>JBBMKA010000021.1:7572704-7590297 GCA_037833695.1 Sechiopsis laciniata | reverse complement strand
CTCATTGAGAGAAGAATAAAATACTTTTGCATTTTCTTCTCCAATACACTTTCAATATAGATCTTTGGGCTTGCCCTATCTTACAATTTCATAATTATAATGAAATTGTTTCTTATAAAAAAACATTTTTTTATTATCTTTGTAAGTCATACTCGGTATTTTATTCTCTCCGTAATTATTTTCTTCACTCAGTAATGTTTCTCCCCATAATCATTCACTCTGCTTCAAACATAGAAAATCATTGTCCAAGATAATCATTTTCCCCCATATTCTCCTTCTAATTCTCATCATTCTCATTTTCTTTGTCTCAAACGCTCCCTAAACTGATAAAGTCTAAAGTTACATTTCAACCTAAATAATCATCCTAGTTAAATAAGAATATAATATCCACACACTACGATGACAAGCAACAAAAACTCCAATTAACACCATAAAACTTCAATGTATGCAGCAGAAAGACATCAATTGAATGAAAGGGAATTTGAGAGCAAACTTACTTCGGGAGTTTCTCGAGGGAAACGCCATCGGATTTCCTGCAAAATTAGACAAATACTCTTAGTTACAAGGGTTTTGAAAAAGAATCAATAACTCAAGCAATAGTGGCAATCAATTCCTACGAGGCCGGGAGACTAAACGATACGACGGCAGTGGTGGCACGGCGACTAAACTTCAAGACCGGATGTGTGGCCTTGGAACGCTTAATTGCGAGCTTGAACTCGATTAGGGGGCTGAAAGGAAGGAATTGAGGTTTTTGTTGTAAAGAGTAACAATTAGATTGAGTTGGAATGAAGAATGGGAATCGAGGAAGCGTAAGAGAACTGGCCGCCATTAGAAGCTAAGGAAAAGCTCAATTTTGGTCGGGGACTGAACGCAGGCTCATTGAAGAAGATGATGTTTGTTGGCTCTGGCTATGGCGTCTCGTGAGCCTCTGCTCTCTCGTTTTGGTGAAGCAAACATAAAATAATAAAAAGTAATAAATAAATCAAATCTTATCACCAAACTATTTTAAAACACACAAAAAAAACAAAATTTATTTTTTGTGATTCTAGTTAGAATTTAGTTTAGATAAAATGTAAATATAATATTTATCGATCAAATGTCAGGAAATGAAGTAATGGAAAGTTAGTAAATTGATTAATTGAATAAATTTTTTTTTTACATTTATAACCAAACAATTCAAATTATTCATAATCAGTAAATTAAGTAGGTAGCATAACTATTCATATTCATGTATAAATAATATATTTTTTAGTGCAATCACTTAACTTACACATGTTATCATTAATATATAATTACATTTCAAATACTTCTTTTGTCAATATAAATAACTAAATTTCAAAAAAAAAAAAAAAATTGTCAATAATTATAATTAATAATGATTATTTTTTAAATTTCATTAAATCATAAAAATTAAATTCTAACTTGTAAAATAAAAACTATTTTATAATTTAAAAACAATGCAAACTAAATTTTAGTTTTTGTTAAATTATAACGACTATAGTCTTTAAAGTTAAATATTAAATTTTAAGAAAATTGTACAAATTATCCATAAACTTTAATGTGTTTGTAACAATTATATCCTGATCAATTACCTCTCATCTAAATTGATGAGTATTGCAATTAAACTCATTTATCTAATTTATGTAAAATATAAAAAGATAAAATTGTGATTAGTCTGTGTCTTCCTCTACCTTTTATCTTCTTCCTCAATCATCATTTCTTAATTTCATCTTCTCAAATTAATTTTGATAAATGTTAATCCAACAAACATCTTTGACAAATCTCAAATGTAAATGTTAACTTAGTAGTGATAAATGTAGATTAATTTGATGAAGATTGAATTAAACCTATTTCACATAGGCGAAAACAAACAACAAAAAATGTTGTGCCCTAATATTTATGCAGATAATGTACATAGCATTTTTTTTTACAAGTGAAATGGTCTCTTCGTGTCTCTCCCCATTCGTGCACAAACGCACGAACCTAAATCATATTATTTTTAACTAAAAATAAAATTTTATCATAGACAACTATTTTTCTAAATCACAATTTTATCATGAGTAGTGCTTGGGTACAGCTAATAAGAGAAGTTGCTCACTGACATTAGTTACACTCAATGTCTATTAGGTCTTGTTGAGTTCGAATCCCGTTGTTGTAATCTCAAAAAAAAAATAATAATAAATAAATACTTACCTCCGTATGATTTTGAAAAATGCCAAAACTTTTTTTTTGAAAAATGCCAAAACTTTTTTATTTTTTCATTAACTTTCTACAAATATATATAGGAGATTAAATATGAAATCTCAAACATTTTCAAACTAAAACGAAATAGTATCAATCATATAGGATATCTAATAATATAAAATGCTAAATCTAACTAATTTTAACAAATATCTCAAACATTATTTATTCATAACATTACCGACATTTATGACCACACTTTTTTCTTTTTGGGTTTAGGAAAATGAGGGTAAGAAACGCTTAAATTTGTGGCCATAAATATTGGTAAGGAGGATTTAGGTCCTTAAATAAATGGAGTTAATTATAATATTTATCAAATTTAAAAGATGTAATTGATCAAATTTTAAATTTAGGAGTGTAATTGTTACAAACATCAAACTTTAAAATTGGTTCAAACATCAAACTTTAAGATTGGTTCGTGCAATTTTCCTTCTTGCCATTAGAACAAAATTTTAATTTAGTAATAAAAAACTTTAGCTTAAATTAAAACAATATTTTTCTCTTTATAAAAAGAACAGATAAACTAAAAAAATTAAAAAAAAAACATAAAAGCAAATTCCCGCTGATTTAAGCATCCGCTTGAAGTTCTACAAGCTCAGCTCCTTTTTAATTTCTTGAAAAAAAGTTATATTTAAATTTGTAATTTAAATTTTGTGGGAAGAAGGAGAAAGCGATAGGAACTCTTTTTATCTTTCTTGAAGCTTCCCACCGCCAAAGTTTGAATTCAAATTCCAGTTGATCCATTGCCTCATTTATCTTCGCTCTTTCAACGGTTCCTTTTCCTTTTTTTAACGTCTATCTTTCTCCCTTCAAATTGCCCTTTCGCCATCACCCTCTTCCAAGGTTCACATTTCGAGAAACCACTTTTTCCCAGCAAAATTCGAACGTTTCCTTCTTTTTCTCTCAAACAATTTCTCATTCACAGTTCTTCAATAGTTTGCTTCTACTTCAGGTTCGTTTTCAGTTCTTCCTCTACTATTTTCTCCTAATCTTCAATTTTTTATTTTTTTTTACTGGTTTTTTAATTTCTTGATAATCTGGCATGACCCACTACGTTAATTAGCTTACCCACTTGGTTAATTCGCTTCAGTGATGTTCTTTTAGTAGTTCGAACGCACTGAGCTGATATGTATATGCTTGTTGATATAATTAAATTTACCTCAATTCATCTGCTTCAACTTTTGCATCGGGTGATTTAACGTGATTCAACTTAATAGTAGTTCGAAAACACTGAGCTAATATGCACATGTTAGTTGATATAATTAAATTTACTTCAACCATCAATTTAAACTTTTAGATTTATCTGTGATTTAACATGATTTAATTTGGTATGGAGCATCACTAAGTTCAAACTCTCTCGTGTCATTTCATCTCTGATTAATACTTAATTCTATTTAATGGGCATTCTCAAATTTTCAAATTCAAGTGAGGGAAAGTGTTAGTTGATATAAATAAATTTACTCCATTTCATCAACTTTTGGGTTGATTGGTGATTTAACTTGATTCAAACGTAAATATCCCATTTTCCATTACTAGGTGAGTGCATGAATGTTAATTGAGCTAGTAGAATTGGCTTCAGTAACTTGTTCAGATGGTGTAGACAATTAAGGGTCCCTGAAATTTGATTACCTCATTAGTATGTTTCTCTAATTGTTGTTTATCAGAGAACAGGGAGAAAACTGTTTCTTCTTTGGGTGAAATCTGTTCAAGATGTCTGTCACACAAAATGATCCACTTCTGCAAATGGAGACCACATGTGGTTCACTTCTTTATGAACTTCAGGTTCGTCTTGAACTTCAATCTCATGTTTAGCAAAACATAGTCAAAGTTCGAATGTAAATCAACTTTTTAATGTTTTATCTCATTCCATACATGACACTTTTTGAATATCAGATAATATGGGATGAAGTTGGTGAATGTGAAGGTGAAAGAGATAGAATGTTGCTTGAGCTTGAACAAGAGTGTTTGGAGGTTTACAGAAGAAAGGTTGATCAAGCTAACCATTCTAGAGCTCATCTGAGGCAGGCCATTGCTGATTCTGAAGCACAACTTGCTGCTATCTGTTCTGCAATGGGAGAGCGGCCCGTACATATAAGACAGGTAAGATGAGTAGCAGCTTCCTTTTTTTTGACAAATATGTGGGGTTGGCAAATCGTACCTCTAATCATGATGTCATTAGCGCAAGTCTTATGTCAGTTGAGCTATACTCATTTTGGCGAATTTCACTTCTCTGAAAGCACTGAAGCTACTTGTTTATCATTTCTCCTTGCAGCCTGATCAAAATGCTGTTAGCTTGAAAGATGAACTCAAGCAAATTCTTCCACAACTGGATGAAATGCGGAAGCGGCAATCCGAGAGAAGCAATCAATTTCTAGAAGTCCTTAAAGAGATTCGAAAAATTTCAGATGAGTTAAATGGGTATGAACATTCTGCATCAAAGATAATGTTGGATGAAACTGATTTATCATTGAAGAAGCTGGATGAATTGAACGGACAACTTCATGCACTCCAGCAGGAGAAGGTTGGTTATTTCTGTTCCAATTTATTTGCAACTTTTTTCTCTAAATGCTGATTAAAATACTTATTTCTTCTATTATAGACTGATCGATTGAAGCTGGTTCATAACCACATGCGTACATTGGATTCACTTTGTATGGTGCTCGGCATGGACTCCGAGCAGATAGCCAACGAAGTTCATCCAACTTTGGGTGCTTTTGAAGGACCAACAAATATAACTATCAAAACCATTGAGCATTTGGCTGCAATGATTGAAAAATTGCGAGAGGTCAAATTACAAAGAATGCAGAAGGTGAAATGTTTCTCTGATCTTCAATATCTTAGTCATGTACTGGACTTGTAGTAACCTTTTTTTCATGCAGCTTCAAGATCTTGCAAGTACACTGTTAGAGCTGTGGAACCTTATGGATACTCCAGTTGAGGAACAACAGATGTTTCAAAATATTACTTGCAACATTGCTGCTTCAGAACACGAAATAGTTGAACATAATGCTCTCTCTGTTGACATTATCACATATGTGAGTGCTTTTGAACCGTTGGTTGATATAAATAAATTTGTCCCAATCCACTAACTTAAACTTTTAGGTTGATTGGTGATTTAACATGATTTAACATGTATCAGAGCAGGAGGTCCTGAGTTCAAGTTCAAGGCTAGTCGTTTTCATCTCCAATTAAAATTGAATTCTACTTGTTGGAAATTTTTCTAATTTCCAAGCCCACAAGTGAGGAGTGTTGATTGATATAATTAAGTTCACCCCAACCCACTAATTTAAGTTTTTGTATTGATTGATGATTTAAAATGATTCAACAATTAGTTTAGTCTAATTTTGGCTTCCGTAAGAGTAGTAAAGGACAACAATTCATCATGATTGGGTCACTGCCTATATTGGGACTGAAGTAAATACAAACATATGTCATGCAGGTTGAAGCAGAAGTTTCCAGATTGGAAGAGCTGAAGTCAAGCAGAATGAAAGAACTTGTTCTGAAGAAGAGATTAGAGCTAGAGGAGATGTGTAGGAAGCTGCATATGGTCCCAGCAGAAGATTCTGCCATTGAATATGTTATTGATGCAATAGATTGTGGTATATTATGACTATGAACTCTGTTCTGCTACCTTTTATTAATGATTTTTCTGCATTTCATTCTTATTATGTGCGTTTGTCTTTTCAATGCAGGAGCTTTGGACCCTGCTTGTGTCCTTGACCAAATTGAAAGTCAAATTCTAAAGATCAAAGAAGAAGCTTTTGACAGGAAAGAAATTCTTGAGAAAGTGGAGAGATGGTTAGCTGCTTGTGAAGAGGAGTGCTGGCTCGAAGAGTATAACAGGGTTACTCTCTAAACTTTCATAATTTTATCTTTTACCCTAAAATAGCTATATATACATGTATATGTGTACGTGTAAACACACATCTTGTTCACGTCACGTCATTAGGGCGTACAAAAAAATCGACATTCCAAGCAACTCGTATTACACAACCCAAACTAAGGATTGAGTTGGATTATGATTTCATAATTTTTGTTAGGTTGAGTCGGTTCTCAGGTTTTCCACATAAGAAACATGTGTAGAGAGGTAACTTAGGTTTAAGTATAGTATCATGCATTTTTTTTTCTTTACTTTTTTAATGTATTTATGGGCTATGAGTCGAGTCTTACAAAGGAAAAAGAAGATTAACACAATTCGAGAATCCAACCCAATCCAACTCGAAAATATATGCATTGGTTTGAGTTGCTCTACTACATAGGATTGGACGAGTTGACGGATTAACTAACCCAAAATTTTGGACTGGTTCAAAAAAGTACCCTAACCCACCCAACCCTAATCATGTACACCCCTACAGGCCATTATATTTCTATATACATTTCCATTCTTAGTTTTCATTTCCTGCTAACTTGTTCAGGATGAAAACCGGTATAATGCGGGAAGAGGAGCTCATCTTACTCTTAAACGTGCTGAAAAGGCTCGGGCAATGATTAATAAACTTCCAGGTAAATTCTATCTGCCTAGAATACGGAAACTGTTGTTTATGGATCTTTTCCCTTTAACTCTATGAAAGAAGTGTAAAATTTCTCAAGCAGTGATGACAAAGTAACTTGTGTCTATAAAGTTTCTAGATCATATTATGTTTTTTAGAGCTGTAAACCAAAAGGATCAGAATTATTCGACCGATGATTGCCAATGTTTGTTGCATCAAATATCAATAACTAAGTCATTAATTGACGGGTCAAAAAATGATTATCTAGTATTTTTTTTATTCAACAACATTCGGAGGAATAGGAGAATCCAACTTGTAACCTCATGTGATTACTAGGTTATACAAGATGTCGTTAGAGTTCTGTCATTGACAATTATTTGGCACTTATTTGTTAATGTAACACCATTGATTGTATAAACTAACCAATCAATTTCGTTTCATGCCCACTGACTGTAACTTTTCTCTTGTAACTTAATTATTAAATCCTTACAGGAATGGTTAATGCTTTGACTTCAAGAACCATGTCATGGGAACAAGAAAGAGGCATTGAATTCACCTATGATGGCGTAAGTACATTTCGATATCCATGTGGTTTGTTCATAAATGGTTCTTACTTCCATGTCCTGATTTATATGAATGTTATTTATTGTCATCTCCCATGTCTAGGTTCGTCTTCTTTCAATGCTTGAAGAGTACGGAATTTTAAGACAAGAGAAAGAACAAGAACTCCGCAGGCAAAGGGTACTGACTATGATCTTTCAAATTTACCAGCTTTTGAACTCCCATGTTTAAAATGCATCCTTCATGATTTCTGTTCATTTCAATTTTACACTTTAGGACCAGAAGAAACTCCAGGGGCAACTAATGGCTGAACAGGAGGCAATTTATGGGTCAAAACCTAGCCCATCAAAGCCTCAGAGTGTGAAAAGAGGTCCTAGAATGTCAACTGGAGGTCCGGGTGCTGGTGCGGGCAGTCGGAGATTTTCCCTTGGAGGAGCAATGCTTCAAACTCCGAAGCCTGATCCTCATAAAGGTCTCCGACCAGCTAGAAAAAGTGACAGAGGTGGTCACCAAAACAGCCTAAATTTTCATCTTGATGAGGGATTTGTTGAAGCTTTATCAGCTGGTATGACTCTTAACTTGAAAATTTGCAGTTTTTGTTGGATAAATTTCACTGTCTTAACCTCATGGTTGCTATCTTCTCAATTAAGAGGCAAGGGAAATGAAATGATTATGGGGAATGAAAATACGTAGAAAAATGATTAACGGAGAAATGATTATTTGTGTTTAGAGTAAATGAATGCTTATGGAAAAACGTTACTTGTGTTTGAGGTGCAATTATAGAGAGAACAAAATAGTGAATATGGGAGAATGAATATTAGTTATGGGGGAATAAAAAGTGGTTAAGAGGGAATGAGATTATGTGGGAATTAATAGCGGATTATGGGCGAGATAAATAGTGATTATGAGGGAAATGAATGATGATTATAGGAGGGTATGATTTTTGGTGGCTCAAACGTGGATAAGAAAATTATTGTCCATCTCCTCAATTTAATTCCCTTGCGCAAACCCCCTCTCAAGGACTTTTTAACCATCTTATCTTTTCTAGATAACTATTCTCCATCTCCCCAACTTGATGAAAAGTATAGCCTCATTTCTGTAACATCAAAAACTTGATTTAAATTCCCTTGTTTTTTTTAGGTAGGAAAGCATTGGATGTTGCTGGTCTCCCTGTAAAGAAGCACTCACTAGGTGCCAATGCTGGTGAAGCAGAATCACCAATGGTGATTAGGAAGCCTTTTGCTCCCATTCCCACTTCTGGTGCGCAGTTCTCGAACTCGACGAATTTGTCTAATTCGTTGAATGATCTCAATGAGAAGTTGCAGAAACTGAATATGGCATCCAAGACTCCCATAAAGACAAATTCTATATCAGAAGAAGAGATTGAGACACCAAAGAAAATGCCTATCCCAGTGCCATCCACACCTTCTACCGTGTCGGTCCCGATGCAGACAGCCGTGACGCCGGCTCCTCCACGACCCGTTGATCTCACTGCTCGCATCAATGAAGATACTCCTCAAGTAATTGAATACTCATATGAGGAAAGAAGAGCTGGCTTTTTGCTTCCCAAACCGCTGCATATCAAGTCAATGATACAAGTTTGATATACACAACACAAAACTAGTATAGTTTTGATGAATTTCTTGAACTTCACTTTTCTTTCAAAGAATTGAACTTTCTTGTTTGCCCTTTTCAAAGTCAATTGTTATTGGCTTTTACCTGATTTGTGTACATAAAAACCCAGTATTTGGGTCATGATTTGCAATGTACTTGTGCTGCTGAGTTGGTTGATTTGAATTTGTGCTTTTCAGTTTCAGTTGAAATCTATTCAGTTATGAGATTCTTTGTCCCAGTGTGAAAAGGGCAGGGGTGTAATTCCAAGTTTATTTGAGTCAATGTGAAGAGACAAGACAACATTATCTTTGACAAAAAATATGTCCTTTGTCTCTCTATCTTATGAATATCTTTTAGATGCAGAACAAAATGCAAACATAACTTTATGTCTGTCCTTCATAAGAAATATTTATGGTACTTTTTGAGTAAAGAATTTGAAAACCATACCATGCACCAATTGGCTTAGTATAGTGGCATGAACAGTAAATTTGATACAGTTGTCTGGTTTTTATATAAGATAAACTTACAAATCTTCAATGGTCAAAGCCTTAATAAAACTGAAAAGACATATATTTGTCAGTAGGAGGGAAAATGGCATTGCTCCAATGTTAGCTTTACAGCTTTGAATTATTATTTTTTTCTTATTCAAATGTAATTTTTTATATTTAAAAAAAAAAAAATGTTATTTTTTAAAGTTTAAAAAGGGTTTTTGTTTTTGACAACTTTTTTTAAAATTATATATCAACTTTCAAAAAAACAAATTGGTTGCTTTGCTATTTTTTAAATTTCCAAAACGGACGTGAACCATATTATCAACCAAAATTAATTGTTTGTATTATACAATAAAAAATTGCATATTTTTTAAAATTTTCACCATATTTAATTAATTTTATATTTCCATTTTACTTTAATTTCTCTCTTTTTTTCTAAATTTATTTATTTCTCTTGCTTTTCCTTCAACCCAAAAATTCATGATTTCTGTATTCAAACTCAAGATTTTGTTTCATTATTCTCCATAATTATTACAATTTCTTGCAATTTATTATATTTTTTCTGGAATTTCTTCTTCACCATTGAAGCTGTGCAGTGACTGCAATGGCGGAAAGTCAATTTTCTGAGTTGAGTTCACTAGTGTAAAGCAAAGCTTCTTGTGTTCATCTTGCAGTACTTCAAAAACTTGAGCGTTGAATTTCTAGAAATTGAAACCGCCATTTCTGCTCCAATTTTACTTGAAATTTCTTCTTTAACTTTGCGATTCTACGAGCCGTAGCCATGGAGGAGAAAGAAACCGGAGTTTCTAGGTTTACGGTTACTAACAGTGAAGCCCTAGAGAGCTTCCAGTCGGCTCCAAGAACAGAAACCCTTAAACCAACTGAGGAACATCAAGGAACAGAGCTCGCGGCGGCTGCTACACCGCCGGCGAGCGTCGCGGCGACTGCACCACCGGGATTCGCGACGACGACTGAGAAACCACCGGCGAGCGCGGCGGTTTCCGGTACGGAATCAAAGAAGAAGAGAGGGAGACCGAGAAAGTATGGGCCGGACGGGAAGCGGTCGCTGACACTGGCGCTGTCTCCGATGCCGATATCGTCGTCAATTCCACTCACCGGAGAGTTTCCGAACTGGAAACGAGATAACGAGATGTCTCAAGCGATTGTTAAGAAGCCACAGAGATTTGAGTTCGAGAATTCTGGTAAGTTTCTTCTCAGGCCTGTTTTTATAAGTTTTCTGTTGTACACAATATAACTAGCATGATGTATGACTCGATACTATAACCAAAAGTTTACGAGTTCGCTGGAATACTTAGGCTCCAAATATTGTTGACATCAAATGAAAATAAGAAGAAACTCTGAGCTCAGATCTGTTGCCAATAGCCATGGCTGTTGAATGAGTTGAAAAACTTTTTGAGGAAAAATAAGGTTAGTGATTGTGATGTCAGTGAAGTACAAATGAAAAGGGGTGAAGTGGATGGTGGGGAAGTGTTATGTTGCAACTTGTAAGCCAGTGTTTGGATTTCATAGTGGATATTGACTCAAGAGGTTGTTTGTCAGTTTTTGGTGTGTGTGTGTGTGTGGTAGTGGACCCTTTGTCTTCAAAACTGGTTTTCTTTTGTACTTGCTAGGCAAAGGAGGTTCTGTTTAAGTTACTGTAGAACAAAACAAACAATTATTTTTGTAGTGTGATCCATGTGAACAAGTTCTTACTCAATTATTTTCAAGGGAAGGTGACAAGAAGTTATGGAGGAAAATACATTGAGATTAAATGTTTTAGGAGGTGTTTAGATGAGGTTTTGGTTGAGGAGTTATTTTGAGTAGTTAGAAATGGATAGTTGTAGTCAAATACTCATTTGGATGTAGTTTTTATGTAGAGGAGTTAGGGACAATAACTTGTTTGGATGTGGATTTAAAATGAATAGTTATTTTGAGTAGTTAAAAAAAGAATGATAAGAAATAAGTAGTTAAAAATGAATTATTTTGAAGAGTGAGAAATGAATGATTATAAATGAGTGGTTTAGAAATGAGGAGTTATTTTGAGTAGTTATAAATAAATGATTAGAAATGACTGATTGGAAATGATGAGTTCTTTTGAGTAGCAAAAATGAGGAGGTATTTTGAGTAGTAACAAAAAACTCATTTGGATGTAGTTTTTCAAAGAGAAGTTGGTAAATTCTCAATCTAATTTAAATATGGCAAACAAACACCCCCTTAGGGTCTTGTTCAAAAAAAAAAAAAAACACCCCCTTAGGGTCAGATGGTTGTCTCATGAGAATAATTGAAATGTGCGTAAATTGGTCTGTACATTTACGGGAGAAGCTTGTAGCTTCTTTTTCACCCTCCTTCCAAGAAAAAAAAAAGAAACAGTGAAATATTTACATTCTGAGATGTTTGCTTTCTTATAGTCGGCAGTAATAATATGGCTGATGTACTTCTTTTTACATAGATTTGATTGATTTTTGTGTGTGGTATAAATTAAGTCAAAGTTGGAATTATACCTGGTTGGTGCCCCACTACCCTTCTCAAAGGTACGGTATGAAGCTTGGCGGTGGACTTTATTGTCTCACGAAAGAAAAAGGGTACATGGTTGGTAGTTTTAGGGTGTGTTTGGGGCAAGGGAAATGGTAATAATTAAGGGGAGAATGGTAATGAAGAGGAGAATAGGGAGGAGAATAATTATGGGGGTAATGATTATTTGTGTTTGGGGTGAAGGTAATGGTTATGGGAAGAATGATTATTTGTGTTTGAGATAGAGGTAATGATTATGAGAAAAATAAAATAATGAATATGATGTGAGTGAAAAATAGTGATGTGATGTATGAAAAGTTGTTGGAGAGAGAATAAAAAGTAGTTAGGGAGAGAATGGAAAAAAATGATTTTTGAAAAACGTGATTATGAGGGGAATGATTTTCGGTAGCCCAAACACGAAAAATCATCTCCATTTTCATTTTCTCCCTTATGCTTGGTGGCCCAAACACCCCTTTAATGATTGTACCGGCTACTATAGTAATTTAGTGCATGGAAACATTTATAATTAATATGTATAGTAAGTAAATGAACAGTCGAATTAAGATCTAAACTAACTCACCACCGTTTAAACATAGTTCAAATAGCTAAAATATATATTCTCGATGATGAGGTTAGATGTTTGAATTTTTCATTGATTATGTGTATTGGGTGAATCTTCATTTTCCATTAGACTTTAAAATACTTAATGGAAGCATATAGTTTCTTTTTCTACACAAAACTTCAAATTCTTAAACCATTTGTCGTTATAGAGGTTGCTTTCATTTCATTCTGCCAACTAACTGCTTATTCAAAATTTCTGATGGCCTTTCCATTAGCTTGGTTGTTAATTTCTCTTAAAGCCTACAAGGATAAACCGAAAGGCAAACTTTTGTATCTTTTGGTAAACCATTTAAAGGCTTTTTCTTGATGTACTCGAGTAAACTCTAGTCCTCACAAAATTTAATGCCTCATAGGCATGATAGGTTTGGCCAGGAACTTGTGGGTCCCATGTGACATAATTTTATGTATATTCAAATTGCATTTATTATGTGATAAAGTTACTAGGTTAGCATTCAAAAAATTTCCCAAAAATTAGATTCCAATATCCAGGTGAGATAATGAAGCAAGCATAGTTCATCAATATCAACTAAAAGATCAAAGATTCGAATCCTTTCCCTATCTTTGAACGGAAGGGAAAAAAAATCTAGGAGTGATAGGGACTTCTTTTAATGTCAAAATAACTTTTTTTTTTTTTTTTGATGGAATTCAACTTTCTGGAAATCTTTCTTTGCAGGTCAGAGACTTGCATACTCTGTTGGTGCAAATTTCACTCCCCATGTGATCACTGTCAATGCTGGCGAGGTATGCCTTGGCAATTTGTTAAGCAAACCTTTCTACTTTTCTAGTGTGGCCATACGATGATACAATTTGGTTAGGTTTCGACCTCTCCTTTATTATGGGGTTAGCTGTGAGAACATAAAACCTTGGACACCATTGTGATTCATTTGAACATGCTTGTGTGGTGGTATACAAATTTTTTTAAAAAAAGGTAAAATTATTAACTATTGTCGTAATGGCCAACCATAGTTCAATTAGTTAAGACATGACCATCATGAGTTGGCCCAGTGGTTAAATAAGAGCCTTGAATATCATAAAATGTTTAGAAGGAATGAGTTCAATTCATGGTGACCATCTACTTAGTAATAAATTTCTTACGAGTTACCTTGACAACCAAATAAAGTATGGTCAAGTGGTTGTTCTGTGAGAATAGTTGAGATGCATGTTAATTTTTCCGGACACTCACGATCACGAATATCAAAAAAAAAATAGTTAAGACATATACCCTTAACTTTTTGGTCAGAAGTTTGAATCTTATCATTTCCATAGGTTGTTAAGCAATCTCCTTGATTAGAAGCTTGGCCCTCTAATTCTGAAAAAACTCTCTATGTATCCAAATATATATATGTATATCTATCTCTCTCTATATATAAAACTAGTAATAAGAGACTAAAAACATTTTTGTTTCATAGTAGACTAAAAGTTCTCTATGTGGTTGTATCTTGGTTAAAATGCTCTTCCGTATTTCGTGATCATAGCTTTTCTATCCTATTTTCCAATTAGAGTGGTCAGTTCGTTTTAATTGTCCTTTTGGGCTCTCCCCTTTATTTCAACCATCAATGAAATAGTTTCTTAAAAAAAAACTTTCATTTCATGTTAGAAAGTGAGAGGGATGGAAGAAGGAGATGTTGGGGACAAGAAATTACCTCCTTAAGTTTGAGCTTTCTTTTGTACTTGGAAGTTGGAAGTTAGAACTACTTTTACCCTTTTATAAGGAATAATTTCATTTTGAAATAAATACATAAAATATCACAAATAAGTGAAAACCAAGGGGTTGCGAAAAGCTCTCCAGTTACCTGCATAAGAAAATTGGAATTCCATTATAATCCTATTGTACTCAAATTTCTTGCACCCGTGACGAAGCTTATGACACTTTTTTTTTTTTTATCCTTTTGTATTAGGACATTACGATGAAGGTTATGTCTTTCTCTCAGCAAGAATCTCGAGCTATTTGTATTCTTTCTGCAACTGGCACAATTTCAAATGTTACACTTCGACAAGCAACTTCTTTTGGAGGTACCTTAACTTATGAGGTAGGACCATGTTCTTATTAAGATATTTCATTACACCTGTAAATCTGACCTGCAACATTATTAGTCTTGGGTCTTCATTTTATATATGCTTACACCTTTGAAGTTCTTATTGGTCATTTGCTCGCAAACATGATTACTGAGTCCATATACACGAGGCCCCTTCATTTTCGTTTCTTTTTTGGTTTGATTACATTCGGATAAATGTTGAATGCAGCATAAATTCTGTCCTGGTTCGGTCTGAAAGATCGTTTAGGTGGAACTTTTTCGAAGTCAGATTGTTGCTAATTTTTTTGTGACAGTTTCAGACTAGGTTCTTACTGTTGACATGAAAAGAAGACAGTTACGGGCATATCTCTTTTATTATTTGTCCATGTTGTTAGTCCTCTGTCTAAGGGGTGATGTACCAAATTGGTTTGTTACTCCTCTTATCTACTGATCTGGCTCTTCAATTTGTCTTACTCTTGGCAGGGTTGTTTTGAAATACTTGCATTGACCGGATCGTATATGCCCACACAGAATGGTGCCTCAAAGAGCAGATGTGGTGGAATGAGTGTCTCGCTAGCAGGTCAAGATGGACGAGTCGTTGGCGGTGGACTTGCCGGGTTGTTAGTAGCTGCTGGTCCTGTGCAAGTAGGATAACTCTCTCGCTCTTTCTCTCAATACTTTTAAAAGTTCAAGCCACACTAAGCCCCATAGTCTATTGGGGCTTAGGTGCAAGGCACAAAAAAAGTGGAAGGTTCACTCTATAAAAACATTCATGAATTGGAGTGGGAATATTGAAAAAAAATACTCAAGTTTGTAAAGAACATAAAAAAATCCTAAACACAGATTTTTGCATGTAGGGTTAGTAAAATCTATTCTCTTACAATTAATATTAGAAAGACGCGCGCCTTTGAACCTTAGCCTCTCCTATTCAAGGTGAGGCGCTAGATCCGAGCCTAGGCGTGCCTGAGCAAGATTTTTAGACATTGTTTCTCTCCGCTTGTTTTCACAGATCATTGGATTGTGGTTGTAACAGGTGATTGTGCTTAATGACTTTGTTATGATAAATGATATAAATTCCTGAACTTCTTATCAGGTTGTGGTCGGTAGTTTCCTTACGGGTCACCAGCAAGAACAGAAGCCAAAGAAGCCTAGAAATGAGTCCACAACCATTTTCTTTCCTCCCATCAACACCATCACTGGTAAAGAAATGAAGGCAATGTCCACCGGAGGTATCGAGCCTAGTCTCACGTCACCGTCCTATCAAGAACACAATCCACCATCGCCAAGCCCAGTGACAGTCTTCAAAATCTCATCCACTGATAACTTACCTCCATCTGAGCAAGAACCCAATACACAAAGTCAATCAAACTGCGAGGTTTCTTGTTGATCGTTTCGCATTGAAATAGTTTTCATTCTTCTTCTCCATAGGTTTCATAGTACCTAGCTCAGCTCGACCCTTTACGACACTGATTTAAGCTCTTTCTGATGTTGTTCAACATGTTATTTGGGACCTCACTTGTGTTGGTTTAACTTACTAGTTCATTAGGTAATAGGTGCCATAGTGTTCATTAGGCTTCTTCATGATTCTTGCTATCAAGTGTCTTGTTATAGGCTTTTAACAAATGAATTTCCACGGCTGCTGCTCGCTAGCTATTCGATCGAGCAACATAATAGTCTCGAAGATAGATGTCGTGAATGAGAGTCGAATTTAGCAGCGACACGACAACAGCTAGATGTGTAAAAGATTTGAGAAACATTGTTTGTCACTTTTCTTGTCATGTGCTTTCTGTATCAGAACTTTGTTGTATTTTAGTGAAGATCATTTTAATATCGAGTTCATAAACTCTTTTGTAGGTACCATTTAATTCTTCTTATCATCATCATGCGGATACCTTGTTAAGGAGGTTTTGAGGTATTTTTTTTACATGAAAAATATTTTATGCTCGTCAAAATATCATAACTCATCACTCTTAAATGTATTAAATTCAAATATATATATATATATGAAAAGAAATAAGGTAATTCAATTTATAAGATTTTCATGAATAATATAGAGTAATTTTAGAAAAATTTTTATAAAATTTATGGATGTCAAAATTAAAAAAAAAGAGTCAAATATAACAAAAGTTAATTCAATCAATTGAACTCATGATTTCATTCAAGCCAACAAAATTGATGCTTTCAATCAATTAGAATTGATGATTTTAATCGAGTTAAATTAATTAAAAACAATGATAAAATGTACACAATTTTAGTAGTATCTTGTAAACTAAGACATGCTTTGTAAGTTAAAAAAATAATAATTTTCAAATTTGTATTTTAATTTAAGAAAATTAGTTGTGAATTCAAATATTTTTTATTTTTAAAATTAAAAGTAAAACCAAACCAATAGGTCAAACGTACCAAGCTACAATTGTTGTCATAAATCCAATTGTTGTACAACTAAAAAAAGTACATCCTCCAATCGTGACCATTTTTGGACATTGATATTTGTTGTCATAAATCTTGTACATATGAGACAACAATTTTGATGGATTAGTACTAATGTTTTTTATTGGAATCTAGTTTTTATTTGATCTATACATTTCAAAATTAACTACTTATTTGAACAATAATTAATTTTGATTCTGGTGCCTTTTGAATATATTTTATATGACAATTTTCTATTAAAATAATTTTTTTTTATCAAAATTAGAATAATCATTTTATCAATATATTAAAATTAATACAATCATTAAATGTTAGGCTTAATCAAAATAGTTATTAATATTACTATTTAACTCCAAAAAACAGTTATTACTATTCACAACAGACTAAAAGCATATATTTTCTGTAATAATCTATCATAAAGGCGAGAATGATTCACATTATTAATATTGTTATATATATATATTTCGAATACTCATGAATAATTTAAATTTAAAATAAGAAATAAAGATCAAATACTAAATGCATAACACAAGTTAAAAGAATAGAATATATATATATATATATATATATCTATATATATATATATATATATATATACTAGTTTAGATGCAAAATCATG
>JBBMKA010000021.1:7544211-7554252 GCA_037833695.1 Sechiopsis laciniata | reverse complement strand
GAATATATATATATATATATATATATATATATATATATATATATATATATATAATAGTTTAGATTCAAAATCATGTTTGTGGTGCTGGTATTGGTATTGAGTAACATACAAAATAGAAACAAAATTTTCATTCAAAATACACCGTATGATGATATAACTTAGCGGACAGCAACTAATTCAACATCAAAAATAAGCCACGAATTTGGCGGAATCTTACCACCCGCACCTGCAGCTCCATAACTGCATCCATCAAAACAAATCCTTTTTAGACTATATATATATAAAATTTTAATTCCAAATTTGTATCACTACAAACACCAATTATCTACTACGGGGCCTCCGTGTAATCTTTTTGCACAATATATATAAGAACATTCATAAACAAGAATAGTACTCAGTTATTTTTTTTAATTAATAAAGAACAGAAAAAATCCTAAACACGAGAAACTTTTCTTTTCATAATTAATTACATAATGACAAATACTTTTAAGGCACAAGGCAAAGTGCTAGACTTGTACCTTGAGCTTAGACACGAGCCTAAGCAATAATGAACTCGACTAGCATAAAAACCATGAGCTAACTCATATACCACATAAGCAAAATGTGACTTTCCAAATATCACATAAGCAATTTCTTTTATAAAAAACCGTGATCTAACTCATATATCACAGAAGTGACTTCTTTTATAGGGTTTAATAAAATCTCATAAATAATTTCTTCTGGTTTGATAAATACAGACTATACTTCAAAAAATGACTATATAGCTTTGAAAATGACTAATTTAAAGGAGTCATGGTCAAACAAAAAATATGTTGAAGAAAAAACAGTATTAAAGAAAGAAAGAAAAAAAAAAGTGTAATATTGAAAAACATTCATGGGTTGAGTTATCAAACAAATAATTTTTTAAAACATTTTAACAAATTAAATAAGTTACGAGACAATAATTTTGTATGATAAAAAATAAAAGGTAAAAATGAAATAATTATCATACAACAGCGAAATAAATCACATTCCAATTATAACAAACTGATGACAATTACATACCCCATTGACGGAGGAATTGTCAATTTCCTTTTATCCCCAATTCGCATACCTGATAGGATTCAAAGTCAAAGTCAAAGTCAAAGTTCAGAACTTGAAACAGTCAAAGTAACATGAATCTTTTCTCGTCAAAAGAAATAGACCATTTAAATGATTACCATTAACCCCAACATCCCACCCCTTTATAACATGCCCCAGACCTGCAACAAGACAATAAAAGTTATAATTTAAATGCTTTGTCACAAACCCAAAAACTTGTTTTAAACAAGAAACAACTTCTCTTGTTTGTTGCTCATCGATAAAAAAAAAGGTACATCACATAAACCCAAAGTTACCTAAGCGGAATTTGAATGGTGCCCTTCCAATGTTACTATCAAATATTTTGCCGTTCTTTAGCTTGCCAATGTAGTGAACACTAACCTGAAATCAGAGAAAATTCATCTTTGTTGGTTCAAATACAAAGAAATATGCCATCCACTCAATTATCAGACATCTATACTGGTTTGCATCTGATAACGAATGAAGAGGCACAATTTAATATCCGTGACTATCACCCGGGCCAACTTGCACGCACTTTGACTATTGTCACGGGAAATACTGCCTGACTCTCCAATATTTGGTTGTCAAGGAAACTCGTAGGAAATAAATTCCTAGGTAGGTGGTCACCATGAATTAAACTCTTCACCTCTTAGTTTCTCAAGACCCTCTTGACTATTAGGCCACTCCATTATAGTTAAGAGGCACATTTTTTTTATAATCGAGAATCAAAACTTTGCCCTACTACATACACATGACACCCGTGGTCGTCTAAAAGACTCGGACCCGAAAGACAACCAGGCATTTTACAATTTACCTCACTCGTAGGTTTCAAACATGGGGCCTCCAAGTGAGCATACCTTGGAGACCTCAAGCCTCTACCAACAAGGCCACCCTCAGATAATAAAGAGGAACAGTTTATCAAGCTGATTTCAACCAAATCTTACATTTGCATATAAATTCTAAAGCCAAGTTCAATTTTGCTATATAGTACTGCAAGGCATGCTAGGCTAAGATTCAAAATGGAAACAATATATGCCTACAGAAGGGATTACACATGTAACGTTCTCAATTAGCGTTCGGTAAAAAAAATCATTCATAAAAGTAACTAGACGTTAACGGTACCTGGTTTCCTGGTGAAGCTCTTTTACCATCTGGTTTAACCATGGCTACCTCCTCAATAACCAATCCATTAGCAAAGGTTTTCACTCGAGATGATTTGGATTTGTTTTCTCTCTCTTTTGATCCCAAAGTCGATTTACCCTGATCTTCTATCGTTTTCATTAGTTCATCAGATTTTGATCCAACTTTGGTCTCCTTGCTCTTCTTCTTCTCCTTCTTTTTCTTCTTTTTTTGCTTACCTTCCGTTTGATTTTCTCCATCAGCAATGTCCATGTGAGTCGAGGCGTCCCTATTCACATAGCCAGAAACGGTTTCAGTTATCTAGTAACAATGAGAGAGAAATGCCAAGGAATAAAAGCAAGCTGTAGCATGGAATAATTGTGAAGTTTCAGCTATATCGATTATTATAACATAAATGTAAGTTCGTGATGCAGAAAAGCATCCTGAGAAAAAGAAAACAATACAATTTTCAACGCCATGCCCTTCTCCCCAACTTAAGAAAGACATGTTTCATCTGGTCCGACTTAAATGGTTCTTGCATAGCTAGAATCTAAGCTCATCAAGTTTGTTTCCCTAAGTCTATTTTTTCCTCTCGCTTGGATCCACCATCTCCTCCTAAATCCCTTTTTCTTTGCTATGTTTTTGGAGGGTTTCATCAGACTTCACCTCATTTTGAAGCTCTACAAATGGCTATGAAATGAAATTATGAAATGTTGTTGGTATTAGCCTGCCTCCTAATAGGAATTGTTCCATGGTGAAGTAGGCAGTCTAGCACTCACTAAAAAGTTTTCCGGCTACCCACGGTCTTTGCAACTTTATAGTGTATTTTGGTTGGGAGAGATTAGAAGGTTTTCATTGGCAGGGAAGATTCTAGAGATAATTCGAAGAAATGAAGTCTGGCCCATTAAAATGCCTTTCTTGAGATGTACAAAAAACACTTAATTACTCATCAATGTTGAATCTTTCCATTTTTTATATTTGTAAGTGTCCGAGTCACTTTATGAACATCTTGACTAATTTTTAGGGACAACTGCCTACTACATCTGGTTGTCAGAGAAACTCGTAGAAAAGAAATTCTTAGGTAAGTGAGCGTCATGGATTCAACCAACATTGAATCTTCCCAATTGGAGTATTTTTGTAAATTTGACCCTCTTCTTTTTAACACAGCCCTTTTGAAATTTGGAGTTTTATCCTTTAAAAAAACATAGATTTCATGATATTCATTGCAGTCATGAAAAATATAATAGGTTAACATAGTCATGGAATAAATGTAAACTGTGGAGCCCACAAGGAGATCCCAAAGGCCTAGATAGATCATGCGTGAAACTCATTATGCAACGAATTGCATCCTTTAAAATAGATCAGACTAGGCAGCAATATTTCCAATAAACCAAAACAGTACTAATGCGAAAAGACATAATGGCATAATCTTCTTCACATATAGTATCAAAATCAGCAGAATGAGATTGAAATATTCACCTCTGTTTAGATAGCTTTTTGTCGTTCTTATCTCCATCAGAAATGTGATTGACGCCTCCACTCTTCATTTCCTCTGGTGGCTTTTCACACTCCATATTGCCATCCTTACTTGTTTCCCGAGTTTTTTCTTCTTTTACCTTCTTCTTCTGCTTCTTTTTCTTTTTCCTGACATATTATCAAATTTTCAACATAAGAAACAAAATTAAAAGATTACAGGTCTTACCCTACCCGAAATGCATTTATTGTTCAATATAATCAAACTTTTTCGTTAAATTGCAATGTGGTTGAAGTTAAGGGATAAAAATGCATTTATTGAACTTACCCTGCCCCAAATTTAACAATAGCAACCTGGTGATGGGAATTTCATCCCCACTTGTACTTCACTAAGCAAGAAATTTAGCAACTATGAGTAATAATGCATCCGTGAGGAAAAAAAATACTCCCAATCTTGCCCTGCTAACACCTAGACCCTGCAACTTCTTTCAAGCCCAACCAAAGAGATTAAGCTGTACAACTGAGTATTTATCATCTCACCTTTCCATATGATCAACTTGTTCATCATTTTCAACCTTTCTTTTTAAGCTAGAAGCATCATTTCCATCTTTTGCTTTTGCCTCTATCACATCCCCAGTGCTTGGATGTTTTTGTTCTTGTTTCAGTTCCAAATTCTGAATATTTGCTTTGCCCTTGCTTTTGGAAGGAATTGGAAATCCATCTTCATCTTCACTTTCTGATACAGCATTTTCCACATTTCTTTTAGACACAGTTTGACGCTGAGAGTTCTTAATGTCTTCAGAGTCACTAGACTTGTTTTTCTTCACTTTTTTGGCTTTACCATTGGCATCATTTGATTTTTCATCATCCATTATCTCCTCAATTACAACTAGAAAACATGGGAGAGAAAACAAATACTTGAGTTAAAAACACTAACATCGTTCAAGGTCAAAATGAACTTAGGAAAAGTAAAAACAGTAATGGTCAGCATGGCTGCACCCAAAAAGATAAAGCAGCCACAATATACTAACACAATAACAAGAAAGTTGTACGAAAGAATATTAGGGCCAAATATTTGACTTCAATACAGAAATGTGAAATCCAATACGTTTTAAATTATTTATTGAAATACAACTTCGTCAGTTTTGAATGAAATCATCTAATTTCCATCCCACGTGCCCAAATATGTCTACTCCCACTAGGTAAACTTTTGATTTTAAGCGAACATACCAAACAAAAGCTGATAAGACAGAAGTCGCAAAGTTAAAAAAAAATAGTTAGAAGAAAACTTTGGAAAATGTAAAGAGACAGCAAACTTAATAAAGCAAACGATGACTATTTCCAGGCAGTTAAAATTTCAAATCAAAATACCAAGTTGAGATGTCAACCTTCACCATTGTGACAGAAACACATCTACTAAAACAACCTATTATTTTGAAAAATACCAAGCACCCAATGAATCAACTTAACAACAGTAAATGAACCACTAAAAAACATGGATATATTGCCAAACAGTTTGTATAAATATAAAGTTCACAAAATTTTCCAATTACCTCCACTTTTGGGAGCTTGTGAAGTTGGGTACATTCCAGGATAGTCATCGTCGTCAATGAATTCTTCATCATATTCATCTCCAGTGTATTCTGATGATTCATCTGTATCTGTTTCTGCGATGTCCTCCCCAAAAGAATCACTTTGCACTGTAGTAAGAAAGTACAAAAGAATCGCGCAAAAAAAAATTGAACCACATATGTCCTCAATCTCTTATTGAAAATATTACTCAAAAAATAAAAAAATTATAACTGTGGAAAACACAATGTTAACTAAACACATTATAAAGAGGATACGACTCATAGTCATCTCTGATGAAATTTCCCTCATTGGTTACAAAATAACCAGAAAGATGGATGCTTTGTGGGCCAATAACCGAGAAGGCTACCAAATCATCTTCCTCAAATTCAAGATTCAAGGGGCATGATTCAATCTGGTTTGGTATCAAGGAGCACAAAAAAATTGGACTCTTATGACCAACAGAACACTGAATGATGCTTCTCTCTTTCGATGAGCCAGGGCCCAAAGTTGCCTAGATAATTACAAAAACAATACAGAAATGCAGTCAACTCAAAACGTAGCAAAGAAAGAAAATCTCATCAAACAAACTATACATCTTCACATTATTAAGCAACGAAAATTAAATCCCAATATAATTCATTGGCTCACAGCATAACACCGCAATGGTATTATAAGATAAAGAAATCCAATATCATAATGCAAACAGAAATTGACCCACCTATCCCAAAATCACATGGGCCAAATCAAAATTTTGTTGACTTGAACATTGTAACAATAAATTTCAAACGAAATAATATTATCTCGTCATAGTATGTCAACTTCATAACCATCATAGATTAGCCTAATAGTCAAATAAGGTCTTGGAGATTTAAGAGATTATGAATTCCAATCCATGGTGGCCACCTTAGTAATTAATTTCCTACCGATTTTTTTGATATTTAAATGTTGTAGGGTAACTAGGGTTAAAACAGTTTGTTCCGTGAGAATAGTCGATGTGTATAACCATCACAGAGTATCCTAGTGATCAAGAGAGTCTTGGAGAAATAAGAGGTGAAGGGTTCAATCCATGGTAGCCACTGACCTAGATATTAATTTCATATGGATTTCCTTGACATCCAAATGTTTTAAAGTTGTATGTCCAGTGACAATAGTCAACATGCCCACAAGCTAGCTCAAACAGTTACGGATATCAAAAAAACTAAAAAAATAGTTGAGGTGTGTGAGAATAGTAAAGGTACAGGTAAGCTGAAAATATCAAAGAACCCCAACAATTTAACATGTTCAAAGTTGCGTCAGCAGCCAACAGTAACAAACCTGAGTTATCAAGAGCTTTCCAGGCACATTATCAGAATGGTAAGGGTACGGTTTTCCTGGTTTCACTTCAATGCCTATAAGGATACAGACATGAATCAGTACCAAAAATGGACACATGCACACACAAAATACGAAAGAGCCCAAAAGAAAATTTCAGATTATGCATATTCCCAATTCATGGTTGCATTTGCAATAAGTGAAATCTACGAAATGGTAAAAGAAATACACGACGAACAAACCCTAGGTCGCGGTATTCAACAAAAGGGAAATGTTAAAGCCATTCAACTTGAGTTACAGAATCGAAAACAATGCGCGGCAAAGAAGATGCGAACCAGAGATTAAATGCACAAGTAAATGAGGTAAAGAAGATGGGATTTTAGTGGAAACATACCCCAAAACCCCATTAATCAAATGGAATGTTGGTTGAACGAAGCTTTCTCTAAACCCTAGATGACGATTGCTTTGCTTTTCTTAAACCCTGAGCAGCCGCTATTATTGCTGCTGCTGCTTAGCGCCGTTCTTCACTTTGTTAGCGTAAGTTTTTCACTGTTAGACTTGTATTTTATACGAAAACCTTCTGTTATTTCTGTTATTTTTTAAGAAAATGTATTTAAATTTCAAACTATTTTTTCGTTTTGTACAAATTCAAACTAATTCTTTCTCTTTTTTTTTTAAACAAAACTAATTATTTACTTTTGAAAAACTGAGAGTTAATTTCTTTGAGAATTGAAACCCAAAATCTCTACTTATTTTTTAGAATACCCAAAATGGATAATGAAATGTTACTAATACATATATGTATTGTCATTTTTCGAGGACAATATAGCAGTTTTGTCCTTTTAATTTTGTGTTATATCAATCATCATGAAATGATTTAATTGGTCAAAAAGGATCTTTGAAAGCATAAGGGAATGAGTTCAATCAATCTATGGTGACCACCTACTCTAGGAATTAATTTTCTACAAATTTCTTTGACATTCAAATGTTGTAGGGTCTGGCGGTATATCACGTGTCATTAGTCGGGGTCCGCAAAAGTTGGCCCGAATAGTCACGGTTATAAAAAAAAAGCTCAACAAGATTACAACTCAAATTTTTTACTTCATTCGATATGAATGCTAAGAAACTTAAAAGAAAAAAAAAAAAAAAACTTTTGAAAATTACTTCTTTTTTTCAAATTTTGGTTTTATTTCTACAAATATAGATAAGATGTAGATATTCAAATAAGAAAAAACATATGACAAAATAGTTGTTTTAAGCTTAAATTTCAAAAATAAAAAATAAATAATCAAATGTTATCAAATGAGACCTAAATTGGTATAATCTAATATCAATATTTACAAATCATTTTAAAAGTAAATATACAGTTAATACTTATCCAACTTACTGAATTCTCCACCTCCTCGGGCCAAAGTTGCTTTGAGGCCATTTGCCATTGGTAGATAGGCAAATGCCCTCAATTATTCAACTATCATTTTTGTATAGTTAGGACAATGCCCTCATTTATTCAACCATTATGTTTTTTTTATTAAATAGAATCATTTAACGTCATAACTTACATTTCATATATATAAATATAATTAGAAGAAACATTTAAAGTAATGTAGACAGGCATATCAGCCTGTAATAAAATCTCTATATGATAAGAAACATTTTCCAGCTTACTGAATATCAAACCTGGGCCTTGACCCTTTATGTACATTGAATCGAAACAAATATCTTTTTTTTGAAACAAGTAACCACGCCCATTCTTAGGCCAGGCACCAAAGACATCGAAAGAGTAATGTCACAGGTGAGTCTCGAACCCAGTACCTTGAGAGAAACATACTCTCAAAACCCAAATTTTCAATCACTATGCCACCCCTTGGGGACCGAACCGAAACAAATATTAACTCTCCAAACGTTTATATTGTTGATCGTTATACACGCACTTCACACACACATGAGCCAACTATATAATTTAGAAAAGCCACAATCACACACACATGAGCCAACTCCTTGCTACAATTTACAATCATTCGAAACAATTATTTTATCATAAAATAATGTACAGCATAGATCAAACGATAATAAATTAAGTCGTTAATTCAATTTACTAACAATCAATTATGAAAATAAGAACAAGAAACAAATAATCCATGAACTAGAAAAATATCTATTAAGTTCAAAGCCTCACAAAACTACAATTAAATTAAAACTAACCTTCGAACTAGAAGTAAGAACTTAAACGAAAAAAACAAATATATAAAAAAAAATAATCATAAAACAAAAGAACTAAAAGATATAAAATCAAATTGGCAACTCTCGACTGTTGGTGGCTTCCTCTAAAAACTCACGTTATGCGGCTGCTTCCCCAAGTTGCAAACCTCCACACATATATATAAGAAATAAAAATAGGCTAGAATTATACTCCAAATTGTATTGGGATCAAGCCCAATTTTAAAGTGGCAGATGCCACTTTGAATTTTTTTTTCCAATATTTTTCTATTCCTAAATTCAAACTAAAATCTAAATTCAAACCTATTTAATTAATATTATAGCAATTCGTCATATATATTAAATAAGGCATAATATCTATAATAAATCACAATATTAAATTTACATACGGTAAAATTAGATCCAATGAAGTTATGATTTTTTCAAAGTTGAGGAGAAAAAAAACAGATGCATACACATGGTACTTGATGGATCGATCAATGGAGTAGATTGATGTTCACCTCATCATTCGTTTGCCCGACCTGGGCACTCGCAGCCTCCATCATCCCGCTGCGTATTTGGTCAGTGATATCTCTAACATGACCCGGACCGTGAGGTATGAATACAGTTGTGTTCTTTGATGAATTTCCAAGGTCCTTGACGGTGTCAAAATATTGAGTGATTAAGATCAGATCCATGACCTCTTTAGCTGAGGTACCTTCCACCTTATGAGAGAAGTTCAAGATATTCTCTCTCAGACCATCTGTGATTGCCTGTCTCTGCCTCGCCACACCGACACCGCCGAGGTATTTTGCTTCAGCTTCAGCTTCTGCCTTTTTTATGAGGAGCACCTTCTCCGCTTCTCCTTTGTGTACACTAGCAAGCTGGAGCCTTTGAGCTGTAGAAGAAAATGTATTGTACAAGCTGAGGATCTCATAATAGAGAGAGGCAGGCAAAATATAAAGGAAATAGAAATTTTGAGAAATGGAAGTCATATGAACATCCATGCAATGTTCATTCAGAAGGAGAGCATGGCCTGTTTCCTCCACCTGGCATTAATGGATATGGCATGTTGATTGTTGAATGGTGAATCAAGAAAAAACAGCTGCACCAAACTATCTTGATTTGCAAGACTAGTAAACAACAATCAAGAATAAGAAAATGCGAGATAAAGAACTCACAGATTTATGTGATTTACTAACATTGTGTTACCTACTATTGAGCAGTTTGGTGAATATACCCTTGAGGCTATCATTATATATGTTCTAGGGGTGGCCTTCAACTGTATTC
>JBBMKA010000021.1:7500856-7541110 GCA_037833695.1 Sechiopsis laciniata | reverse complement strand
GTGATAGATAAAGGCAAGGAAGGGTTATTTACAATCCAATTTATTCGCTGTATGTAATTTTGATTTCACTAATCTCCTCATGAGATTCAACCTTTTTATTTAAGAGATAAGAATACAAATGTTAGGTAAAAAAGGATAAGAGAGTTTATATAGTCACAAATTACATAAAAACACGATACAAAAATATAAGACATCGTAGTGCAACATAGTTCAAAATATTTCAACGTACATAATAGAGGAGAGGAAGAGGGGCAGCCCTTCCTATATGATATGACAAGCAAAATAACAAGTTCATTACCTGCATTAATCTCATTCATTGCCCTGCGCACCGAAGCATCCGGTATTATATCAACCATTAAAATGTGTTCAATACTGTATCCATAATCTCCCATCACCTGATTCAAAAGGTGAATGAGTTATGTCGGTCATACTACGAGGCCCCAACCAAATTCTATACCTAAGATGTATAAAATAATAATAAGCTAATCATGACTAAAATAAATGAGAATTATTTTAAAGTTTTCAAGACTTCATATCAACAAATGTTGTTAAAACAAATATTATGCAGGGTGCATTTAAATACTGCATATTTTTGTTATTAAAAAAAAGGAGAGAGATCCAAACTGTTCACATCTTATATATATATATATAGCATTCCGTGCTCAAACATCGACTGTCCAGAAACCAAAGGTAAAAAACAAACCATTTTCAGAGCAAATTCGCACTCACCACTAATTACTTAAATCCGATACCCTTCTCTCCAGACCAACCTTTTCCTCCTAACAGGGAGAGAAAGCAATAAAAAAATATTGCCGGATTCAATAATTATGTACATGTTCTTTCTAATAATACCGTGAAAGGGCATATCTACATAGAAAATCAGTGGAGGTGAAATAGAATGTGTACCTTGGTGATACTGAGTTAGGCACCTCACAAAAGCACGTGCTGCGGTGTAACTTATTTCTTTTTCTCTTTTTTTTTTTTAATAACGAAAAAAAACAATGTACAAGACATTAAAAAGGCAATGAAGGTGATCTTTACAAAAAAAAAAAAAAAAGAGAGAGAGAGAGAGAAGGAAATGATGGTCCAAAATCATGGATACCAAACCCTGTGGAGCCATTTGATTCAAGGACCTACTTGGTAAGGTGTTTGTTCATCCGTAGGTGTTATGAGTATGCACAGACTGTGCAAATCCATCTACATAAACGCCTACGCTTTTGAAATTTGAACCATACTTCCCACTTACACTTAATTTTACAAATCACAAACCTACAAAGTAAATATAGGCTACATAACCTTCATGTATTTATAATTCATTTCTCCATATAATCTAAACAATCCTTATAAATATTCACATGATTTGGAGTGTAGAAACGGAAATAATTCATAAGTAGGTGAAACGAAATAGTATGACATCCAAAAGCTTAAGGACGCCCAAAATGTTTTTGTATGGAGAGATAATTCAAACGAGGAGCAATATGAAAAAAAAAGGTAAGTCACCTTCTCAAGTTCCTCTGATACAGCTTTAGCAACTTCACCCTTTTGTTCAAAGAGTTCATCCAAGTTCATTTTAGGGACAAGGGCACGAACCACTTCAATGAATAAAAAAAATTCTTTAGTTAGTAATACCAAAACCATGAAAATACATAGAAAATAAATTATAGAGCCAAATAACGACTTAGAGATTAAAGCATATACCATCAAACACATAAGCCTGAATCTGTTCTTGAGGATTTTGCAACTCATAAAATGCATCATCAGCATTTTCTTTGATGACTCGGTACTGAATTGAACATAACAATTGCACAAAGACATTATCCTGCAGAAAGAAGTTCAGATTTCACAGTCATGAATCAGATTATTCAACTAGGTCATTTCATTCACATTCAGAAACACATCTTCTCCCCCTCAAATAATTTATTTTATTTGATGACCAAGAAGAGTTTCGCTCGTCCCAAGACTCGGACCTGAGAGACAATAAGGGATTTATAATTAAGCTCATTGGTAGATTTTGGAGACCCCAAGCCTATACTTCTTCTCCTCGAGTATTGAGTAATATCATCCAAACCACAGTTGTCATTTAGAGATTTAATTTCAGCTGTACGATTTATCTTCTTTCTTTCTTATTTATTCTATTACCTAAACCCCATCTATAATAATAATACCGCCAAGCTACAACACGATACTCCGCCGAATCGATTCCACACTAGGTCATCTAAATACGTAAGATCTAAGCAACAATCCAGAAGTACCAATTAAGAAGATAACCTTAATCCAACCTAGGTCATCTAAATGATATTCATTCTCCCAAGGCGTTTCGTGCAAATCTAATCCCCTAATTTAAAACTAAATTAGCGCAGACAAGACAACTAAAAATCCATACCTAACGAACACGAACAAAATCAGAAGGATAGCATAACAAATATCAAAAGAGAGTCAAATAATTTAGAAATTACGACCATCAGATGATAATTTAGAGAGACGAAAGGGGAGATACCTTGGTCTTGGTCTCGATGCGAACATCAAGGGAGGAAATCCTGGTGGAGAGGATTCCGGCGAGGCACTCGCCGGCGAAAGGGTTGAAGAAATGGAAGCCAGGCTGAGCCAATTTTTCAAATCTTCCCCATCTTTCAACCACCCCCACACTGGCTTGCTCCACGCACCCAAACAATACACAATATGTATTCCCCATTGGAAGCAATCGCCGCCTTCTCTGTAGAATCGCCGCCGCTGACTCCGGTGGACTAGCAGATCCGGTAAATCAGCTGCACGATAGATTACGATCGTCTATACTTCCGTTTCGTAAGAACGTAGAATAGTAACCACCAATTTTTTTTCTACGCTAATTCCGCTAATCGCTGACGTGGCATAAAATTTGGCGGTATGCGTGTTTGTCAAACCGACGTGGCATGGCCTGGTCCAAATGTTGATATTTACTGGATTAACTAAATAAATGTCCATAAATTAGAGATGTCCATTTTTTCCCGAGCGGGGACGGGGTCGGGGAGAAAAATTTCTCGGGGATGGGATTGTATTCCCCATCCCGATTTCCCGCCGCATTTATTATTTTTTTTAAATATATTTTCTTTATTTTATTCCTTTAACTTTTAAATAAATATATTTGATGGTGAAATTATCTATTCATATAAATATTTTTATTTGATAATTAACATTATTGAAACTTATAGATATTTTTTTTAGAAAATCTAATTATTTGAAATTATTGTCTAAAAATATATATAAAAATGAAAAAGAAAAAAAATGAAATTGAAAAAAAAAATCCGCGCAGGTAACCGATCTCCACCGGTGCCCCACGGGAACTTTCCACCCCGATCCCAAAAAAAAACAGAAATTTTTTTAGGGACGGAAAATAATTTTTGTGGCGGGAATGGGAAGCCATTTCTTGACCCCGTCCCACCCCGTGAACATCTCTACTGCTTTACAAAATTTCAGCTAAAAGAAACTACAAAATATATTTATTTATTTTGAGTATAAGTTGGGAGAAGGGAGATTACAAATATCAATTCTAAGGATCGAATCCATGACCGTGGAGTGAAAATGAATTAATACCAAATTAGATAATCATTCGCGCCACATATCCTCGCTGAAAACAGTTAAAAATATTATTGACTTAAAAAAATGTAAACAAATATTCTAATATGAATATAGAGCTGAAGAGTATAGACGCTAGTTATTTTTGTTGATAATCGTGAATATTTAGATATACTTTGACCAACTTTACGAAATATATCATTTGATATTGATATTTGAATAAAAAATGTAAAAAAATATTTTATTACACATTAATTTTACAATATTTTTCCTTTAAGTTGATTTAAATCCCCACTAAAAAACCCAAACAAAATTATAGAAGATTATAAGATCAAATCATTACTATAATTTGTTGTAAGAATAAAAAAAAAAAAAAGAAAAAAAAAAGATTTTAAGATTTTGTGATTAGCTTAAAGTTATTTTATTTTCCAAGCTATTTAGTTGGTTTGTAATATTCCATAGTGTAGTTTGTAATAAGAGCATTTATTAGGAGAACTTTCTGAGTGGCTTTGTGAAGTTGAGTTTTGTTGGAGCTTTGTGGAAGCTTGTCTCGGAGGTTAATGTGTTTAGGTTTGGTTTTGGGACATTTTAGATTTGAATTCTTGACCAATTAATTGCAGGAATAAGAGTTTCATAATTGGAACTTAGTTTTTCCGCATTTTAGATTTGAATTCATGACGTCCCAACGACATGCTACTTGAAGTCAGGTGCTAAAAGGCTAGGAAAAATGTAGGTTGGTACGAAGTGATATGGTGGTGTTTTTTCTTTACTATTATGTTGTGGTAGTTCTGTTATTTTTGGATGCTGGTTATTTTGATTGAGGTTGGGATAAAAGCCTTCTTGTTGGTGTAGCTCGAGTGAGAACGGTTAGATAAAAGGGTTGGATTCTTCCCAGGTGGTTGGTTACTCGTGTCGGAGAAAGTAGAATTCCTTCAAAGAATTTTAGTCTTTTCTTTTTACTTTGGTAGGGTTGCATATCTTGCAACAAGGATATCGAATTATTCTCAGAATTTATCAAAAATCAACAAATGGTGTGTTGAAGATAGTTGTTCTTAATATGATGAGTTCAGTCTATGATGATTACCTACTTAAGAATTAATTTCCTATTAATTTTTTTAACATTCAAATATTGCAGCGTCAGACAATATGTCTTGTGATAATAGTTGAGGTGGGCACGAGCTGACCCGTACAGTAACGAATATAAAAAAAAAGTGTTTTGATACTTTTTTTTGTTGAGGTCTTGGCTCGGGTAGCTTGTTACTTTGTTAGAAATATCCTTGTTCTTCATAGTTTCCTTTCTTTGAATGGTCTCATTTTAGTTTGCAGAACGTGGCCAACTTTACTTTTTTTTGGCCTTTGCTATCCAGTTGGGTTCCTTTGGTCTGAGAAATTTGATGATAAATAAGAGGCGAATATCGATTTTTAAGATCAAATTTATGATTGTGGTGTTGAATTGGATTACCATCGATGACTAAACAATTAAACCAAAACACCACCGACTCTTTTTCGGTAGGAAATTATATTGGAATGTTGTTAATTCATTTTCGTGGCTATTTCCAGTTCCTGCTTCGTCGTGTTGCCGTGCACGTGGGCGTTGAATTATATTTTTTATCTTATGATTCTGCCACTTGAGGTGATTCGTTTTGATTTAACAAATATTTTAATGGGTATGTTTTCAATTTCTTATAATTCAATCAGAAAGACGAAAATGTTTTTTTAGACAAAACAAATTAAAATAATTGGTGAGACAACTATAAATAAAATAATTGATCTGCATAATGGAAGCATTATATTAATTATACCGTGTCTATGGGAAGACTTTTTTTTTTTTTTTTTTTTTTTTTTTTTAAATTTTATGGGAATACTTTTTGGCCTACAAAACATTGACGGTTAAACTATAATTTAAATGATAAATTAAAAATTTTATAGTGTGGATGTTGTAATGTTAAACAAAGTTTTGAATGTTTACATTATATGCAAATAAAGAAAAAATGCAAAACAGGCCATGGTGCACTTAAAATTGATATGAATAAAGCCTATGATAGAGTGGAATGGGATTTTTTAAAAAAGTTTATGTATGCCCTTGATTTTACTCGTGGTTTTGTTGCTCTGATTATGCGTTGTGTAACTACAGTTACTTATACCTATAATATTATTGGGAGACAAAAATGAAAAACTATTCCCACTAGTGGCCTCCGACAAGGAGATCCATTATCACCTTATCTTTTCCTTTTTTGTACTGAATGTCTGGCTCGTATTCTAAATTGGATGGAGGAGAAAAACCAGTTAACAGGGGTGAAAATGGCTCGTACAGCGCCTATAATCACTAACATTTGCAATGACTGTTTACTATTTTTCAAAGCAAATATAAAGGAAACAGGTAATATTATAGAAGTGTTGTGCCTTTTTCTATTATTATTGGACAGGAAATTAATTTTGAGAAATCTGTCATTAGTTTCAGCCCCAATACTGATCAGGTAACTAGTGACATTTTGAATCAGCAGCTTCAGGTAAAACATGTGGATTGTCATTTGCACTATTTAGGCATCTCAGTTTCTTTACCCAATTCAAAAAAAGTGTCCTTCAAATTTCTAAAAGACAAAATTTGGAAGATGCTCTTTAAATGGAATCATAAGAACTTTTTTGCTGGAGGTAAGGAAGTCCTTATTAAAGTCGTTCTACAAGCTATGCCCATCTACTCTATGAATTGCTTTAGAATTCCTAAATCCATTATTCAGGATTGTCATAGGATTATCTCAAGATTTTGGTGGGGGATGATGATACAAAGAATCGTATTCACTAGGTTAAATGGAAGAAGACATGTGCCCCAAAGAGAAATGGGGGTCTTGAATTTCGTGATTTAGAATTGTTCAATAAAGCCCTTTTGGCAAAAAAAGGTCAGCGCTTGATTACAACTAAAGATTCTCTTTAAGCAAAAGTTCTAAAAGCAAAATATTATCTAGGTAGCTCTTTTCTCGAAACAGTAAAAAATAATAATAGCTCTTTTACTTGGAAAAGCATCTTGTGGGGTCGGGAGCTTTATTATCAAAAGGTTTGAGATGGAAAATCGGTGATGGCAATCGAGTGCATGTTCTATTTGACAATTGGCTTTGTAGATACCCTACACTAAAATCAATCACCTTTGTTGGAATTAACAAAGATATGAAGGTTTCTAACCTTTTGAGACAAGATGGAGGATGAAATGAGGAAAAAATTAGACAACTCTTTTGTCAGGATGATGTAAACCAAATTCTTCGCCTACCAAGGCCAAAGTTTGTGGGGAAGATAAGATCCTTTGGCACTATGAGAAAAATGGCATCTTTACAGTGAAATCAGCTCATTGGCTTAGGATCTAGTTGAGGGGAAAGCCTTCTTTGTCCAATGATGACTTCTCGAGAAGTTGGTGGAACTTCTTATGGAATGCAAAAATTCCAAACAAGGTAAAGTTTTTCATTTGGCGCCTTTTTAATAATTTTGTTCTTGTGTTGGTAAATCTTATTAAAAGAGGAATGAAGGGAGATGCACTTTGTAAGCGTTGCCTTATCGAGGAGGAAACTCCCTTTCACACCTTATGGGATTGCAAGCGAGGAAAGGAGTCTTGGAAGCCTTCCCCTTTTTTTCATCTAGGTTCCCCCAACCATGCCATGGATGTGGAGGATTTGCTCTTGTGGTTTTTTAAAATTTTGGACTCTTTGCAAATGGAAGAGTTTTTTATGCTTTGTTGGAGGATTTGGAACGTCAGAAATCTGGAGCTCTATAACAAATTTGAAGGCTTTTATAGGCAGAATAATCAAGGACATCTCAATGATTGAGATTATTGTTTGCAGTATATCAAGGATTTTAGAGTTGCGAACCAATTAACGAAGCTGAGCATGGAAAAACAGAGGACTCCAAGAAGATAGAAGGTGCCTTTACAACATAATTACAAAATAAATGTAGATGCGGCCACCAATGTTAACGAGAATCGAAGTGGGATAGGTCTCATTACTAGAAATAGGAAGATAAATCAACAATTACAATAATTAACTCGGAGAAAACTTAAAGATAAGTATGACTCGGAATCGCTTACGTGCAAGTATACGCGGTTGAAACTGCAACAAGTAATAAATATGTATTTTATCGATCTCATAGTGATTGATGTCTAGAAGTAATACCATTAAAAAAAGAGTTATGCTGAAAAGTAAATAATGGGTTATAAAAATGTGTTTAGTTTTGGGTTTTGAATGCAGAATTAAAAATGTGCAAATGTTTGACAGAAGTAAATATGAATGCAATGAGTAAAGATAAATCAATAGTTACGGAAGATGTTAAGAACACAGGACTAGTTATCGAGTTTCTTGCTTCCCTCAACTAAGAAGTGCTTCCACACTTAGTGATTTATGAGAGGACAGCTTCTGTTGTGAACTCCATAGTAAAACGGGGCAACGCAAGCAATAGTGAGGTTATTCCTAACTCCCTAAATGATGCAAAGACTTGCATTCAACCTACAGTAGCATACTGGATCTCTATGTGGTTCCTCTTTCCGACTCACCACAAGTCATATACGTGGTTAGCAAAGCGATGCATATACATATAAATAAACAACGCAGAAGTGTAAAACTTTTTAACCTACATTCCTAAACATGATTCTATTCGTGCGAATTCATTCAAGACTCTTATAACACAGCATAATAACGAACACGCAGTAAGAAGTTTAAATCAGTAGATTTTATTACGTCTACTAAATGTTTATCGTTATACTACTCTTAAGGAAAACAGTAAAATGGAATTGGCACGGCTGTGAAGTGTGCAGTCCCCTTGTCATCGGCTCCTACAGTCACCACTAGTTGCTTCTCGCATGAATCAGACTCTAACCCTTTAACTTAGCTTCTCTTCACTTGGGTCGGCTTCTGGCCACCAGACCAACTCACCAAACTTCAGCTTTCTTCTTGCAATTTACAGAGTTGATTTACTTGGACGACAAGCCTAGGTAAGCTGGAAAATCTTCATTAATGCAGGATTTCTTGATTTCCGCTGGAATTGATTTAATTGACACCACTTTAATTGTTTAATTGATTCTCTGTTTATTTCCATGTTGATGTGATTCTCAAGCGCGACCTCCTTGTGAACGCGTGATTCTTCTATGTGCATCATCGTTCACATTGTTTCGTTCCTCTAGCAATAATGTTTAGCATTACCTGCATTTACTAGCTTTTTAGCACGCAATTGTATAATATTTATATCTAATTCGCATATTGCGCTGATTATGCTATTTTCTGTCCATGTGCTAATTTCTACACTTTTATTCGCAAAATAATCCTAATAGCTTAAAAAGTTCCTGATCCCTTAATAAAATGCTCAATAAATCAGCCTAAATAATGACTTATTTGAGAGCTATCAAACCCCCAAACTTTAATCATTGCTTGTCCCAAGCAATGCAAAGCCTAGTTATTAGCATTTTTATTAACTGAATCAACATTTTTCTTTTTCTTTAAGTTAAGCTCTAGTATGTCTTATCGCCTTTCCTAATCCTGGTATAAACTTCTCTTCCTAAAAGACTTCAAACTTTCCCAAAGAGTCAGGTTCGTGTCCAAAATCCTCCCTATCGTGACTGGCAGATCGTTCCTCATCGCAATTATTCCTCTTCACTCAATTTATCGTATTTAGTTATTCCCTAAAGCTATGGTTGGCATACATACTTTGTTGAGATTTAAATCTCAGGTTCTATTTTCGAATTATGCTGCTATCATAATTCTGTAGTTCTCATAATGACTTGCTTGAGCGCAAAATGAATCATCTAAGCAAAGGAATAAAGCTCTTGCTTAAGTGATAATGGAGCATTTCAAGATTAACTATGGCTTATTCGTTCATTCTGAAAAAATGCATAAACATCTCTTTCTCTCTCTCTCTCTTTTTTTTTTTTTTTTTTTTTTAAGTTTAAATCATCCGCAGGCTTGCCCTCACCCCTAAACTTAAAATTTTAATTGTCCCCAATGAAGGTGAGGCTTAGTTCCCCCAAACTTATTTATTTCCGTAATTAAATACTCTATTTCAAGCTCTATGTTTTCCTCGTAAAATCTTGGATCTTTCTGCCATGCACGATAAGGACTATTCTAGCGCTAGGTTTGAATCTAGGAGAACTTAAGAATTCTAGTAAGAAAATAAAATTCCTGCCAGATATCAGATTCGCAATAATAGTACTAGCACTAAACGTTCAAGAAAAGAAAATTTCCGATTACTATTAATAAACGGGAAATTAAAGTTGCATCATAAATGTTATGAATGATATGCATGCGATACTAAAAGTAAGAATTGAAATCTGCATCCTATCATGATATGCATGTTGCAAAAAATGAAATGCATGCAGAATGGGAAATATATCTTTTAAAATAAATAAAGAGAGCGGGACTTCCATCTAGATATTCGCATTCCCACTGCACTTGCCTTTCTCTGCATTGAATAAATGGTTTGGAAATTTTGGCCATTTGAAGCATTCTCCCATTTCTATCATGTTAAACATCAATAACTCGTCGTGCTTCTTCGCATAGGTCAAGTATTTTTGTGTAATTTCAGAGAGCTTGTCTATCTTTCCTGCAAGTCCGTCAACAGTTGTTATGTCTCCACTTCCCTTACTTTTCGCTGCTTCCCTATCCTTTATTGGGAATATTCTTATAATCTGATCAGAGCGTTGCGGTCTGATGCCCTGATCAGCACAGAGCTGCGTAATGGCAAAAATGTAGTACATATAATTTCTCACTCCATTAGTGCTGCCCTACACTTGCGTCTCTAAAATTCCTCCCAAGTTGATATGCATTCCTAGCTTAATTGTGGATAACAGCATTACTTTCTCCTTTCTGATCAGTGCCCTGTTGGTTGAAGGCATGAATGTTGTTCTTATAATTCGTAGCCAATCCTGAAGATCCTCCAAAATCATATATACTTAAATTGATGTTGGATCATTCTATTCTGTCCCACCATTTCAATTACTAATAGACTTTCTTGCATTTACTCTTCAGTGGAAGAGTTGATTAACTACTGGCAGGATATTCCAGGAACATTAGGTATTGCCAACACTTTATTCCATGTGGATGCTCGACAATCGATTAACTAACCATCTACTCTTGAAAACAGTGGTATCTCTTCATTTAAATTCGCATAGAATTGCCACACCCACTCTGTTCATGCATTCAAAACTGGGTGAAAATACTTCGTCTAACCTTCCATCAGAGATCCCCCATAGTCCTATCTCGCGCTTGAATCCCATGCTCTCCAATGCAATAAATTTATCCTCTGCATTGATGGATGCAAAGGTTGTACCTCTTCTGACTCCAATCTTACTGCTAGGCTGCAATTGAGGAACTTCTGGCAACACCATTGTCCTCATAGACTGAATTCGAATATTGTTATGCCTTGGATGCTTCTATTCCTTATCATTGAGTACTTTAACCGTATTGGTGGAGTTTTCCTCTTCATCCTCGCATGACTCACCTTCTTCTAGATCTTCTTCTATGGATTCGTCATTATCCTTTTGAGGGTCCATCTTAGTCTTCCTTTCCTCTCCATGGTTTGTCTTATGTAGATGATGGCCTTTCACCATTTTGTTCGTCAATTCCGAGTGTTCCGCTATTAAGGGAGTTTCTTCATCGCTTAATACAATATAGGAGGCGAACAATTTCCTATTTTCCTCTACTTTCCCAAAGAACTTCCTACTTCTGGTTTGTAGTCGATGCGAACTTTTTTCGATTTTAGGTTCTTGCTCATTAGTTGATAACTTCCTGGTTCCATACTCTGGAGGTGTTGAATTTGAACACTGTTCTCGCTCCTTCATCATCTTACCCCTAATAGCCTTACTACACATTTTTCGGTTTGAAGTCATTGTTAGAAGGAGAGTTTCGGATTCTTGCAACTAGGGTTCTTGGCAAGTAATCGAATCTTCCACACACAAAGTTTAAATAGAGTTTTCAGAAATTTTGAAAATCCTTGTGTAAGGAAGGAGGTAATCATAAAAGGAAAAATTTAAATGCTGCTGCCTTATTTTCAAAATCGAGCCAATTCCTTCCTAAACTAATAATTTGAAAATGTAAGGAAACAAAGAAAATTTGTAAATATAGAAAAACTTTTTTATTCTAATAAAATGCAATAAAATTGTTGTGCAAAGTTAGAAATACCAAGTTTTTGCATTACAGGAACACAGCTGTGCAGAGCCTTGGCAAAATCCTTGCGCTAAACTCCGCTCGGGGCATGTTGTCCAACTTGGGCCACTTATATATTTTAGAGGCGATGCCATCTTTGATAGCCTTCTCCTACCTTTGTTCATTATACGCCTTGATGCATCGTATTGGAACTCAGTTGAATTGTTTGTGCGTCGCTTCCTAGGCTAATCAATTCAAAATGTGGTTGAGCATACGGTAGCCTAAAAACGCTGGGCACTATTGCTAGTGGTCCTCTATTTTGTAAGCTATCGTCTTTCTCCTATAGTTCTGTTGTTTCACCCCTCTCCCAACTGGAAAAAATTAGAAACTTCGTGCTTAGTATTGCCGGCTTATTACTCACAATGCAGATTGGTTGAGAACTTTTGTCCTCGCCTTGGCTTTCATCACTGGAAACTTGCTCAGTGTCAATATTGAAATTTGTCGCTTCTTTCTTCTCAATAGATTCATTAATTTCAGCTTAAAAAATGGCGAGAGTGGCGAACCATGCCCAAGCTTCCTCATGTTGCTGCAATCGCATCCTCTGTTCTTCTGTGCTAAAAACAAGTTCCTCAATTTCAACTTCAGGAGTGGCGTGGGTGGCGATCCTTACCCAAGCTTCTTCTTGTTGCTGCAATCACATCTTTTATTCTTCTTCGCCCACAACAAATTCCTCAATTTTAGCTTTAGGAATGGCCGGGGTGGCGAACCTTGCCCAAGCTTCTTCCTATTGCTGCAATCGCATCTGTTGCTCTTATTCTTCCGCTGCTACACATCCTAAAGTTTTGGCCTCTTCATCTTGTTTTAGCATGGCTATCCTGAAATCTTCCCAAAAGAAGTCACCGAAAAGTTCCATTGCTAATGCCTCATTAAGCACTTCGACCTTCAAATATGTATCTTCTGCTAGTGCATTGCTGACAGTGCTCCGTTGGGTTATTTCCTCAGTTCTGCCCGTTGGTTTCTAGAGTGAGAAAATAATGTCATTTTCTCTCAACCATTTTTTTTTATTCTAGTTGTATTTCTTCTTCTCGAGTTATGTCCTTTAGAGATTGCTCATGATGATACATTGAATGTCCAGGTTCATGATGCCTAGATTCCTCTGTATCCTTCTTACTGCTATGATCCCTTTGCATACCATTTTATCCTTGAAAACTTCTGTTGTCATCTCCCCCAATATGCGTCTGAGTCTCCCAGTTAGGCTATGTCATATTGAAATCTGTATATAGTTCCTCCATAGTCTGAATGCTAATATAATCGTGTTTGCGGTGGTTGTACATTGCTGCTCCAATACTGATTTGCAAAGTGATTGTATGCCATCTATTATGATTGTTGCTTGTGGTAATGTATTGGGACTCTTTCCTTGTTGGTTGACGTGTCCCTTGGATCACAATTTCCCTGAAATACAAGTTCAACCTTTTATCAATAAAAACTACACTTGTCCTAATAATATTAATCCTAAATAATCAATCCCCAGCAACGGCGCAAAAAACTTGATCTGCTAAGATTGAGTTTCGGGTGCTAATATAATTTTATAGTAATTAACTCAGATAAAACTTAAAGCTAAATTTGACTCGGAATCGCTTACGCGCAAGTATACGCAGTCGAAACTGCAGCAAGTAATAAGTATGTATTTTATCGATCCCACAGAGATTAATGTCTAGAAGTAATACCGTTAAAACAAGAGTTATACTGAAAAGTAAATAATGGGTTGTAAAAGTGTGTTTGGTTTTGGGTTTTGAATGCAGAATTAAAAATGTACAAATGCTTGACAGAAGTAAATATGAATGCAATGAGAAAAGATAAATCAACAGTTACAGAAGATATTAAGAACGCGAGACTAGTTATCGAGTTTCTTGCTTCCCTCAACTAAGAAGTGCTTCCACACTTAGTGATTTATGAGAGGATAGCTTCTGCTGTGAACTCCATAGTAAAACGGGGCAACGCGAGCAATAATGAGGTTATTCCTAACTCCCTAAATGTTGCAAAGACTTGCATTCAACCTACAATAGCATACTAGATCTCTATGTGGTTCCTCTTTCTGACTCACCACAAGTCATATACGTGGTTAGCAAAGCGATGCATATACATATAAATAAACAACGCAGCAGTGTAAAACTCTTTAACCTACATTCCTAAACATGATTCTATTTGTGAGAATTCATTCAAGACTCTTATAACGCAGTATAATAACGAACACGCAGTAAGAAGTTTAAATTAGCAGATTTTATTACAACTACTAAATGTTTATCATTATACTACTCCTAAGGAAAACAGTAAAATGGAATTGGCACGGCTGTGAAGTGTACAGTCCCCTTGTCATCGGTTCTAACACTCACCACCAGTTGCTTCTCGTATGAATCGGACTCTAACCCTCTGACTTAGCTTCTCTTCACTTGGATCGGCTTTTGGCCACTAGATTGGCTTTCTTCTTTCAATAGAGTTGATTTACTTTGTCAATAAGTCTAGGTGAGCTGAAAAATCTTCATTAATGCAAGATTTCTTGATTTTTACTGGAATTGATTTAACTGACACCACTTTAATTGCTTAATTGATTCTCTGTTTATTTTCATGTTGGTGTGATTCTTGAGCACGACTGCCTTGTGAACACGTGATTCTTTTATGTGTGTCTCCGTTCGCATTGTTTTGTTCCACCAATATCCGTGTTTAGCATTACCTGCATTTACTAACTTTTTAGCGTGCAATTGTATAATATTTATATCTAATTCGCATATTTCGTTGATGATGCTATTTTCTGTCCATATGCTGATTTATACACTTTTATTTGTAAAATGATCCTAATAGCTCAAAAACTTCCTGATCCCTTAATAAAATGCTCAATAAATCAGCCTAAATAATGACCTATTTGAGAGCTATCAACCACGAGTGAGGGAGACACACAGGTTCCCTAAACTTCGGCTCGGGACACATCTCATACCGTGTTCGCAGAGACATACACCAATGTCTCTGGATAGCCTGACCTACGTCAGAGACCCGCTAAACTGCATCAGCGAAGACATACACGAAAACCTCTGGGTAGCCTGACCTATGTCAAAGACCCGCCACGCTGTGCTCGTAGAGACATACACGACTGTCTCGGGGTAGCCTGACCTACGTTAGGGACCCGCCATGCTTCTGCTGTGCAACTCTGATAACGTATCAACAGAGACATACACGAATGCCTCGGGGTAGCCTAATCTACATCAGGGACCTGGCACACTCCCGCTGCACAACTCTGATAAAGTATCAATAGGGCATACACAAATGCCAGTAAAGTCACCTGACCATGTTGGGGAGGATCACGAGTGAAGAAACTAATAACTCTCAACTAGAGCGTATTTTAGGCTGTTATTAAGTACGTTAATATTAAGAAATATGAGAAATAAAGGTCAATAGTAGTCAAATTACGAGTAAAAGCTATTAATAGTCACATACATACATAAAATAGCATCGGAAGCACGGTTTCACATTTTTAGCATAAATCTTGAATAAACTGTTCCTAATGAATGCAAATTGCACGAAATAGGAAGCTAAACAGCAGGAATGACAATACAACGTGAACGATGACCAACAGCGCAGGAATGGGCGAATTCAAAATGAAAACACGTTCGGAAAAGACACGCTAACAAAGAAATAATCGAGAATCAATCAGCAATTAAGTTGGCGCCAATCAAATAAATTCCAGTGAAAATTAAGAGATCATGCAATAATGAAGATTTTAAAGCTCACCTCAACTTTTCGCCAAGTAAATCAACTCTATAAATATCACTTTAGAGCTAACAGAGTTCTAACAACAGCATTGCACAATAAGTCAATTAGAATACCAACAGTCACATAAATCAAAACAGTCGCTGCAAATAGAAATAGTGCAATACAGGGTACAACGATCTACATGCCGAGTCCTATCAGATAAGTCACATGTTCATACAATAGAAGCCAACAAGTAGGAGCTTATCCACTAGCACATGCTCAAACGACAGTAAACCTGCAAGCAAGAACCTATCCACTAACAGCAGTTCATAAACGGTAACGAGCAACAAGAACCTATCCAGTAACATGCTTAACAGGCAGTACAAACAAGCAAGGGCCTATCCGCTAAGATGTTTAATAAGCAGTAACAAACAACCAGAATACAATCAATGGCAAGTGCAGGGTCCACACAACCCCGACAAGAAATCGTTACCTGAAAATATAACAGAACAAAAAATAGCGATGCTCCTTGAGCTGCAGATAACCAATGCGAACAGGACACAACCTAACAGTAAAAGCAGGCAATTAATAACTAAACAGCTTAATAAATAACTAAGCCAACCAACACAATAGGCTTGGGAATAGAAGTTACCCAAAATCGAAAGTAGGCTCGGCAAGGACACGGCGTGCGCTCGCTGTAGGGCTGGCTGCAGTGCTGCGTGGGTAACGTTCCACGACGAGCTGCAAGGTGTGTGCGGCAGCTAAGGGTTGGGGCATGCGGGTTGTGCGGCATGGCTGGGTTACTGCGCTACGGGCTGGGGCTGCGACACGGAGCAGCAGCGAGGGTGATCGGGCTTGCGGTCGCGAAGGGCTTCGATGCGCTGCGTGCGGGCATGCGACAACAAGCGGCTGACAGAGAGCGGATGAGGCTGTGCTGCGTGCGTGCGGGACAACAGAGAGCAGGCGAAGGGCTTCGATAGGGTACGTGTCTACGCCCGAAGACGGGACAACAGTGAGGCTGCGCTACGGCACGGGCAAATAGCGATCGGCAAGGGCGTGAGTGTGGGGCTGGTGATGCGTGCGTGCGATGTGGCTGTGATGTCGGCCCGTGGTGAGTGAGGCTGTAGCAGGCGATGGGCAGCGATGCGGACCGGCGGAGGGCTCGACGGTGGGGCTTTTCTCGGTGGCAACAATTGTGATCGGCTATGGGAGATGGATGTAGGGTTCGATGGAGAAGAGGGGTTTGGCGATTTCTCTCTAGCTTTCTAACTCTTTCTCTAGGAACGACGAACGAATGAAGGACCAATCGATTAGAATTCCCAACCCTGGCACGTGGCAGAAACGTAGAAACTAGAAAACTAATCGTAAAATCCTTGAAAATGCAACTATTTCTTTGAAAATAAATTTTGATTTAAATATAAAAAATTAAAGTAATATATTCAACATTGTATTATTTTTTTAGTCAAAATAAATTTAGTTTCATAATAATGGGGAATCTATAGATTGTTTGGTTTGAGGAAATTGGACATTCTCATGAAATTTAGATTAATAGGAAATGAGATCTTATATATATATTAGTATAACTTGGAGGAGGAAGACTACAAATTCTACAAAGAAGGTACTACTGATTTTAAATAAATAAGAGTTAAATATTGATTCTCAAGTTCGAACACGTGACCATGATGTTGAACTAGATAACCACTCATCGATTCTTTCGATAAAGTGAGATCTTATATTAATTTCAAAGATAGTTCATATTTTAAAGATATCAACAAAGGACATTTAATCACTTTTGAATGTTCTTTTAAAATATAGATTTTTAAGATTTTCATGCAAGGCATCCATTCACTTTGACCTTATATATCTAATTTATATGTGAACAAAAGATTAAAAATACATAAGTGAATAAAAATGAGTTTTTTTTTTTTTTTTTTTTCTTTAAACTTTTATTTGGTTATATTGTAGTTTCTTTTATTGAATATGTTCAAATGAAGATTATTTGCATGTGAGATTATTTTTCCAGCAAATATGTATATTATAATTTATAATTTATAAGGTTTTTTTTTAATCAAAAGTTATGAAGCATGTAAACATTTATTATACATTGCAATACTTGTTTAGAAAGTTTAAATCAGAGATGTCCACGGGGTGGGGCCGGGGAATGGCTTCCCCATCCCCGTCCCCGTCCCCAGTAAAATCTCCATTTTTTTTCTCAGGGATCGGGACGGGGATTCCTCTCCGCGGGGCACCGGCGGGGTCGGATTCCCCACAGGGATTTTTTTTTTTTTTTTTTTTTACATTTTTTAAATATTTTTTTGGACAATACTTTTAAATAATTAGATTTTCTTAGAAAATATCTATAAATTTCAACTAAAATGTTAATTATTAAAGAAAAATAATCATATGAATAGATAATTTCATCAACAAATATATTTTTATTTGAAAATTAAAGAGGGTAAAGTATAGAAAAAAAATATTAAAAAAAAAGTAAACGGGGCGGGGATAGGGGAAACAGGGACGGGGAATCCATCCCTGGCCCCGATTAGCCCATGGGGAATTTTTCTCCCCGTCCCCGACCCCGTTCCCCACCTAACCGGGGATTTCTTGCCCCGTTAGGGGCGAGTCCCTGCGGGGACCCCAGCCCCGCGGGAAAAATGGACATCTCTAGTTTAAATTGAAGTTAATAATCTTAAATTAATATGAATTATTTCGTTGAAAAAATAACAAACAAGAATTCAAGAAACCAACATTATTGTTAAAAAGAGCTTAGCTCATAATGACATTTTGTGCGTATGACCTAGTAACCAAGAGTTTATCGGTTAAAAATTTCATACCTCTAAATATTGTTGAATTAAAAAAAAAACTAACATTATTACTAAAATTATTTAAAATATAATATTAATTTTATATAAATAAGTATGTTATATAAATTAAAATATATTAAATTAATATAAAAATTATATGAATATTATAAATTTATGTCTATTTTATACATTACTGCAATATCTAAATACGAACATCTTATATTTTGACCATAAAAAGATTCTAGTTATACTTGTTATAAAAAACAATCGGCTTCTCAAAGTATTTTATAAACAAAAATGATAAGATAATACTTTTGTTCTATTTTATACAAATTTTAAACTTTTTGCAACAAAAGTAAGCTGGGAATATAAATCTATTAACAAAAGCATATACATTTTACAAATTTGACTTCTATAATTTGAAATAAAATTTAAATTTACTTCATATAGTTTTGGGAGTCTGAGTAGTTTGGTAAATTAGAGTTTAATTAGATACAATCTAATAAATGATTTTATCGTTAATAATCAATGAAGTTTTTAGTTTTTTTCTTTTTAAATAAATAATCAATGAAGTAAGTATGTGATAATTGATATTCAATAAGATGGTCTTTTGTAATACTATTGAAACGTGGCTTTCACAAGTAGAATTTTTTTTTTTTTTCTTAGTTAATCAAATAAATGAGATCTAAATATCAATTTTTAGGATTAAATTTGTGACTATGATGTCGAATTGAATTACTACCAAATAATGAAATCAACAAGTTACCAACCCTTTCAGCAGTACGGAGATGTTCTATAGATAAAAAGTATATATAAAAAATGTGGCTAAATTAATATTTTGTATATCTGTACTTTATTTTATATTTTGGTTATGATTAATCTCTAATATTAATCCTTTTATTTTTAATAAAGATTAAAAATATGTCGTATGTCATTTTTATGTAATATTTATTATTGAATAACTTTAATTCAAATTAATTCAAATTTATCATAGTTAGACACTAATAATAAGATTTGTTGAAAGTGTGAGAACTAAAATTAAATATTTAAATTTATCATGACTAAAATTAAATAAACTTTAATGTAAATGACATTTAACAAAATTTGGTAAGAAATTCATTGATTAAAATAGAAATATATATAAATCAAAGTTAAATCAGTTAATTTGAAAATCGCACTCAAATATGTTGGGATTTTTTTCTTCTACTTTTGAAACGATATGTGGAGATTTTTTTTCTTTTTCTTAGACAAGGTAAGTGGAGATTTATCTACAAATCAAGAAGAATCTTATAATTATGAAGGATGCTATTATTGTAAAATTCCATTATGTAATGTTTGTAAATGCAATAACAAAGATTAAAGTCCTGTCTTGTAAAGGAAATATAATTAGGACAATTTTCTATCAAAGTATTTTTTTCCTTTATTTATTTATCTTTTTCAGACAAAATATGCTTTAATTTCCATGCTTGAGAGGACGGCTTTTCTTAAGATCGAGAGCATGATTTTATTTTTTTTAAAATAATTATTATAGTTGTTTGTTATTTTCGGACGGTTTTATTTTCAGGATCTTATTTGCTTCCTTTAGCGAGAATTTCTAAACTTCACAAAATTTAATTTTAGTCTCCAAAAAAAAAAAAAAAAAAAAAACTTAAAATTTATCTCTATAATAAATTTGAATATTAATTTATTTTTTTTTTAACCAAAGAAGTATCAATTAAAATTGATTCAATAATATTAAAAATTTTAATACAATCAAAGACAAGGTCAACGTATAAACATATTTTAAAATTTATAGAGAAATTAAAAAAAAAAAAAACTTTTAAGGGCCAATTTAAAGTTTTTTAAAAGTTTAAGAAATAAAATTGAAAATTTAAAAGTTCATGGATTAAAATAAAACAATTTTCAAGATTTAAGAAAATGAAATTGAACTTTTGAAAATTCAGACATCAAAATAAAATAAATTTCAAAGTTCAAAGACCAAAATGTTCTTTTACCCGAATAAAAAATTTAAAAGAAAAAATAAATAACTAGAAAAATGTTTTGAAAGAGGAAAAATGCAAGAGATTGGCATGGTGATAACTCTCAATTAGAGAGTTATTTAGTCCTCCTAATATGGTGTTTTAACGAAAAATCAGGCATTATTATCGACATTCATCGAATAGAACCACTTATGTATAGGGAATTAAGCTTAACATGCATTGCATGTAGCAAAGGAGGCTAGGATTAGAAATACTAAAAAATCATGAGTTTTTATGTAAAAATGTTAGTGTTTGAAGCATTTATGATCACATTTGAAGAGCCCCTTGTCTCGTTAATTTGTTGTTATCATTTCGGGTCTTTGAATGCTGAGAATGATGAGTAAAGCCTAAATCGGAAGAATAGAATTGAAGAGAAGAAAAGCCATTTTCCAAGCGAGCGTCAATGTCTACAGCATTCGCCCGACCAGAAATAACAGTTTCCTGCAAAAGTTGAGGTGTCAGAAAAGCCTGTACGTGGTCCCCCTGCTGCAGGTCAGATCTGGATTGGAGAACAAGCCACCTTTTTGCCCTAGAATCTCAGCCGTTGATCTGCCTTGATGATGGGGAGTATATAAACATATTTTTTGGAATGAGAAAGAGGTTGGGCCAGAGCTGATTTTTGGGAGAGCTGTTGGAAGTGACAAGACTCCATCAGTGTTTGCAGCATTATTTTCCGTTTTTCTGCATTTCCTTTAGAACATTCTTCTTTTACTTTCTTTTTGAAGTTTTTGTAGTTTACCTTCTATGTTGTAGTTTTCGAGTAAGGATATCTGTTGAATGTTTGTTTATAGCTCGTCGTAGTTCTTTTAATGCATTTTGAGGTTTCTTTCATCTTCTTGAGAGTTGTTTTGTGAAGTTACTATTATTTGTTTATATTTAAGCTGGGTGTTTACTGTTTCATTGTTATTTTGCTTCATTTCACTAAAATCTTGATTACAAGTTTCTATTGCATGATGTTTACAACATTCCTACCTTCTGTTTCTGTTCTTTTTAGCATAATCATGAGCTAAATTCATATAGGTGAGGGTTGATGGAATGAGTGAGTGATGTATGTCTCTCGGGTGAGCAGGGGGATGTTAGGCTAAGACATGAAAGACGTTTTAACTAAAAGCATATTTCGACTGATCATCCATTCATGTTTGCTTGTCTTTTCATCTCGAGAGAGAGAAGGATTTGAGACAAACTATTCATGCCCATTAGTTTCAATGTTAGGAACTCCTACTTGTTAAAGAGGGAGGCTAGAGATAGTCACCTCGCTAGTGAATTTCATTGTTTGTAGCTTCGAGTTTAGAGGCGAGAGCTCAACCTCGAAGAGAATGAATTCATCTTAAGAAAGAGCATTTGATCACGTGTTATGCGGAGTCTGCTTCTCACCATAGCCTCACCCTTGTTGCATGTTAATCACACTCAATCTACCCTTAACCTGAGCATGTCATCTTATTGGAGTATCTACTACTGTTTCTAGCATTTTATTTTAACACTGTCGCATTACACACTTTTAATATTTTGTTATTGTTTTCCACTGTTTCCATTGTTATTGAAGTTAATAGCATCATTCGTATCGCAGTTAGATTCGCTAGTTTAATAGTGTCTTTAGCATTTTTATTGCATTTACATGTTATTTACTAGAATTCATTCGCTCATAAAAAATTTCCTTTACCTTTCTGTTCGTGACTTCTCATTTAACACTTACATAGATAACCCGGTCCCAGAGAAAAATGACTTTTCTTATCACTTGATTGCATATGACCACGTATACTTGCATGCCTATCTATTGAATGCTTGAGACATCTAACGTTTTAGTGCATGATTCGACTAGATTTATATCTAATCATTCGAGCAATACCAGATATCGATCACATAGCAAATTGATGAGAGAGATAAAAATTTAGAGAGAGAAATTTTGATGTGATTTAAAAAAAAAAAATTAGAAAAATATATAATGACTAAAAATAAATATTATTAAAATATCACGATAAAAATATTCAGGGACCAACCAAAATTATACATAGAGGGCACTAATACTACTCTCATAGTGATAATCAATGTGCCAAAAAATCTGTTATATAAAACAGTATAGGCACCAAATTATCTATAATATAAAAAAGCAAAGTAAATTTTCATTTGTTAGAATTAAATCGATTTTGTTTTTTAATACTTAAAAAATTAGGAGATTCAAACCACAGATCTCATAGAACATCATGATATTAGTTGAATTATGTCCAATTTAATAACTAATTATATTTTGTTAGACCATATTATATTTTCAACAAAAATAAAACATACATATCTAGAAACATTTAATGATTAAATGACTATGATTAAAAGATGAGAAGAAATTTTCTTAAAAAAAAAAAAAGAAGAAATTTAAAAATTAGGCACAAAAAAAGAAATTAAAAAAAGCTAGAGAAAAAAAATTATTTTGGAAAAATAAAATGTTTGACAAAGCATATAAAAAATAAATTAAAAAAATATTGAACTAAAAAAATCTTTTCACATTCTTCAACCACAAATTTTCAGAACTTAAAAAACGAGACCGAATCTCCAGCATCTTTACCAAATGTAACTACGTCAGTTTCATTCAAGACGAATTCAATTAGTCATAAAGGAAATTGGTGCAATTGCATTTTATAAAGATGGTGGAGATTCAATCTCGTTTTAAAGTTTTAAGGGTTCGGGGTTAAATTATATAAATGAATAAAGTTCGATATGTATTATGAATGAAGTTTGATGAGTAAGAATGTTAATTTAATCAGACAATTTTAATGTCGGGCGGCCAATTATTAAAGATCGCTCATTATGAAAGACTTTTAATGTCATCTTTTTCGATGGCGTTTGTTTGTCATGAAAGCCCAATGAAGAGTTCTGCCAAACATTAAATGTCTAATGTGTAGTAGTGTACTGATTTTTGAGTTTTGATACGATAATCAATCTCAAGAATTGTTTGAGATTTCAATCAAATTACTTTGAGCTGTAGTATGACCAACTGCCATGACTCTTACTTGCATCTTCAAGTTAATATATAAACTACCATTTTTTCAAGAATGTTTGAGAATGAAAGTTTCTTCCACTTTAGAATCATGAATGACTAAACTAATTTTAAATTTCAATAGATGGATGATATGCAGTTATTTTGGTGTTTACACAAATTTTATTTTAAAAAGATAGTAGGTAAAAATAATAATCCAACCGAAACATGAATAAAAATGGACTAAAATTGAGTAAAATTTATATTTCAAAAAACAAATTGAATAAATTTTAAGAATTATTGAAATGATAAAATATTTAGTTTTAAAACACGAGAACCAAACAAAAACGTCATAAAAAAATCTACTAATTAAAAGGAATTTTTCACTAAAATCAAACAAACCAAAAACAGAAAAGGAAAGTTAAATTACAAAAGAAAATAATATTTGAGTGGTGATACAATTGGTCGAAACTTTGAATTTTGGAGGGTGAAACTTTGAATTTTGGAGGGTATGCTACTCTAGAGGTCTCAAGTATAAAATCGACTTAATACTCAAGAAGTCAAGTTTAAACCCCCACCTCCAAATGTTCTTAACTTAAATTGAAAAAATAAAATAAAATAAAAATAAAAATAAAAAACTCTTTATCAAAGGAGACTTTATTATTATCAAACTAAGACTTTATAAACATCTTCAAAAGTCTGATACAATTTAAATCAGATACCTATTACAATTTAAATGACATCTTTGTTAAGGATTTCATATCGAAAAGAGTCCAGACTTATCACAAATGTATAAGATATGTGAATTATTTCTCTTATTGTCAATTGGTTTTTAGATAAAACATCATAGTATCTAATATAGTATCAGAGCTCATAAACTCAAATCGGTATTCAATCCAATAAAAATGAAAATTAAGATTTGATTCAAAATTGTTGAACCCAAAATAAACACCATCTTAAAGGACATGTTGAACTCTATATTATCTAATAATCTTCTAAAAAAACAGTAAAATAAAAACAAAATTTAATAGAAAAAAGGACTCTAATACATAATTTTAATACGTATTAAAATTGTGGATGAGTTTAAAGTTTCCATGTGACATTGGTCAGCATATTCCCATGGAAATTATGAAATAGAAACCCAACAAGTGTAAGGCAGAGATCTCAAAAGACTACAACAAAAAGTTACTTCTTTTTAATATTAAAAAGAAGAAAAGAACAATTTCAACAAACATAAAAAGAGGGAATACAAAAGAGGTAGGTAAGGTTAAGTCGTGAACAAAATTTACACCCAATTTTAAAAACCCAACTTATTTGGTGGATTATCGAATTCTCCATTTTTAGATTATATTTAATAACTATTTAATTTTTAATTTTTAAAAATTAAGCAACAACAATTCAACTTACAATTTTTTTTTTAATTTTGATATGAACATTTTATCTATATTTTTAAAAACCAAATATTCAAATACTTGCTTCACCGAAGATGAAACTCTAGAAAATTTGAGTCAAAACAAACTAAAATTGAAAAAATATTAAACAAAAAATCAAGGAAAAATTATTTAATTCTTAGATCTTGAGTTTTCTATTTAATCTCTATATTTCAAAATCACATACTTTAATTCATAACATTTCAATAATGCTTAACTACAACTACTAAGAAAGAAAAATCGTTAGTTACATAAAAAAAGTTGACTAAAATAATGATTAATCTAATTTTAAATTTCAATATATCGATGAAGTGAATAGTGTAATCCCGAAATTTAATTTTTAAAAGAAAATAAGTATAAAAGTAAACGTAAAAGACACACAATGACTACCAAACAAAGTAGTAGTTCAACGACCAATAGACCATAAATTCAAATCCTCCTATCTCAAATTGTTTAATTTTGAGACCTTAATGGTTCAACTAAAAAAAAAAAAGTTAATTTGTCATTATTAATTTTACTACAATTTTTTATGTCATACAAAAGGGTTCTAGAAAGAGTATAAATAAAATACTACTTTAGAAATTTGGCACCTTTATGTACTTAATAAGTACTAGTTTGGATTATTTTTCTTGGAAATGGTGGATAAAAAAGCCAAGAATATATGTTTTTTTATTTGGGCATATTTGGAGGAGAAAAGTTTAAATTATAATTTGCCATGAGAGATGTTAGATTTTGCGGTGACTCATCCGAAAACAGGAAGGTGAATCTCCAGTTAGACGAAAAATGAAGGAGTGAGCGAGGAGAAAACTGTCCTCGCAAGTTAAATGGGGACGACTCTTTTCTCATTTCGCCAATTCTTGACGATCATACATTTTATTATTATATTATACCTTAATATATATATATTTTTTGTTAACTGTTGACCAGTTCAATCTTTAAGATAATTCTTTTTATTGTAAAAATATTTATTTAAATGAATATTTTCTTTAAGATTTGAAAATTAATATAATTTTTTCATGAAAAGTTAACTATTTAAAAATAATTATAAAAATTAAGATTAAAAAAAGAAATGAATTAAATAGGAAAATATTTTCGGCAAAGAACCCAACCCCTGCAAAAAATAAAATGGTGAGGTACCTTGTAGAGGTCTCTACTTGACATGATCTATTTTCATGTCCATACATGTGGCTTAATTTGGACAATGTTTTAATTTTCTTTATTTATTAATTATTATTTTAGATTGGGGAGATTCACCATGAGGTCATGGTCATTGGTTGAACACTCGTGATCATTTCTTTTTGAGAAAGATAATTACAAATTCATTCAAATATGAAATTATTTACAAGTTTGTTTTTTATATTTTTAAATTCATTGAAAATAATTTAAATTTTCCAAATAGTCGGATCGAACTCGTGATCATAGAGTGAAAATAAATTAATACAAACCAGATAACCAAATGTGTCACCGACTCAATCGGTTACCTATTTTCATGGTTAAACTATACCGTTCCATTTTAGAATTTCCCTATTTTTATGAATTCCATCTTTAAACAACCTACCTATTTTCATGGTCAATCTTGGTTTAATAAAAATAAAAAATAAAACTTATATTTGTGATTTGCCCCCTCTTTTTTGTGAAATCTTACAACAAAATCCTAGCCCTTTTCCAACTGCCGCCATCAAAACTTTTAGATTTTTCGCATATTTCTTTAAATTGATTTTCGATTTTAAACTACTACAGTTGAATTAGGCCCTAGTTGTTTTTGGAAAATTCTTTTATTAGGGAAATTTACAAGATTAGTCAAATTTAAAAAGTAATTATGGCCACTTTCAAAAATATTTAGCAAGCATAGTCAAGGGTATCTTTTTTCAAAAAAAAAAAAAAAAAGCATAGTCAAAGGTATTAATAAATACATAATACTGTATTAATATACAATAGTGTATTAATAACATATAATACTAGGTTTTCAAAAAAAAAAAAACATATAATACTACATTAATAATACATAATATTGTATTAATAATAAATAATATTGGTATTAATAATACAATATTAAACCGTATTTATAACTATTAATGCAAATATTTTCAAATTTAACCTTTGTAATTATTTTTGTTAGAATATGTCATATAGTAAAATTTTCCTATTCGTCTCTCACCATTATAATTTATATTTTTTCTTTCAAAAACTGTTCATAAACTTCGTTTAATCTTAATACATCAATGCTTTTGTCAATTTTTTATTTCCATTTTATAGTATTATTACAACACTATCTGACACCATAATACTCTGACTTTCATTTTAATACATATTGTAGAGGTATTGTTGTGTTTATATACTATAATAAGTTTACCAACTATGTTTGTTAGTTAGTACTCATTATTATTTTAATAATAGTATTTATGTATACTCTAATAATTAGGTTTGTTTATAATACCTAATATATTACATCTTATTGTATTACAAAACACATACCATAATATTAATATTATATTATAAAAAGTACTACATAAATACATTACTTTCTATTATTGATACTAAATAATACTCTGTATTTTCATGGTATTAATAAATATTATTATAAATATGTTTTCAATATTGCAATTGTATATTATGCTCACAAATATTAAATATGTATATAATAGTGTATTGTGTGTGTGTGTTTTTTTAGATAAAATAGTGTATTGTGTTAGACCATGTTGCATATGGAGTAAAAGTGAAAAATTTGGTAGTTTGTGTATTACGAAGAAATACATATGCAAATACTGTTTTATAATAATATCAAAATAATACTTAACAACATTTAAACAAAATAGCAATACAAAAGATAATGACATTTTTGTAAATAAAATCATCTTCAACCTAGGATTTGTTTTTAAATACAGATGACAATCTCTTTTTTCTTGTGAATCAAAATTTAGTAATCTCATTGAATGGTCCTATGGGAGCAAAAAATGAGTGGCGTCAACGAATAAGGATGACTTTAACAATGATGGAGCTTGAGTTCTATATGAGATAGTCGTTCGAAGGGGCTGGAAAACGATGACAACTTGTAGAAAGACGGCTACGTGTCTGCGTCGGTGATGCGAACGAACACCAACCTCATTTTATTAGACATGGCAAAGGTCAAGTATCCGACGTCTCCATGGTGTTGAAATGGACGCGGGTGGGATTCATCGCCACGACGATGATGGGCATCAATGGCATATTTGTGTTTTTGAGAAAGATGACAACAAATCTTTTTTGAACTTGGTGAAAAGTATTTAATTTTTATGTATTTTATTTAAATTTCCTTCTTTTTATGGAAGGGCAATGATTTATTAAGATTTTGTTCAAAGTTTCAGGAATTTTTTAATCTCTACTCTTCATTTCTGTTTATCATTATGTTTGCATTAAACATGCCATTTAGCCCTTTACCTATTTTAAGATTATTTTCTTTTGTTATGAGTATCTAAACTTGTTGTCGGGAGGTTTTGGGGAAGTAAGGAATTTCGCGACAGCGAAGTAGTTAGCGAACAGAATGTATTGTGCATGTTATCTTTCAATTAATATACATTGCGTTAACAAACTATTTGTATGAACTCTGTGTTAATTCGAGAGAGTTAACATAGAGCGAACTTGCATGTATGACATTAGGACTGTTAAGTTTGCTTGCTAATTAAATAACTTTTAGAGATAAGGTTCGCCTGATGCTAACTTGGTAGAATAGTTGCTTGAATTCGAGAGAATTTGTACTGGCCCAGTTTTCCATTTCGGTTCCCCAGGTATGTTCGTTGTTGATTCGGTTGTTCGGTTGGGCCGTTAGGGCAATTTTAGCCTCTAGGGGCATTTTGGTAGTTTTACCTTCATGGTAGTTTCGTAATTATTTGGGGTTTCGAGACCTTTCTATTTTTGCTGAGTTCGAGTTCTTATTTCGGTTTCAGGTCCCCAGGGCTAGCATTGCTATTTGAGAAGTTTGGAGCCTTTGGTTGATTAAATAAGAAAAAGAAAGAAAAAGGTGGCTTCGCCAGGACTCGAAGCCGGAACTGCCTGAGGACACGTGTCGCAATCCTGTTAAACCCTCCCCTTTTGGCCGAGACATATAAATACCCAGCCATTTCTCCAATTTCACATTTTTTCTCATTTTCTCTCTTTTCTCCCAAATCGCCGAAATCACCATTTCCCTTCACCCTTCGCCGAGACCAAGTCTCTTTCCCTTCACCCTTCGCCAAGACCAAGTCTCTTTCTCTTCTCCACTCTTCGCCGAGATCAAGAAACCTAGCTTCCTTCGCCCTTCGCCAATCCTTACCGCAGCTCGTGAGTCCGTTCGCCCTTGCCGAGTAGTCGCCGAGTTTCGCCAGGCACGCACGCGGTTTGCCTATTCCGTTCGTTGTGCCCCTCGCCCCAGCCGCAACGTCTGTAACTCGCCCCAGCGGCAGCGTCTCCTCGCAGCGACACACCTTCGCCAGCCCACGGATTGCCCTTGCCTTCGCCCAGCTTCGCACCAGCCTCACGCATTGTTCAGCCTCGCCATCACCTCACGCATTGGCGAAGCGGAGGACTCGCCAGCTTTCGAAATGATGCATATTTGACACCTGGTTAAATCACTGCTGATCCAACCGGCAGCGAAGCCGCCAAGTTAAAAGGCAAGGTCCCTCGCAAAAGCGAAAAGGAGATGAGTTCCGACGAAGAGTTGGACCACGAATTAAATTAAGGGATGGTTGCTTTGTCAGAATCTGGGGATGAAGACGAATCAGAACCAGAGCAGACACAACGAAGCGAGCGGTTAAAAAGAATTCTGGGGTTGAAAAGGAAAATGACCCAGGAACCATCAGTGACTCCCTCATCTCCAGCGAAGTAGCCCACCAAGAGAAATCAAGAGTTAAACGGAGTCATGGATTCTCGCTTTGTCGAAAAGAAGCACAAATTAATCAACAAGAACATCATCGAGTATCAATCGAAGAAGTTCTTGTCCGAGCATTCTTTTGATCCAGACCTCAAAGGACTCCCTACAGCTGTGGTGTGCAAATAGAAAAGCGAGGCTAGAGGCATCTTTGCACTGAGCTTAGTTCAGCGAGGCGAGTTTGTGTGATTGAGTTTTATGCAAGTCTGCTTGAGCGAGCCAAGTATAGTGCCACGGTTCGCGATCACGAAATCAACTGGGCTCCCAAAGCGTGGAATGAACTCTTCGGGCTGGGAAACGAAAAATTGGAATACGAAGAGTTGCTGGACAACTACACCGAAGACGATTTCTAAACTTACTTAGAAGTTATTGGAGTAGAATAAACAGTGTGGGACGAAGGGTCTCAGTCTCGTCGTTTCCACACGGTGAACTTGAACGAAGACGGGCGAATATGGGCTTCATTTCTTAAGTCTTATTTGATGCCTATCTCACACGAGTCAACCTTGACCATTTCGTGAGCGCTGCTGATCTGCTCCATCATAACCGGTCTGTCCATCAATGTTGGGCACATTATTTCAAGGGAGATTCGCGCTTGGAAAAGGTAAAAAGTGAGCCATTTCCTCTTCCCGCATTTCATCTCAGAGCTCTGTCTATTCCAAGGGGTAAAGGGCAAACCAAATGACCCATTTTTGCCAAGGAAGAAAACTCTAAGCTTCGCCCATAAGACATCAGCAAGAGGAGCTCGCTCAGCAAAGAAGGCAAAGGTTTCGTCGAGCACCAGCGAAGAATAGCTCCAGCTGCTTAAGGAAATAAGGGATGAAAATCATAACTTTCATCGCTACTTCTTTCAGCGAGAGCTAGTTCTTCAGGAGGTGTTAAATAGAATGAAGGGAGGTCATTTTCAACTACCACCATTTCCAGAATTTTCACCTCTCCTCGAAGAATCCAGCGAAGATCCTCAAGAGCAATAAATGGAAGTCCCTTTCTCTTTGTACCCTCTCGCTTTTGTTTAAATTTTGTCTATACTTTCACTCATTTCATTTTGTTTTCAATCTTAGCGAACTATAATTAAGAACAAAGCAATGATATTCACTCTTGTTTCTCTGTGCGTCCAATGGATATTTCTTCTAATAATTCAAGTTTATTTAGTTATGAAACAATTGTCTAACTCTTTTATGCTGGAACGAAAAGTTTAAGTGAAGTGAGCCAAGCTTTAGTCTTCACTTTCGCAATTTCATCAAGTCTAGAAACTTAATTTTTAGGAAATCTTTTAGCTAGAGCAAACTCAATTAGAATTAACCCCAGCCTTAAACTTTTAGAAAACTTTAAGTTTGGGGTGCTGAGTGTTTTTCATTGGGACAATGAAAAGTCCAAGTTTGGGGGTGGAGTTTGCCGAAGCAAAGAAAAAATGAAATATGCTCGTGAAAAACGCATAAAATAAAACATGCTTCAGAAGCGATTTAGCATAGAAAAATTAATTGGATAGTCGTCATTTCGCTAATTGTAAAAGAGTTTTATTTATAAATTTACTTGAATTTTTAGAGGGTAATGTTGATTCTTTGTGCAGAAGTAACAAGAAATAATTCGCTAAAAGAGCGAAAAGTAAATATTCTTAATTAAAAAGTAAGCTATTACTCGAGACGAGCAATAATGCAAGTTGGAGGGTGTGATAACTCTCAAGAATTGAGAGTTAAAGTAGCTTAAATTAAGATATTTATAGAAGATAAATGCTTAAATGGATTGATTAAGTATAGAAGTTCGCTCCCACAGACCAAAACTAAGCTTAAAGCGAACAACTAACGAAAGTCTGCTGGAAATGAAATTTAGAAGTTGATTGCGACAAAGCATGCTTAAAATGAATGAAAATATTCTAAGTGTTTAAAAAAAGAATTGATACTTGTAATTTGTTTGCAGTACACTTTGACAGAGCGAAGGAGAGCAGAGGAAGGAAAGTTTCACTTCAGCGAAACTAAAGCCCTAAAAGCAATCCAAAGAATTCAACTTATGATCGTAGTAGCGACAATGTAGCGTAGCGAAAGGATAGAAAGAAAAATATCTATTCCAAGGACGCGTGGCAAAGATCCATGACTCGCAAACTCATCTCAACCGTTAATTCATGTCGGCTCTGACGCACTCAACAAAGTGGATCATAGAGCAGAAAAGCGTTAGAGCAGAGCAGCCTTTTTGTAGGAGGAGGATCTTGGAGCAAACGTCGCAGCGAATTGTCGGGAGGCCTATATAAGGCGAGATCATTCTCGAATTCAGGGTCGAAAAGATTGCTTCTAAGAGTTTCTTGTTTCCATTCTTTCCCATCCGATCAAATTTTACTTCCGTTGAGAATTTCAGCCACAAACGAGTTCGCCGGGCTCTGTTGTTAGACGTAGTTGTAGTTTCTTTGCTTTCAAGACAGTAGTTGTAGCATTTTGTAACTGGGGTTGCTGGAATATTTCCAGTGTTCAAAGTTTTAGAAATTTTCTAATCTCTACTCTTTATTTCTGTTTATCTTTATGTTTGCGTTAAACATGCCATATAGCCCTTTACCTATTTTAAGATTATTTCCTTTTGCTATGAGTAGCTAAACTTGTTGTCGGGAGGTTTTGGGGAAGTAAGGAATTTCGCGACAGCGAAGTAGTTAGCAAACAGAACGTATAGTGCATGTTGTCTTTCAATTAATATACATTGCTTTAGCAAACTATTTATATGAACTCTGTATTAATTCGAGAGAGTTAAGATAGAGCGAACTTGCATGTATGACATTTGGACTGTTAAGCTTGCTTGCTAATTAAAGAACTCTTAGACATAAGGTTTGCCTGATGCTAACTTAGTAAAATAGTTGTTTGAATTCGAGAGAATCAAACTAAGTGCTCGAGAGAGCCGAATGCCAATGTTCGAGAGAACCAAAGGGATCTCTGTTAGTGTTCGCCTTCGCTAGCCGCTTCGTTTAAGCGAATCCTTGAAAACCTTAACTCTTCTGATACTTCACCTTATATATTTAACTTGTTACTCGTTTATTCGCTTATTCAATCACAACCAACATTTAGTTTTATCAACAACATTCTTACTTCGACTTTTCCTGAAAACGAACTTAAAACAAGACCAAAAATCCCTGTGGAGAATGATCTGATACTTGCTTAAAACTTGCTACAACAAGACTGCGTATACTTGCGCATTTGTAGGAGATCCCACATTTAGTCAAGTTGGAATAAAGTTTGCTTCGGTGAAACTGTGAATCTCTCATATCATTATTCATTCAATCAAAATCTTAATTAACCCGATACGTGCGAATCTTGCGAACACAAACCGACAACCGAACCGATATCTTCGATTTTCAAAAAATGGATCTGATCCAATATCCAATAAAGTATAGAACTATTTGTTCGTTTTCAATTAGTTAGGTTCGGTTTTGAATCCGTTCTAATGTCCAATTTTTTTAATATATAAAAAACAACATTTCTCATAAAAAAAAAATTATCATAAACAACAATTTTTTTAAAGGTCGGAAGTATTCTTGAACTTATTAAAAATTATTTAAGAATGTTTTTAAACTTGAAATAGGGGTGAAATTGAAATTATTAAGGAACCTTCATTTGGAAAATATATTAACATTTGAAGGTTAAAAAAACATTCACTATAAAAGATTGATTTTCAAGACTTTTGGAAATCTTCTAAATAATGGAAGGAAGATGACTTTATATGACTTATTGACAGTATATATATATATATATATATATATATATATATATATATCGGTTTGGTTCAGTTTTTATTGGTTTTTTAAAATCAAAATCAGAATGGATCCAAAAATTTTTATTTTTTCAAATTACAAACTGATATATCCAACTTTGTGTTAAAAAAACCGATCTGATTCATTGGATTGAATTGGTTCGGTCGATTTTCTGATTTTTTGATTTTTTGTTGCACCCCTAATTTGAAGTTATAATAAAATAAAACAAGTAGAGGAAAGTTATTTCGAAGAAATATGTCCCTTTTTTAAATAACTTTTTAAAGTTATATATGTTAGGGTGAAAAAATTTGTGAAATAGAGATTATTGACTAAATTAGAAAAAAGTATCCACTACACTTTGTTTTTATATTTTTTTTTTGAAAATTTATTTTAGATAATAAATTCTACCATTCCTATTCATTTTACTAAAAGAGTATCTAACAACTAATATACTCATAATGTAATCGAATAGGTCGGTAGCATAGTTAGTTATCTTGTTTGGTGTTAATCCATTTCAATTCCACGGTCACGAGTTCGAGTCCAGAAATCGGTATTTGAGAGTAGTTGTGCCATTTATGTAGGATTTTTTTCTTTTCTTTTTTTGACAATAATAAGCACACTTTATTCATAAATTCAAAGTTCCATATATGAGAAAGATAAATGTGGGAACAACCCCTTAAAAAAAGACCGGTCCGTATCCACAGATCGCACCTACGACAATAAAATACCATACATACGAAATTAAGGAGAAGAAATAAACAACGTAGCCAAAACGAACTACAACCTTAAGTGAAACGTATGTAGAAGCTTCAACTTATGACAACTGTTCTTAAATATCTTTATCTACCTCAACCTGTTCATGACCTTCTACTTCATCTACATTATCAAACCGACTAAATCTCATTCTCAACTTATGTAGATGGTTGCGCAAGAATAACTAAGCCTAAATAATTCAGATCATCAATATGTTTTTACTCTATTTCATCTATTTTCTTAATGTGCTATATGGTTTGATCTTTAATAAACACGACATCTCGACCTCTAATGAGTTTTTTCTTCATTGAATCATACAACTTGTCCAAACTAATCTTGAAATAGCTAAGGAATGCATGATTTGGTCTTTGCATCAAACTTTGCTCTCTCGTATTTAGAAACATGAACAAAAGCTTTACAATTAAAGGCATGTAGGTGACTATAAAATATATGTTTGTGTAATGAAATTCTATTAGGGACTTCAAATCTCAAAGGAAGACATGATGTGAGATTCAAAACATGTACATCTGTACTCAATGTTTCACCAAAAAACATTTTAGCTAACCATGACTGTAATAGTACACATCTAACTCTTTCCACCAATGTCATATTCATTCTCACAGCTAAGCCAATTAGTTAAAAAGTCTTTAGAGGTGACTTTTGATTTCAGATATTATGATATCTACAATACTCATCAAAAGCTCTACAATACTCTCCTCTATTATTGGTCCTAGTACATTTCAACATTTTGCTCGCTTCTCTTTGAATAAGGGCATGAAACTTTTTTAACACTTGCAACACCTGATATTCAGTCTTCAAGGTATAAACACATATTTTTATTTAATGATCTATAAATGTCAGAAAGTGTGATGCACCTGCAAATGTTTTTGTTTTCATAGGACCACATACGTCAGAATATACAATGTCAAGTACTTTTGGCTTCCTTGAAGGTTATGATGCTTTAAAAGAAACTTTTATTTGCTTTCTTGCCAAACATTGAGCACATCTCTTCAAATACACATTTTACCTAGTAAGATGATTTTCTTGACTAGAATATTCAAACATTTTTCACTGATAATGACTGAGCCTCTTATGTCAAAGCTCAACACTCTTTTCATTGTCAACTTTATTTATACCATTATCAGTAATCTTTTCCTGCATTAAATACAATGAAGAATACTTGTGTCCCTTAGCTATCACTATAGAGCTTTTAGTAAATTTTCATTTGCAATCATAGAAGATATTACACAAACCTTCATTATCCAAATTATCTATGAAAAGTAAATTCATGCAGGTTTCAGGAATATGTTTCACATTTTTTAAAAAATTAGCATAATGCCATTTTTTGTCTTTAATTGCACATGTCACATGCTAGTTGCATTTGGTGATCCATCATTACCCATCATAACATTGTAATAATCACTAGATGTATAGGATGCAGAGATTTTTCTCATAGATGTAGCATGAATTGAGGTACCTCTGTTTTTTTTAGTAGAAGGGATGGCGACACCAACGAACTCTACATAGAGGGCATTACTGCTCTTAAATAATATGAGAGTCAAATACAGATTTTTAGGATCGAACCCATGTCTATGGAGTTGAGGCACCTCTGTTAATCACCCAATTCCTTTATAATGTAGCAAGGTTTACACTATTACCGTCGAATAAAACAAACAATTTTTCGGTGGTTGAAGTAATTTTGTCTACGTCATCATCATCAATCACATTTTTCTTACCTTTATAAGCTTTATTTTCTCTCTTAAGTTTTATGCAATGCTTTTTTATATGTCATTTTGAGGTACAACAAAAGTATTCGACATAGCACACATGCCACATAATTTACTTTTATTTCTCTCTATACTTTTCAGACATTTACTCTTACTCTTCTCCTTTCTTTTAATAATAAGAACACTAAACTGTGAACCCTCTGACTTTCTTTTCATTTCTTCATTACATACACTGTTTTTTACTAAGTCCATACTTAGTACTTCATTTTGGGCTGAGTTTGACAAGGAAATTCTTGATGTCTTCAATGATTTTGGTAACGAACCAAGAAAGTCATAAGACATGTATCGATCTCCTCATCAAACTTGATACTCATTCCACCTAGCTAATTAATTATGCGTTTGGATATATTCAAATGGTCTAACAAAGATGTTTTTTTTTTTTTTTTTTATAATTTAAAGTCCTCATTTTTTTGGTAAAAATAGATAATTACTACAAGTTTCAGGGCATACAAAGACTTGAGCTTGTTCCACATAGGTCGTGCATGATTTTTTCACCAATATGATTTAGAATATTTTCTTCTACCCAAAGTTTAATCATGCCACATACTTTCCTATGTTATATTTCTCCTTCTAAGTTAGTTTTATCTTCGGGCTTCTCATATGAAAAAACATAAAGATATAAATCATGCACATATACAATATCTTCCATTTTTCTTTTTCAAACTTGATAATTCGAGTTCTTCAAATTAACAATTCCACACTATGATTATTTTCCATATTCAACACAAGACCTTCAATTAAACTTAACTATATTTCTAGAATGAATTATTCTTTCTTCTATGTTCCTAATGAAAAATTAGAAAGCATATAATAAAAAATGAATCATGTCCAACACAGGGATTTAACATGGAAAAGCCTTTCCAAGGCGAGGAGTAAAAAACCACATACCGAACTCAAAATCTCTACTCTAATCGATTCACATACTGTTGTGGTAATTTTTTTTATTCAATTTTTTTTTGTTTATTTTTGTTTTTATTATTTATTTATTTTTAATAATTTTGTTGGTTGGTGAATTCAAAGTTTTTTTTTTTTTTTTTTAAATTCCAAAGTTAATAACTAGCGTTCAAACAACTAAAACTAGAGAGGTCCATTTTCCCATGGTGTCGGGTCCCGTGGGGACCTGACCTCAATGAGGCGGTGAATGAGAAAGTGAGTATGAGACAAAAAAAATCTCCATGAGCTAAATGGGGATGAGGACGGGAAATGTATTCCTCATCCCCGTTTACTGCCCATTTATATTTAATATTTATTTTATTTTTTAATATATATACACATAAAAATATGAATATTTTCCTTAAAAAATTCATTATTTAGTTGAAAATTAATAAATATTTATCATTAAAAATTAACTATTCGAATAATTTATCAAAAAAATATTAGATTGAATTAAGATTTGAAAAAAATTAAATGGAGAATAATTCTATGTGGGAAACTCGATCCCTACAAATCTTCCACGAAGAATCCCCGCCCTCATCCCGCAAAATTTAATGGCAAAATTTTGCGGGAATGGAAATTAAAAATAGTGACGAGATGGAGACAGTAAAGTTATCTTATCTCTACCGTGCTCGGTGGACATCTCTAACCAAAACTTCTACCTGTTTTTTTCCCACTTTTGTAGAAAAAAGAAAAACCCCTTTGCTCCGTTTGGATGATGAGAAAATTAAATCTGGATGCCTGCCGTACATATGATTGGTTCTTTGGAAGAATTTGTTGGTCGACTTTGTTGAATATTCAAAACTTTTTTAAGATTTGACCAGTCTTCTCTCTATTGACTGTAAAATTCAAAGGAAAACACCAAAGAGAGCTTTGTTGTCACAGTTGTTTGTCATGGATTGAATAAAAAACAGTTTGTTCCAATCAAACATAACTTCATAAGTATAGGCACATGTCCCATTTATTGTTGAATTATAAAAAAATGCTATCCAATTATTGGTGAAATCAAACAAAATAAAAGAGTCATGGTCTACTGTCCACTTCTAATTATTATTGAATTAAAAAATAATATAAAATTTTGCTCATTTTTTGATCTTTACTTTATATATCACTTATACTTTAAAAGTGATTTTTAAAAAAATTAATAATATCAAATATTAAAATTGTCTTTTAAATATTTACTTTCAAACTCATAACCTCTGATTACTCTTTAGATATAATATTTTTGAAACTCTATTTCTTTTGACAAGCTAATTAAAGCTAAAATATATTAACAAATAATTTATTGATCATTTTCTTTTTGTTAAATTGACAAGTTATTTTGTTGACATCTGTTTGTCTCGATTATAAGAGTCCTCCAACATAGATTTGAATTCACTCAATTGCTTTTGAGAGATTGAACACTTCAAGTTGAATAATGGAAATGGTCTGCTGGTAGAGGTGTATAGTCAAGATTTGATTTAGATGAAATGATTTTTGGAATCAATTTAAAGTTTTTGAATTTGTTAAATTGTCAATCTATCCAACCATATGTATTAGAACAACTAAGATCAACTCAAACTATATATTTTCATATTGAGTTTTCAAGTTATATTTATTTTATATGTTATATTTACGGTTTAACCCATAACTCTTGAATTTGTAAGGGTGTGTTTGTTTTTTGGACACGAGGAGTAGTTAATAACCACTCCTAAAAAACTTCTAGTTTGTTTTTTGTAGTAAACAACCACTGTTAACCACTTTTCAACTCCTCTATCAAATTTTAAATTAAATTTTATTAAACTTTACATCAAATTTATCACTCAACCACTACTAACCTCAATCCACAAACAAGTAGTTGATTACTCCACTACTATTAATCTCAATCTCCAAACGAGCAGTTAACCACTTCAAACTACTAATAACCACTTCATTCTCTTCCACTTCACTCTTTTCTACCAAAAACAAACACACCCTAAGAGAAAAAAAGATTGACATGATACTTAGTACATGCTTCTTATCTAATGTTAAAATTTTATCTTTGTTAATTAATTTTAGACGCATATATAATACAATTCTTAGTTTGGTTGAGTTAAGTTCAACAAATAAAATTTGGACAAACTAAGAACCATTTCAACTACAAAGAAATTATAAAATTATAATCTAATCTAACCAACTCTTACGATTTGAATGGATGATTTGGATTGTTGAGACTCTATTTGATAACTATTTTATTTTTAGTTTTTTATTTTTGAAATTTAAACATAAAACAACTACATTGCCCTACATTTTTTCTTACTTGTATATTACATCTTATCTATATTTTTTTAGAAACTAAATTAAAATTTGGAAACAAATAAAAAAGTAAGTTTCAAAAGTTTGTTTTTATTTTTGAAATTTTGTTAGCATTGAGATACATTCTTAAGAAAATATTGATACACTATAAAAAAGATGATACCTTGATAAGAAATTTGAGCAAAAATATGGTTAAATTTTAAAAAATAAAAAATAAAAAACTAAATAATTATCAAACGACACTTAAATTATGATTTTTTATTGTATGCTCTACCTGCTTGTACCACTAAAACAAATTATATAAGAAGATCAAGATCAGTGTCATAGGTTCGATCTCGAGAATTGGTATTTGTCTCCCTTCTTCGATATGTTCTAAACAAAAAATGTCACGTGCAAATATATTTTTAATTATAATGCAATAATATCCAATGTAATATTTTAAGTAAAATTCCGAAAATAAAGTCGTCATCGAAACACCCGTCCAAAAGTTGCTTAGGATTGAGTTTATATGCCAATTTTGAACTTTAAAATGTCAAAAAGTTTGAAAGCCAAAGCATATACAATTGGTCAAAAAGCTCATGCCATGTAGAAAACATTAAATGTTATAACATATTGCTTTGCCTTATTTTTTAATATTTATTTAGGACACCCATTTTTGTTTTTATCAAGCAAAATCAAATACAAAAGTTGATAACTTTTTGTTTTATACTTGGTGTGTGGAAGTCAAAGATTATTTCTATAGATGAATACGATCCTTTCCGCATACTTTATATTTATTTACATAGATTGATACAAAGATAAACATGTTTTACTTTTCAAAAAAAAAAAAAAATTATCATGTTTTAATGGTAGAATTGTTATGATTGAGGCAATCAAAAGTGTACATTATTAGTATATATATAGTCTACATATCAATTTTTAAAAACTTTTCTTAACGATGACTTTTATATAACAATTCATTAATATATCCTTCGTACCTTAAAGCATTATAAATAGAGAGAATCATGGTTTGTGTTCTAAGTTACTTTCATTCGTTTAATTATAACCATGATTAACAAAAATGTTTATGTACCTAAAAAAAATGCTTATAATTATTCCACCTAGTAATTATAACTTTATAAGTAGTTATATTTGTTAAATATTATTGCCCAAAGAGAGCTTAGGCCCAAAGAAGATCAAAACAAAAAAGGAAGATTCTAGACATCACTTGATTTATCCTAGTTGTTTAAAGAAAACTCTAGAACTTCAACTTGTCAAAAATATCTACACATTCT
>JBBMKA010000021.1:7463209-7490691 GCA_037833695.1 Sechiopsis laciniata | reverse complement strand
AAACAAACCTGTTTTTAAAATATTAAAAACAAAAACAGAAAACCAAAAACGAAATGGTTATCAAACGGGGCCTTAGATTGTCGTTTTTCTTATACACCCATATGATGTTTTCTTCTACATGCAATAAATAAATAAATAAAATTTGGAGGACCATGCCCTAGTCCCTTTGCATTTGCCTTTTACTAAATTTTATATATTTTCGGATTAAATTTAGTTGAATGGTCGGTTGTGTTTATATCTCATATTTTCTAGTTAATGTATGGGCAATAGCTCGTGTATATATCATTAGAAAAAAAAAAAAAAAAAAAAAAAAAAGCTCACGAATATATGTATAAGAAAAGAAGAACACTATATTCAAAACTTAAGATCAAGAAGGTCTTACCGATTTTGATTTTGGCGATATCCACGATGAATTTGTATTTTTAGAGAACTCAAAGTGACCTGTAAAGAAGAAAATAAGTGAGAAGGTTGGTGCTGAGAAGCTGATTTGTTGAGAGTTTGTAGAGAAGTTGTTTTGTAACTCTCAGAATAACTTACCTTCTTCTTAGTCTCATCATGTATAAAATAATTGTTTTCAAATGCAACCTCATTGTCGTCGGATTAGTGGTGTAATTATTGTGTAACGTTTTCAGTTACAAGTTTAACAAACAACTACACTTCTTTTAAAAGTTACTCCAATCGATTGAATTGTCAATCGTGAGTTGAGGCATAGTTTTCTCGACTGATTTTTCATCTTTAGACCCGTTGAAGGTTTATAGATCGGATCCTAAGGGATTAAATAATACCGTGTTATAGTCGGAGTCAACCCCTTAGAGGGATCGGCAACGCTACACGACCTTTTGCGAGTTAGGCGCCGATCCCTTAAAGGGATTGGCGGTGTTGTCTAACTCCTAATTGTGGGTTGTACACCTTTGCTTGGGGTCCCATAGTTGAGTGTGTTGAACATTCTTTGATCCAATTTCCTTCCCTAACAATTTACATAATGATTAATATTGACAAATTGGGTTTTCCTGCTGCCTCAGCTAACATGGGATGGGACAAATTTTGCCCCCAAAATTATTGACATAAGAACCAGTATCACATTTCTACCATGATACTTTATTTCATTCTGAAATTAAAGTTCCCATTGTCTCTAAAAAGCAAGACATGTACAGGTAGCCAATCAATTTTTGAGACATAGTGTTTGTTCAAATTTAAAGATCAATAAAAAAAAAAAATTTCTTTTTTTGGTGAATTACTTCTCAAGTTGTTGCAAGGAAACCTCCTCCCTTAAGACTACCAAATTTCTTGGTAAGATCCAAATTAATTAAACATGTTTATAATATTGCACATATCTAATCATTCAATGTGTACAAAATATATAATGTACAATGGATCTATAATAAAGTAAGAAAAATAAAATATGGGGGCCACTAATTATTTGGAAATTATATAGATGAATGATAATGGGTGTTATTATTTTAAGCATTTGCAAGATGGGTCATACTTGAATTTCTCTCCTTATATAAACAAACCTTTCAACACAACTCAAAACAGAATATATAAATTTCCATTTACAAACCCACAAAGCATTATTTTGCTTTCTCTCAATTTTCCCCAAGAGTTCAATTTTGGAAAACAGAGAAAACACAGTGAGAGAGAGAGTACCAATGGCTAGCTGGTCTGCTCAGAATGCCACTGAAGCCTTCCTCAACACCCTCAAAATGGTAAGGACAAACCAAACTTTTCATACTATTTCAAAATTTAATTAGATAACATGTTTTTTTATTCAAACATCTTATAATACTCCATAATGAATTTAAGTTCCCTTATGCCTTCACAATTTTCATCCATCCTTATGGCATTTTCTTATATCCACTCTGATATATCATGATGTCACTGATGCTAACCCATGTACCTTATATCATATTAAATAGTGTTAAATCACTTATTATAGTAATTTGATGATTTATTTATTTGGTTATTTACGGTAATTTAACGATGTGTTAATATTTCAGGGCACAAAGGCTAACGAACCGGACGTAGCAGAGTTCATATCAGCCATGGCGGCCGGAAACAACGCACAGCTAATGGTAGTTGCATACGAAAGATCTGCCGACCACAAGATACTAGCCCTCGCAGCCGCGGCTGGCCAAACCGGTGGCCGAGTCGTGTGCATAATTCCACAGCAAGAAGACCTTCATCTCTCACAAGGAATTCTGAGACTCGAATCCGATCACCGGATCGAGTTTGTTGTTGGAAAAGCCGAGAAGCTTCTCACAACCCATTACAAAGAAGCCGATTTTGTGCTGATCGACTGCAACCTCGACGGCAACATGGCGGTGCTGGAGGCCGTTAGATCGAGGAGGAACAACCAACGCGCCACCGTGGTGGTGGGTTTCAATGCGATGAGCAAATTAAGATCTGCAGGGTGGTCCGATGGATCGAGAACGCATCTCTTGCCGATCGGAAATGGGGTGATGGTGACGAGAGTGGCGGCAGCCGCGACATCAAACTGTGGCGGATCAGGGAGGACAAGCCAGTGGGTTGTGAAGGTGGATAAATGCACTGGAGAAGAACATGTTTTTAGGGTTAGGGTTCCACAAGGAAAAGTCATTCAAGCTTGAGTTTTTGTTTTTTTTTTTCGAAGCAGTTTAGAAGCTTAGGGTTTGTAGCGAGATGAGTAGTACAATCCTTCAAATGTAAATAGTAATTGGTAGAATTTACATTAGAAGTCCTTTCTATACACTATTCTTGAAATTTATTTTTATTTGTTTAATATTTTGTAGAAGTTGTAGTTTTTTTTTCTTCTTGGAATCAGAAAGTTGTAGCTTTTATTGTAGTTCATTTCTTAAAAGTAAAATAAATGTTGTTTAAAAATAATAGATGAATGATAGATCTTTTTATTTTCAAAATTAGATGTTAATTATAAATATGTTATATAGAGAGGGTTTGAAATATAATTGTTTTGAGTTGCAATTGCGTAGCATATGTGTGTATATATATGTAGTATAAGTTGGAAGAGGGGGACCACAAATTCTACAAAGAGGATACTATTGCTCTCAAATAAATGAGAGACAAATACCGATTTTAGAGATCAAACTCGTGACCATACATGATGTTAAACTGAATTTCCACCAAACAATAAAACTATCAGGCCACCAACTGTGACCCGTGACCATGGTGTTGTCTATATTTTAATAGATGTAGAATGACAATATATGAAGCGCATGAAATGATAAGTAGAATGATGATTTGAATTGGTTGGTTGTAGAACGATAATAATTGGATCATTTAAAAAAAAATCAATTGACTCTTTATATATTATAAGTTATAATGGGAGTCCCAGACACGCCTAATGGTCAGGCGTACAATGGTTTTATTGTCTGATTGTAAACTACAACAACATTATAATCACAGGTTTGATTTCGAATATCGGTATTTAGCTCTCAATTAATATTTGAGAGTGATATCTTTTATGCCGGGTTTGTTGTTCCCCTCTCCAAATATGTACTCAAGACTTAATTAACCAAAAATAAATTGACATAGTATTTCAACAACATTATATATCATATAATAACCAATGGACTACGAATTCGAATTTTAAATAAAATTGAATTAAAAAAATAAAATAAAAAATAAAGTACCCTTCTTTTTAAATACAACTTTATTAAGATACCATTTATAAACTACTTTAAATTGAGTTTGATTTGTATGTATCTTTTTTTTAGAATCATTTGTATGTATTTTTTATGAAGAGGTTTTGTAGTTTTATATTGAAATTAACTATAGTTAATACTCTATCCTAACTCGTTAGGAGTAATATACATCGTAGCTTATTATTATTATTATTTTTTTAAAATAGGGGGAGGGACCAATAACAAACCCTATATAAAGAGCATTATTACTTTCAAATAATATGAAAGTTAAATATCAATTTTTTGGTTCGAACTCGTAACTGTAGAATTAAAATAGATTAACATCAATCAACATAATTAACGCGCCACAGACCCATTCAATATAATTGTAGTCCTTTTTTGTATGAAAAACTATTCTTCTCGATTTTCTCTCTAATTAATCTAACTTTTTAATGCTAAAAAATATCAATCACAAGTTGAGAGCTAATAATAACTTCTTTTTTTTTTTATTTTTTATTTTTTTTAAATGAATGACTTGTCTTTTCTTGAAGAGCTAGTTTTAATGACATAAAATGTGTATTTACCACAAATTTAATTTTTATAACTTAGCGCTATTTGATGATTTAACAAATTTCAATCCATGTGATAAATTACAGGGAAAAGATTGGACTTACATTGAGCCGGCAGAACTTGCTCTACATCTCAAGAAAAAAAATACAGTTGGGCCCAAGATAGTGGGCCTAGAATACCGAATGATGAACCCGACCCGCCCAGCCCACAATCATCTCTAAAAACCCTAATCCTTACCACAAGAACCATATAAATAGTTTCATCGTCGTCTTCAGTTGCTTCTTTCAGAGAGTGGCAGCTGAATACTCTAAGCAGAGATCTCCTTCTCACCCTCCATCTCAGGTTCATTTTTCGAATTGTACAGTTTTTTTTCTTATCTGCATCTGCTTATTGATTCTTGTATTAAAGAGATTGTAAGAATTCATTATGATGTGATTTTTGGATGTGAACAAGTTATTGGACTCGTTTATCTATTTTCATCTCTGATAATTTGAATCATGTGCTTGGGTGATTTTTGGCCAATTTTGAAAACATTGTTGGGTTTCGTTTGGCAGATTTGTTTTGGAGATTTAGGATAACCGGATAGCATGGCGTACGCAGCTATGAAACCAACTAAGCCAGGCTTAGAAGATACGCAGGAACAAATCCACAAGATCAGGATTACTCTATCCTCCAAAAATGTTAAGAACCTTGAAAAAGGTATCTTTTATTTGCAGCATTCTTATTATTGTTTCATTTTCTTGTTAAAATTGAGTGATTTAACATTCAAATGAGATTGGGTCTTCGTATAATTTAGTTATTTGATAACTTTCATAGGAATTGAGTAGGATGCATGCTTAATTTATTGCAATGCTCTGATTATGAATTAGTTCTCATTTTATAAAACTTGAGTAGAGATATTATTGTTGGATTAAAGGGATTTAGAATTTCTATTATTTATATTGAGAAATTGTAGTTTGCTAGTTTTTTAGGCTCCATCTCCACATTCTCACAAAACAATTACCTTATTCTACAATATTTGATTGTCAAGGAAACTGGCAGTTGGCGATCACAGTTTGAAGCCATAACCTCCTTGTTCCTTAAGGTCTTCTTGGCCACTAGGCTTGCCTATGATAGTTTGTAGTTAAGAAGTTCTCAAATAACTTCTTATAATTGTAGTATGTTTCTCTGTAGTGTTCCGCTAAATCTTCACTTTGTAGGCTTCGAGTGCATAATTTGCATTTTGCACAGTTGAGTCTTTGCATCTCCGAGTTGTCTTTGTTTAAGGCAGTTTGGCAATTAGTTTGATATCTATTCAAATCAATAGTTTGTGCCGACTTGGTTCGTGGTGCCAAGGACAAGAGACTGAGGGTCAAGGGACCAGTCAGAATGCCCACTAAGGTTCTTCTCATCACAACCAGAAAATCTCCATGTGGCGAAGGTAAGTTACCAGTTAACTATGATTTTCAAAACTTTGGGCTTGGTTCTTTCATTTTACTCTTTTCTTTAAGTGAATTCTTGTTCTTAGGGGATAAATGAATTCATTTGGTTTTTTTCTATTGCAGGTACGAACACATTCGACAGATTTGAACTTCGCGTCCACAAGCGAGTTATCGATCTATTCAGCTCGGCAGATGTAGTGAAGCAGATCACATCCATCACCATTGAACCTGGTGTGGAAGTTGAGGTCACCATTGCCGATCAATGAGTGCAATCTTTTAATGTTTTGCCTATTTTTAGTCTCATTAGAAAGTTTTTCCTGTGTTTGGAAGCATACCTGTGGAGTTTAAATGCATTACATGTTGAAATTGACAACATTGAGAGAGTTTTTTATTCCTGGCAATTTTCTTGTGTTAGAACTTTGTTAATTTCATTATGTTATGCAGGTTCTGTATTTATGCTATTGTGTCAATTCTCTGCCCTAATTGAGCTTTAATTACGCAGTGGACATTCAAGCATCACCATTGTTTTTATTTCAATTACATGTTTGTGTTTAGGTCAAAAGAAAACTTGGAAATAAGCAAGAACTATAGGACAATAAATGGTTGATAGGTTCCAGTATTAACCATCACCTTTTTTTTTTTTTTTTTTGTTGGCCAATGTGGTAAGTGGATTTGGGTTCGGCTGCCAAGAGAAAATAGAGATAAGTTTATAATTTCTTGTATATAATTGATGTGAATATGAAGCCTTTATATAATAGGCTGATGTGAGAAATAAAAGGAGTAGTTTGTTACAATCTTAACAATAACAATATCGATCGTAACAATAGAAAGAACAATAATTAAATTACAAATCCTAACCAACTCATAACAATAATCATAACAGCCGTGACAATTTAAACGTTATAATCATTCTCTATAGTTTATAAGTATTTTTAAACATAGGTTTAAGTAGTGAATTTCCATGATTCTTCCTGTTTTTTCTTTGTTGAAGCTCTTCTTGATTTTTCCTACAAAACAAGAACTATAGGAAAATAAAAGTTTTAACGAGTATTACGATCACAAATAATGCTGCAAGTTAATTCATGTTGTGATTCAATTTGAACCAAGTAGACTAAATCATAGGTATCAGTTTTAATTTTATATGGGTTTGGAGTATTAAAATCTGACTCAAAGGAGTCGAGAATAGTTAACTTGGGTACGAGTCGATATTATAAAAATGATTTGATATATGGTTATGATTTTCAAAATGTGTAACTTTGTTGATTATATGTTAAATGAGGATGTGTTGAAACCAATAATATCGTAACTATTGAAATATGCTAGAGTTGGCAAAACGTTTTTTTTTTTTTTTTCTTCTTCTTCATCAGTACACAACGTTGGCAAGCATTATCCGAAAAAAAAATGTTGACAACTAGATATGGTGCCTTAATGGCTAATGATTTCATTGTTTGGTAGAAATTCAGTTTAATATTATGGTTACGAGTTGATCACATTTATTTGAGAGCACCCTCTTTGTAAAGTTTGTGATGCTTCTTCCCTCAACTTCTATGCATTAAACAACAATCCCATTATAACCTATTTTTCCAATAAAATCACAAACCAATCCATTTCCACTGATTGGAATGAGACCACACAACTAGGAAGAGCCAAAATCGATCAAACCAATACCAAAACGACGTCATTTGTGTAAGAGTCTTAATCACGTTGGAATAATAAGATTTCAACTTGAACCACTCATAAACTATCATGGAGTTTTTTTATAGACTTTGAGAAATAATCTGACATCCATCTCAATAATAGAAGAATAGAACTCTATCAAAATAAAATGAAGAAAGGTTATATGCATTCGAATTATGAGAAGGGGTCAGTATATCTTATATTAATCTTCCTCCATGAAGCGGACATCTCCCTACTAAAATCCGACCTTTATCAATTGAATCAACCGAGGAGCGAAGCAACAAAAATTTTGAAATAGACAAAAAATATAAACTATAAATAAAACAGTAGAGATAATTATCACTTAAAAACGAGACAAAATAAGTTGTTGGTTGGACAATAAAAAAATAAATTTCTTCTAAAGAAATAGGTTTAGTAAGGAGAAATTATGTTTATACTACTTTCACTCTAAGATTTTATTGTTTTGTTTTTTTAAAAAAAATTTAAATTTTGGAATTTGGTTAAAATTTCTAAGGCCTTCTTTGAGAGATTAAAGTCTTTTATTTGATTTAATAAAAATTGTAGAAAAAATTTCAATTCATAACTTCTAAATCATTAACAAACACTTATATCTGTTAAACTATTGTGTTTTATTAATTTTGATAGACGAAAGCTACGTAAAATGGAAAATGGAAGAATAAAGTAAAAGAAGACGACCACTCAATTTCCTAAATACTTCGAAAATCAAACTGTTTACATAAACCAAGAATGGAGCAAATACATTATAAACAATTGGAGAGGAAGATGGGAAAGAAATAGAAAACAAGTGGAAGCTAATAAATCCATTGTTTTGTCCCACATCGGCCAGATTGAAAGATGAGATGTGGTGAAAGAATATAAAATGAAGTGGAGAGGCATTGGGTTTCTCACTTACCTGGACGGGGTTAATGGGCGTTCATAAAGGCCCATGGCCTGGGTTAGTGACCTCCATTGCACAACGGGAGGGGTGCTAGCCTAAGGTCTGCTCAAAGTAGCAGAGCCTACGTCATAATTTGTGGTAGTTGGGGCCTGCGTTCGCGCGGCCCCTACCTAATCAAATTTTCAATTATTTTATTCATACCAAATTATATAATCTTTTGTTGATTTGTTGAAAAGTTTATCTTTTATCGTCTATGCTTTCTATATAATTTTTTTATTTTTTTGAGAATTATTATATAATATTGTTTAACATATATCTATTAGACAGAAATTTCAACGTCTTGGTTTACATGAATTTCAAAAATTGAGGTTTTCTTTCTTTAAAATATTTATAAAGCTAGTTAATTTTCTTTCTTTTTTATCATTTCAATTCCTCTATTAATATTATTTAAAATATAAGTTGGTTCTGCTTATACTATCCAGCTCTAGATGCAAAATAACAAATTGGAACCACAAACCCGCTCTCAATTTGAGATTAAAATACCAAAAACTCATTCGTTCAAATATCTTTACATTAACAACATTTTAAAAACTCATTCGTTCAATTATCTTTACATTAACAACATTTTAAACGTAAACACTATTTTTCGTCCATAAATTTATTGAAAAAAGTCTTTGAAGTTGTAGGAAATAAAAATTTAAAATTCAAATGTTAAATGAAGCTTTTTAAAAGTTGTAAGGTATAATTCAAACCACCCCATGTTAAATAGAGGTATTTCTGATAATTTAATCAAATGTGAGAGAAAAAAAAAAAAAAAAAAGACTTATATTGAGCCGACCGAAACTAGTGGGCCTAGAATGCCGAATGACTAACCCGACCCGACTAGCCCACTTTCAAATCTACCAAAAACCCGAATCCTAAACATCAGCACCACAGAATCAGTAAATTGCAGCATTTTCAATCGCAGAGTTCTCCTTATCACCCGCCATCTCAGGTTCTTTCTTTTGAATTCTGCAATTTTTCTTGATGTAAGAACCCTAGATAAGTCTTATTCGAACTCGAATTTAATTTTCGTTTGCTACATTGAAATTTAATTGGCTGATTATCTCTCGAATGAGAGTTTTATGTCGTCGTAAGATTAGGGGTATTCAGGTTAAATGGGTGCATTCCAATTCGGGAAATCAAACGCTTTCTCGATTTTCCGCTCCCCATTTTTTATATGTCATTAACTCTATATCGCTTTTGAGTTCTCGGGTAGTCTGTAGATTCTATTCAATTTCTTTTGTTGTGCGTCCAACAATTTGGAATCGAAGTTTTTGTAATGATGATCGATTTAAGTCTGTTGTGGAACCCTATAAGAAGGGGTTGGAGAGATCAGAGTTTGGTCACTTTAAGCATGAAAATTCAGATTCTTCTGAGTTTGGGAGTCTTAGACGTGATGATTTGTCAGCGAGAAGGGGTTTTCTCGAGGATTCGAAAATTGATGCTGAAAAAGTTCTTGAGGTTCTCAAACAGGATGGTCCTGGATTTAATACATTATTGGCTTTGGATGAACTGCAATTAAAGGTCTCATGGATTTTTGTTAGGGAAGTTCTGATGAGGATTTGGAGAAGTATAAATGTTCTAAACAAATCCCAGTGTGCAAAATTGGGGTACAAGTTCTTCGTTTGGTCAGGTAAGGCTGCAAATTACCAACACACGGTGTGTTCGTATCATATGATCATGAAAATACTTGCTGAATGTAAGGAGTTGAAGGCTATGTGGAGGCTACTAGATGAGATGTATGAGAAAGGGTACCCTGCCACTGCAAGGACATTTACATTATTGATAAGTACTTGTAGTGGTGCAGGCTTGGCTAGTAAAGTTGTTGGGAGGTTTATCAAATCGAAAACGTTCAATTACAGGCCGCTTAAGCACTCATATAACGCCATTCTCCATGCTCTTCTTGTTGCAAAGCAGTACAAGTTGATTGAAGGGGTGTATCAGCAAATGTTGCTTGATGGTCATAGCTCAGACATGTTGACGTATAATGCGCTGTTGTTTGCAAGGTGCAAATTGGGTAAATTGGATCAGTTTGACAGATTGCTTGATGAAATGGCCAGGAATGGGTTCTCTCCTGATAATCATACTTATAACATTCTTCTTTATGTTCTTGGCAAAGGAGACAACCGTCTTGCAGCTCTAAATCTTTTGAAACACATGAAGGAAGTGGGTAATGATCCGAGTGTTCTCCACTTTACGACGCTGATAAATGGATTTAGTCGGGCGGGAAATTTGGATGCTTGCAAATATTTTTTTGATGAACTGGTAAATTATGGCTGCACTCCTGATATTGTTTGCTACAATGTGATGATCACAAGCTATACAGTGGCTGGGGAGCATGAAAAAGCCCGAGAACTTTTCGACGAGATGATAATAAAGGGGCAGCTCCCTAGTGTTTTTACATACAACTCCATGATTCATGGTTTTTGTAAGGCGGGCAAATTCGAGGAGGCTTACTCTATGCTCGTTGAAATGGAATTGCGAGATTGTAGATCTAATTTTCGTGTATATAGTACCCTTGTAAATTATTTGCGATATGCTGGAAAACATTCTGAGGCTGACAAAGTTATAACACATGTGGTCAAGAAGGGGCAATACGCCCATTTAGTGGCAAAATTGAAGGGATACAGGTGATGCTAGATCAGTAGGGTGATTCTTCTTAATTGGAGATTATTTATTAAGATTAGAAATTCAAGAGCCATTTTTGTCCATGGTTTCCTCATATTAATTAATTACAATATGATACAAAGATATAGCAACAAATGTTATTCCATAATGAAACTTAGTCTCAGTTTTCTCACTTTGTGTATTCTTTTCTGTTTCTCAAGTTCTTCCTCTCCCTTATCATTTTAGCCTTTCTAATATTTCAAGTTAATTCTCTTACAAATAGGACTTCTGGACAAAATGGAAATATTGATGCTTGTCGATTCTCTTCTGTTATTCCAGTTTTTGGTGCCTTCTTATTAGTTTGAGCGTTGAATTGAAACTAAGAATAGCTTGATGAATTTAAATGTTGACATGTAGTTCAAAGATCAACATTCCAGAATCCACTAATTCTCATTAGCATCAAAATTACAGTCCATGTTGCTCTTTTTTATATTTATCTTAGAGACTGTTGAAAATGAAGTTTTATATAGCTTAGTGGTTGTGAAGAGAAGTATTGTTATTTTTAGTGCTGCTGCTTCATTTTTAATGGCTTCTGTAAAATGTAAAAAGTTGCAAATAATGTAAAGAAAATTTAGGTAGCATAGCCCCTTTGTGTTTCTCATGAGATCAGAATGAGGTCACTGCAATCTATAAGCTCCCTCACAGTGCCCACTTTACTTTATATTGGAGTCACCCTTTTTCCATAGCTTATCTGCTAAATTAACTATCTTGAATTAATTTAAAAAACCAAAAGGTTATGTATTTAATTCACGACGTTCATTTACCTAAAAATTAAATTTCTATGAACTTTCTTTATAACTAAATATTGTAGAATCAGACGATATATTAGGTAACGCACAGTCCAAACACTAACACATCATTAAGACTTTTTATAACTATTTCCTAGATCAATGAGATGTTTTGATTCCTATTAGAAGAGAAAACAATGCAGAGAAGCTGTGGCTTTTTCTGTCATTGCACTCATTCGGATCCTGGTTGTAATATGGGCATATAAAACATTTAATGTAATTGCTCTGTAAAAGTTATCACTTTCTATTTTCCTGTTTTTTTCTGGTGTTTGATAGAATTCATGTTTTGTTAATCTTTGTTCCGTTCTATGATTTTATCCTTCTTCTCTTCATTAGGTGGATCAATTAAAACAATTTCCAATTTCCCAACTTTCTTCATCTTCTTCACCAAGGCAACATCTATTAATCCTGTTACTGTTATTGTATGTTTCTTCATTAGGTGGACTAATTGAAACAATCTCCAGTTTCCATGTTGTAAGAATCTGCTTCTAGTAGCTAGCATAAGTTGTTTTAGTACTGTGGTGAATCTATTGTGCTAGGTGTTTTTCCTTTCGGGTGATCTACCCGTCTCACTTGCTTAGTCGACTAAGGTAAGATTAGCTTAACCTTGAAGAAAGGCCATTTCCCTATCAGAGCTCGAGATGTAAGTTTGGTTGTTGTGACCCTTTTGTCTTTGGTTCGAATTGGTTTCACTTTCGAGTAATTGAACTGTGGTATATGCTCTAGAGAGTTATCCACCTGAATTGAACTCAACTGACATGATGTATAACATAATAACTAAGAAGTAATAAGTTCAAATCCTCTCCTCTTAAATATTGCTTGCAATTTAATAGACTTGTCACAGTTTTTAAACAATGTAGTTTTATAATGTTATTAAAAAAAAAAAAAGTGAGCTTAGCTAAATATCTTCTTCATAAATTTTTGAACTATAATTGACATGTATTCTCGACTAAAGAAGTTGGAGTTCAAATCTCCAACCTCAAATATCAATACTTACACTCAAACAAACAAAACAATTTTTGATAATCTATTAAATCTACCTTGTAAAGTAGAGATCAAACGAAAACAGTTTCGAAAGTTGTTGGCTCTAAGTTGAAGAAAATTTTTATGATAAACCTATAAAGAGTGACTCAACTGATCAAAGAAGACTTGTAATGCTTAAGATGATAAATTCAATTTATAATGACCATTTACTTAGGAATTAATTTCTTACGTATTTTTTTTTATATCAAAATGTTGTAGGGTCAAACGTTGGTACTTACAAGCTAACTCGAACAGTCACGAATATAGAAAAAAAAAATAATAATAATAATTGTGATCCGACTATTTTGAAAATTGTAAGGAGAGAGTTTATACAAAAGAGAATCAACGAGAGCCGTCAGATCAAGAATCATAGACAATGATCATACCACTTCCAAAGTAGACCCCACTTTATTTTCTCTTCTCTTCTCATTGTCACTTTAAAGGATCAAACTGTCCTCAATTGCTCCGCCCATCAATGCCCTCATTTACCCTTTTTATTTTCTTAGATAAATTGGTTTTTTTTTTTTTAACCAATTTATTTTCTTAGATAAATTGGTTTTTTCAAAAACCAATTATGAATTTGATTTTTGATGATTTGTAAAAAAGATAGCATTAAATAGTTAGAAAATGTTAAAATTTAACTTTTATAATGTGTTAAAAGCTTATTTTTTTTATATGAACTTCAATGACAACTAAATATTGTTTGGATCTCAAAAAAAAAATAATAATAATAATAAATATTGTTTGCATAATGAAATTATCGGTGGAGTGAAAATAATCAAAGTACTGTTCTGGATATTTTTTAGATAATTTTTTTAGAAAAATAGTTATGTTAATTTTAATTGTTGACAAATTGAATATGTAAAAGTTACATGTTAATGTATCAATTTTGATGATATAAATTAAGTGATTAATTGGACCAAAAAAAACACAATATTTAATTAATGCAAAATAAATTCTCTAATAATTTTATACCATATCACACTATTTTTTAGATTTTATCTTTTAAATTTTAAAATGATTAGATTCTAATTTCATTTCCTTTTCTTTTAAAAAATGATAACAAAAATATTAATAGTGTTTTGATTATTTTGGTTGATAGTAATTTATTTTAACTCTGCATTCACATATTCGATTGTAAAAATTGATATTTTACTTTTATATTATTTGAAAGCACGAAGCCATTTATGTAAGATTTATTGGTCCTATCCCCGATATGTACTAAAAATAAATTTAAAAAAAGAAAATAAATAACATGAAACCCATTGAAATCTCAAAATTTTGAAAATATATTCCCTCGACATTACAGCACAACTTTTTTCCTTTTCTCTTATAAATACAAGTGGAGACGTCATTTTGTACAGCGCCCCCAAATGGAACCTCCACTACTTCCGGCCACCGTCTTCTCCGCCGTCACCCTTTCACTCTTCCTCCTCTCTCCGGCCGCCGCCTGGAGTCCATGGCCCCACCTCGCCGGTTCCGGCCACCCCCTCGCCGGAGATTCCAAAAAGTACGAAGGCTCGTCGGAATTCGCCCATTTAGAGTACCACATGGGCCCGGTTCTCACTTCTAATATAACCGTCCACATAATCTGGTACGGCACGTGGCAGCCTAATCAGAAGAAGATCATCCGCCACTTCATCAACTCAATCTCCGCCGTCGATTCCAAATCCCCCTCCGTCTCCGGCTGGTGGAAAACCGTCCAGCTCTACACCGACCAGACCGGCCACAACATTTCCAGCACGGTCCGCCTCGGCCAAGACAAAACCGACCGGTTCTACTCCCACGGAAAATCCCTCACTCGGCTGTCGGTTCAATCGGTGATTCGAACCGCCGTGACGGCGAAATCCCGGCCGTTGCCGATCGACCCTCAAAACGGACTGTACCTTTTGCTGACCGCCGACGACGTTTCCGTTGAGGATTTTTGCGGCCAGGTTTGTGGGTTTCATTACTTCACGTTCCCTTCGATTGTAGGTTATACGCTTCCGTACGCCTGGGTTGGGAACTCGGCCAAGCTCTGTCCCGGCATTTGCGCTTACCCGTTCGCCGTGCCGGGTTTGGTTCCGGGGCCGACGGCGGTGAAATCGCCGAACGGCGACGTTGGAGTTGACGGAATGATCAGTGTGATAGCTCATGAACTGGCGGAGTCGGCTTCGAATCCGTTTGCTAACGCTTGGTACGCCGGCGGCGACCCGGCTGTGCCGGTGGAGATCGCCGATCTGTGTGAAGGGATTTATGGGACCGGAGGTGGTGGGTCCTACACGGGACAGTTGATGTACGGTCGAGATGGGGCCACGTATAATATGAATGGGATTAGACGGAGGTTTTTGGTTCAGTGGGTTTGGAATCGTGTGGTTAATTACTGTACTGGCCCTAATGCACTGGACCTGTAGTAGAGGAATATTCCCTTTTTTTTTTTTTTTTTTTTTTTTTTTCTTTTAATTTAGAGTAGTGGGCTTTTTTGACCTTGTGAGGACCGGCTGTTAACTTTGCTAGTTTAACTAGTTAATCACTTGTTAATAAAAGGCTTTCCCTATATTTTAGTCTTATTCCTTCCACCTTGCTCCTAAATTCTGAGTAATTTATCGTAAGAGTTCGGTCGTCTAATAGTTTTATTGTTTGATGTAAATCCAATTTAATATCATATTTATTTTAGAGTAATTGTACCATTTTGATAGAGCTTGTGATATTCTCCCTAAATTTGTACTTAAAAAAACCTTACTAATAATTTGCATGAATAAATTAATAATAGTGAGTTTAGCTCAGAAGATAATAATACGTCTTTTTTTAATACCATAAGCTGAATTTGAAAGATGTATTGATTAAAAACAAAATTCATTTTTCCATTGAGCGGCTCAAATTGGGCTTTTTTCTTTTAATACACGAACTACTCTCCACCTTTTTTTCTTATTATTATTATTTTTTCCATTAAAATCTTATTTTCAATATTATTTCAATGGGTTTGGTTATTTGCAATTATTGTAACATAGTGCTTTATGTTTATTCCTTTACTGAAGCACTAGGTTAATTTTTCAAATGAATGTTACATTATAGTTTTCGTTGTAGTAGATAGATCCATCAACGAGAGAGAGGAAGGAAAAAAAAATCCATCAACAATAATTTAACTTAAACAACTTATTTGATGACCTTAAAAAAAAATAAAAAAATAAAAAACTTATTTGATGAAATTAATATAATACTACAAGTGTGAGAGAACATATCTAAAATTTGGTGGAGAAACTTACCATTAAATACCTCTATTTTTTTCATTCCTACTTTTCTTTTTTAGTTAAAAAATGATAATGGATGATCTATTTTAATAAAATTATTATAAATATGATTACTTTAAAAAAAAATTAGGAACTATAGTCATAAATATTAATAATTATACGGTATTAATAATATATAATATTGTATTAATAATACAATATTGAACCGTATTGATGACTATGAAGTTAAATATTTTTAAATTTAATTATATTTATAATTATTTTATTAAAATAGACTATCTATTACAATTTTAAAAGTTAAAAAAAAAAAATCAAATAAGTCTGTGGCGCGATTAGTTATCTGATTTGATATTAATTCATTTCCATCAATCACACTTCGATTTGTAGAATCGATATTTTTAATTCTTTTTCTTCAACTTGTACAAAAAAAAAAAAAAAAAAAAAAAAATATATATATATATATATATATATATGTATATATATGTATGTATGTATTTAGTGATGAGTTGAATTATATATCTGTAAGTAAAAACAAAGACAAAAGTCACAGTCACACAGTCACACAACAAGAGAGAGTGCAAGAACTCCACTATTTGTTATAATTGTTAATTTGTTATTATATTTATTGGGATTTGAGCCCCTTTTCTTGTTTTGTTGGTAATGTGATGTTTCTTTTCGTTTCCTTCACAAAAGCTGCTGCATGTTTCTGTTCCTCTTTATATATATATTTTACCCTAAAGACTGCATTGTTCCACAAAATTAATTTAATTTCTTTTATAATAATCATATTGAAATTAGTGAGTGTAATCATTTAAAATAATAATTAATTTTTAAGTACTTAAAATAATCTCTCAAATCACTCAAAATAATTATTCATCTTTAACTACTTATTTTTATTAATTTATTTTTAATTCTTCAAAATAATTTCTCATTTTTAATTACATTCAAACGAGCTATTATCTACAATCCCTCCACAAAAATAATCATCCAAGAGTTACTAATTGCAACTGATTTACAAATAATCATATCTTAACAAGTTATTATTAAAATTCAAATTTCTAATCACTCAAAATAAGCACTCTATAATTTCACATCCAAACAACTTCTAAAGAACACATTTTAATAAGAGAAATATTAGGTCATGTTCGAGCACGACCTAAAAAATAATGCCACTTACGTGGCCTAATATGGGTCATATCCTATTTTTCTTTATTTTCTTTATTATTTTTTTTAATCTTTTAGATTTAAAATAAAGTAGATTGTGGTTCACATAAAGTCAGATAAGTGAGTATTCTTTGAAAGTGACATCTCACCCTTCTTTTCCCAATTTTCCCATGCAAGGTTTCAAATGTGACTCCCCATAGAAATGTTCAACTTTAAGTATTCTTTGAAATTGTAAATAATGATGAAAGGAAGGATAATTTTGGAAAATAATAGTTTTTTTTAAAAAAAATAATATGTAAATCAATAAGTAAATATTTTACACTTTTAAAGTAGGTTAAAACAAATGTTCTTTTTTAATAAATATTTTGTTGAATTTTTAATGAAATGTTGTTACAACATTCAAATTTTAAAAAATCGATAAAAAATTATTTTTTAGGTAAGTGACCACTATAAATTAAATTCATAATCTCTCAAATCTTCAAGACCCTTTTTGACCACTAGATCCAATACCTAACCTGTAATAGTATTTTCCTACTTCAAATGGTAATACCATTAGTTGAACTCGGTCAAAATTTTGGAGGGAAGGAAAGACAAACTAGGGCAAAGTAATAAGTTTATACAGATGAAAGTCTATGGACTCATCATAGTAAATGAAAAGAAGGATGAAAGGGAGCAAGAATAACAAACCATAAGACTCAGATTTGGGCAGGGAAGGGGGACCTGAGGTCAGAAACACACTGCTTTACAGTGTGGTCTGGTCCAGTTTCAGCAACAAAGAACCTACCTTTTTATCAGATCCTTTTGGGACAATTTAGGTCCCTTGGTCACAAATGGTTTAAGCTATGAAACAGTGGTTTGAAAATTCTGTGGATGTATCAGTTTGCACACTTATGGAAATACTCATCTTGTGATCGCTTTTGTCACATATTAGAAAGGTGAGGAGTTTTCATCATACTCCCCTCACTATCAATTGGTTTTGAGGTTAAACGAGGATATTAATGGATGATTCTTAAAATCTTATTTCCAGAAGTAATTTCTAGATGAACCTGGATTATAATATCACAATAACAAAAATATAAGACAGTTCAAGTTTAGAGGTTATTTAGATCCTCCTATTCTCACTCAAATTCTAAACCAAATTTGCCTAAATATTCAATACATTTCTCACTGCCCACCCCTTCTATTTATAACCTAAAATGCTCAACAAACTCTTATTTATTTATTTATTATTATTTTTTTTTTAAATTCAACCACAATTGAGAGTGGAGGGTTCAAACCCATAATCGAGATTATGGGACGACTCGAGCTCTGCTCTTAACTAATTACTAAAACACCCCAAATATAAATCCTATCATCAAACTGATTGAAAGGATGCGAGAGCTATTTTCTAGTTGATTTGGTTAGAAAGGAAGGACAGTCGGAGAAATTTAAGAAAGATAGAGAAATGTTCAAAATTACACAAATGTTTTACTAACTTTTCTACATTTTATATCAATTTAGATGGGGCCTTCTGCTTTTGTAACTTCCCCTCTGATTGATTGGAAGGTGAAAAGAGATGAAAAGAAGAAAAGAAGAAGAGAAGGAAATGCCATAAAATGAAAGAAAGAGGAAAAGAAAGGAAAGCAAGAACTCAGATTAGAAAGGAACCCCAATCCACTTCTGAGGCAATGTTAGTACCTTGAACTTCTTAAAGGATCTATACAATAGGTTGTTCTCATTCCTCAGGTAATAACAGAACAGAAGGATCTTTCAGAAGATTATTTTCATTGAATATCAAACATAATTAGGCGTAATGTTACAAGAAACTAATAAACTCAAGACAAGGTGTTACCAGGATCCAATAACAGCATCTCATTTGCTTATAAGCTCAAAAAAAATTTCATCCTCGGTTTTTCAGTCTAATGACATACATAGTATAAACACAATCTACAAGCATTTGAGATTTTTCAGATCTTCACAACAAATGCAGAATACCAATCAAAAGATTAAATTATGATTTATCACCTTTAATTTTCTCATTCTGAAGATACTTCGAAACTCCATACACAACAGTTCCAGCAACAAACAGAGAGACGGTTGGGGTAAAGGACGGATACAAATATTTGACTAAGAACTTATCCCACTCTTCTGGCAAGAAACCTGCAGGTGCACATCAGCCAATTAGTGGTGGTGATGAAAACGTGAACTGTGGATATTTGTATTCATCAAAGGAATTAGACAAAACTGAAAATGGGCTGCAAGTCAGTCAAACTGAGTGCATATTCGTACTGGTCAGACAAAAATAAGAAAATATTTCCCATAACCATTAAAAAATAGTATAAAAATAGCTATCACTCTATTAGTTTGATGATAGAACTAACCAGAAATGAAGAATGTTGTTGTAAGGTTTGCAATTGCTAATATAAGCTTGAAGTGTCAAACCATTGAACTCTAAATAACAGAATTTAATCAAGAAAGTTCCAAAATAATGTTTTTGTAAAAAAAATACCATAGCTTTAACTTGAGAGTGAAAGAACGGGCTTTGAACAATCATAACCTTTTAAATAATATAATGGACATTTTTTATCTTATCCAGGCTACATTAGGTTCAGGATATCAAATGAAAGTCAATGCCGGGACAACATTCTGCAGCAGAACCATTAATTAGAGGAACAATTTGAAGAGAGAAGTAAACAAGAGGATTTGAATAACTGTGTTAAGTTCAATAAGTGGATTTCTATCTCAATAGAACACTAAAAGATATCATATATGAATTAGCAGTAACTTGGTCAAGTTCATTTATGAAGTTACATAGGGTAGCAAGACCAGAAAAAACAAATTCATCACCTATTTTATTTGGAAGATCCAACACTAAAAGGAGGGCTATGTTTTTTACGCATTAAGTACAATTTCTTATAATAAAAGAGAACATTGTCAGACTAAGATATATGCAGCATATTTGTAGGAAGAAAAATATAGAGCCTGCAATAAGTGGTTGGTATTGGAAAGCCAAATCAACCACTAAATTGATGCCAAAGGAGAGGAGGACAAAGAGAACCTCCTAATCCACTATTAAAGATCAACTTTCTTTCACTAAAGAATATACAATGACTGGGGAGATATCCTTGAAAGAAAATATTCCCACCAATAGAAAGAAAGATCAAAGAGGCCTGTGTCTTACCCCACGAAACACCTATACAATGAAAACATCACTGTACATCCTTAGCTTAGAAAAAATATATGCATAACTTCATCATGTTGCCTTATATTAACACTCCAAATATGCATTTGGAGACTAAGACGGGTGATTTAAGAACTGCCGCTGCTATTCACAATACGAAATGAAGGAGGCCTAGATTATAACATACTCCATTTCAGACGTCAACTGCTTTTCAATTTCAATCTTTTTTAACAGATAACCAGACAAATTTCAACCCACCACCTTACCAATGTTAGAAATTCCCTCCGTAGTTGGCCAGTTGTTCAGAATTTGATTTCAAACTTCTACATCCACGTCTTAAAGAAAAATCCTAATCGAATCGGATTTTGAAACTAGCGCCAAGTTTCAGACTAACAACCAAATAACTACGAATGCTCTATCTATCTCCATATTGGTATGGAATGATATTGTTCACTTTCAATAAAAACTTGAGTATGTTATTTATTTCATCCAAAAGACCTAGGAAGCAAGGAGAATTTGTTTAAGTATCCGTGTCACACATGGATAATTCTGAACATTCTCCGGACACTTGTCTGACACACGACAACGAGGCTATGAAAGGTAGATGGACAAAAATGGAAAAAAAAGAAAGAAAATAGAACGACGAGGAGGGAAAAACTAATAGCCTTGAGATTGTTCAAAGTTATGATTTCTTATAAATTTGTTTTGTTTAAATTTAAATGGACTCATATAATTATGCAAATTAAATATTCATTTTTATTACAATTATTTTTATAGTTAGTAAAAAGAACTATAATACTTAAGGTTTGATATTTCACTGTCTCCCACCACGTATCAGTGTCCTACAATTTTTGTCGCCGTGTTTGTGTCGTGTCCTATCCATATCTATCATCCGTGTTCGTGCTCCTTTAGGTTTACACTCCACAACAGAATTACTCAAGACACAGGCAATAGAAAAACAAAATTCCAGCAACGAAAATGGAAACCACAAAATACAATTCCAAATTACAAGTACCAATTTACAAAATTAGGAAGAAAAAAACACATACCGGATGCGGCAAGCGCAATCCCCTCAACGAGAATCACAACGCCAAGACCCAACCAAGTAAGAAGAAAATAGCTCTCATTCCTGCCCTGCTCCTTCGCCGCTTCTTCATCTACTTCTTTAGCAAACACCGGTTTCTCCACCGGCGAGCGCCGAATAATCGAAGCCCTCTGCCCCTTACCCTTCTGTTTTCCCTTAGAGGCTGCGGCCTTTGGACTTGATTTGCTCGTAATCGTCGATTGAGCCGATGAAGAGCCGAAACCTTGAGCGGATGAACCCGATGCCTTGGATGAGGTCGCAACGGGAGCGGCGTCGTCGACAATTTTCGAAATCGGCTTCTCCGATTCCGATGAGTTCTGCGATTTGATGATGAATTTGCTGTTTGAGAGGAAATGGAGAGGTGTGTTTGGAAGATGATAGGGTTTTGTGATGAAAGAAGATGGAGAACGGCAGATTATTTGTAGCGCCATTTTTAGCTTTTTTGGTTGAGATCGGCTTCAGTTTAGAATTACGGAATATATTTTATTTTATTTTCTCGTATGTAGAGAGTTTCCATAATTGCATTCCACTCCCCTTAACTTTCTAAATTCCTTCACGCCCCCTATAGAAAAGGGAATTTTTAAAATAAAATAAAATAAAATAAAATAGTTCATCAAGTTTCAATCATCAATTTATTTCTTAAAATTTCGAATTTATTAAAATTATGAATCTATTGACATAAAAATAAAATTTTAAATTCTATTAAACTTTAAAAAAAAAAAAAAATTTATATTGAATAGATCAATTAATTCTTTTTACAAATTTTGAATTTTTTTAAGAACCTATCAAACAGTTTCAAAAGAAAAGATTAAAAAAAAAACTCGAAATTAAGAGTTCAAGAAACTCTCATGTGTTAGATATTTATTATTTGGTTAAATTACTAGTTGAATTTAATTCATGACACTTATTAGTGCCTTTAATAGATCTTTGAACTTTAAAATCTTTACAACACTACCTTTTTTTTTATTTTGCGACCAATAACTTATTGAATGTTTTCTTTTAAACTTGTAAATCTAGAGTCCCATGAGATTGTAGAATGAGGAAAGATTTCTCATAAATATAGTTTTATAATCACCATAAGATAGAAAAAAGTCTAAAAGATCAACGAGCAAGATATAAAGATGTTCATGATCTAGAGGGGTTCAAATGCTCCCACACCAATTTTTCTTTAACTTCAAAAATAAGTGTATTTCATATTAAAATTAGAGACAACTTTATACAAAAAAAAAAAAAAAAAAAAAAAAAGCATAGAGACCATTTTCGCATCATATTCACCCAAAAAAATCTCGGTTAACAGGCACCAATTAATCTTAAAAAACATTACAATTTTTCAATAAGATGAATGCTTAGAAGTTTGATTATGAACTTTTACAACAAAGGGTGAAAACTGAAAAGAATAATTAAGTTAAAACTCTGAGCTTCCAATGATAAACAGAGGGCCAAAATTGGAAGAAGAATAATTAAGAGGAAAAAAAAGGGTGGCCAAAGGCCTCAAGCTACACTACAAGTTTGAAGGAAAATCCATTTCCTTGCAAAGACTGGTTATATCAGGAATTAGTCCTCCATCACAATACCTTATGATCCCATCTCCCACAAGATCAGTTAATAAATCAGCTGGTTGTTTGGAGCCTCCATGTTGTAAGAATTTTGTTCTCAAGGCAGTTCCTGTTTCTCTTGAAAGAGGATCTTCCTCACAAAGCTTCTCCCATATGGTTGCAGAAAAACATTTCGCATATAGATAGCTATAGTAACCTGTCAAAATGAACAAACTTGATTCTGAGTAATGTAGAAGCAGATCATATGAAGTACTATGAATCACAAGTTGATTCTGTGTTTTGTAAAGCGTAGGTTATATTTCCATTTTATATCAAGAAGACGCCAAGAATTCGGATTGTTCATTTCTTGGAATGCATTATTCTGGTCAGCTTATGCGCACCTCGACTATTTTTACGAAACAAACTACACCATATGACTATTAATGAAATCTATAAAAAATTCATTCTTAGGTACGCGACCACTATGAATTCAACCCATAATCTTTTAGTCCCTCAAGACCTTTTTGATCATTATGTCAACCCAAGGTCTTGGAAATATTTTACACAGGTACTTTTGGTTATTTTGAATTCCAAACTACAATTATGTCTTCTTTTTTTAAACCGGAAAATTGGAGTTTCACTCTACTATACCCGAGGGCACCAGTGCCCGCCCCAATGTTAGGAACTAAGAGACAACATGGGATTTTACAATTACGCTCACTCATGGAGCTCGAACCTAAGACTTTCAAGGAAGCATGTTTTGAAAACTCCAAGCCTTCAACCATCGAGGTTATGCTTGGGACTCTCAACTACAATTACTATTATGCAAGCATTAGCATAGGCTTTATTTTCAACAAAAAGAAAAAGTATTAGCATAGGTTTCAATGTGTTAAGACACCGATAATAATAACATACACGAGAATTATATTAAGATAATAGAGGTTCCAATACCACACCAGTAGCCTTTCAAGAGGGCTATGTCTCTCCCACCAAATTCTTTGCCAAGACAATATCAAAATATTCACTCCCTACAAATAACCCTAACTCCTCTATTTAACTAAGACCCTTAAATACTAATTACTATTATATCCTCACATATAATATATTAATATTCACATCCCATCTTAGTACTCTTAACATGATGACTTAAGAAATTAGTGCTTATAAATGATAATGAAGAGGAGGGAAAAAGAGATCAGATCAGTCAATCAAAGCTTAGGGGCTGTTTGTTTACCATATTTAAGAAGTATTTAGTTTGAGAAGTTATATCGAGTAGTTAAAAATTGAGAGTTGTAGTAAAAAAATCCTTTGGACATAGTTTTTGTGTAGAGGAGTTAGGGTCAAAACCTTGTTTGGATGCAAATTTAAAATGAATAGTTATTTTGAGTAGTTAAAAAAGAATGATTAAAAATGAGTTATTTTGATTGATTTGAAATGAATAATTAGAAATGAGTGGTTTTAAATAAATGAGTAGTTATAAATGAATGATTAAAAATGAATGGTTAGAAATGAAGAATTATTTTTAAAAGTAAAAAGGAGGAGGAGTTAGTAAAAACTCGTTTGGATGTAAGTTTTCAAGGTAGAGTTAGTAAATCCTTCATCTAAATCCTCCTTAAATATGACAAACAAACACCCCCTTAGATCTCACATCAATTTGAGGAGGGAAAATAGATCACATTCGAACACAAAAATAGATCAACTTTTCCAACCTGCACCATAAGTCAGGAGGTGGGAAAAACGGGTCTGCCAATGAGTGCCATCCACATGCTTCCAACTGGTATGTTGTCTTTTTAGCTCAGCAACAATAGAGCTAGTATCTCTCTCTGAAGTTGATCTTTCTCCAAACAGTGTTTGATCAATTAAAGCGTAAAGAATCTGGTAAAAGAAAGCAAGTAAAAATTGGTTGAATCAGATGAACATATAAGATATTAAAAACACCATCAACGACTATTTGTTGTACTCAAAAAGGCCAGCACCATCAACATGTCACCTGACGCTGCAGTTCAGTGGCTGCAAACATCTTTTTGGCACCCTGCATTGACTTTACAAGCTTTTCAGGAATTATATCACCAGTTGAATAGTGCTTAGCAAATGTTTTTAAAACACGATAATCTGACGCATAGTACCTAGTCATCAAATACCCGGTGATGGCTGTTATAAGCAACAACAAACACAGCTGATATAGAAACCTTCTCTACTCTAAGAAAAGGATTTTGTGAAGTTATACGTACGAGATTACACACTTGTACTGCTGTTGACACATTAAATAACTACAGTATCGTTATATTACAAAAGAATATTTATATGAATTTTTTATCTATTATTTCTAACTAAAAATTTAGACAGTGATATTAAGGACAATAACACTGTTACATTGATGATATCATGGTGTAAACAAACTCATTTATTCTCTCATTATAGCCTCTCCTCTCTTATAGCTAATTGGAGTGTTCTTTTGTTTTTTCCCTATGGGCAAGTTTTTTTTTTTGTATCTCTCTTCCTCTCGATATCTTACCCATTCACTTGTAATTTCATATTATCAATGAAATTGTTTCTTATCCAAAAAAGACATATCGGACATTCTTTTGCCGTAATTTAATGTTCATATATGATAGAGATTAGGGGATGTTTTTCCTTAGAAAGGTCAGGTGGTACAAAAGCCTTTTACAATCTTCGCAAACTAAAGGCAAGTAATAAACAGGACATTTTAACTCACTCAAATAGGTTTGAAGGTGTCTCTGCCAGATCAAGAACCACTCTTGTACCTGAAAAATGTTGATATTCCTGCAGTAGTAGAGAATTGTTGAGTTATGTTATATACATAACAAAAGAAACAAAAGGATTGTGACAAAACATTCACAACAGCTAACAGGCTCTTATCCTCTTCATAATCGGCATTTTCAATCGAAGTCTTCACCACTGTTCTTTACTTATCTATGGGGAATTTAACTATTCGGTGGTTTATCATCTTTCATCACCGGCATTATCAACTTATGTGCCTCGGCCAACACTATGGAAAATTGGGGCTTTGTTTTGTTTTACCGTTTTATACCTTTGTTGTATTGCCCTCTGTACGGACCTTTGTTTATTGGTCACCTGTCTCCTTATCTTTCTTTCTAGTACTTGTTTCGATAGGTCATTGTAAAATTTTCACATGTCGATGAAATTGTCTTGTTTCCTACAAAAAACCAAAAAGATTGTTTGCTCAAGAGACAGAATCAGCATATACCGTTCTTGAAAGCAACGAATGAAGAGCATGTCCAAACTCATGGAAAAGAGTTTCAACTTCCGAATGATTAAGCCTCACATTCGATCGATCACGTGAACCAGAAAAATTGCAAACAAGAGCTACAACCTGCACATGACCAATACAAACTTTTGATCTGAGAGGTCACCAACTCAGTTTATAGCTTTACATTTCTAAAAACCTTTTCTCCACGGTCCTTCTCAAATAGATATATTATTGGCATTAAATAAACCTTTTAGTTACAAGTTGAAAAAGCATATGCAAGATCATCTAATTACCCTGACATTAACAAACGAAAATCATAAACATATCTTCATCCAAGGCTCGTAATAATAAGAACATTAGTCCCTTCACCAGCAATCCATTTTCAATTTCACCTTAGAAGCATTAACATAAGTAGATTTTCACATTTCTCTTGACTACAGCGTGATGAATGATTTGATAGCTATAAGAGGATTCCATGTTAATCCAACTTCGCAGAAACAAAAATTGAAGCATCACAAAAATGTTCGATCAGATAATAGCTGTAGTAGGAAGTATTATAGAATAAGAACTCGCTAACACGTATGAAGTGCTATTCTAATACATACAGGAAGCTGGTATTCCATCTCAGAAACCCTGCAGCCTCCCCTAATTGTAAAATGAGCACAGCCTGGATATTTTCCTTTTCTTGAGTACAAATCAAGGTATAAATATCCCAAGTCACCCTGAAACAGAAACATGGTGACACTATGAGTTTAGAGGAGTAATTTTGATGTTTGCAGGTGGGGGGCAATGTGCGATGCAAACTTTTTTTTTATAACCGGTAATCGGAGCTTCACCCCACCTACATACCTGAGGCACCCGCACCCATCCCAGCATCAATAACTTTGAAGTAAAAATTGGGTTGAAACAACCGTCTGCAAAGTATATGGCACCGAGCACCATATCTCACATAATATAAATTGAGCCCCAAGAATTTGATCTAAAGAGACACTCGATCATGTACATCTTTTCAGGGTTTGATCTAATAGTTTCTCCTTCCCAGATTATACATGTTGATTAAATCTTTAATCTCAATCATAAAAATTTCTCTATGCACATATGAATCACAAAAGCTTATCACCACAGTCTCCATTTTGTATCAGGGGATCTAGTGTTGCTACAGAAAATTAGAAAAAGACACAATGACACTCCCCCATCCAGAAATCATATTGGCTTCCACAACTGTAACTACAAAGATCATCGTGAATCGTGATTACCTTTTTTTTCAATACATTCCTGACGAGTACAAATAACATGCATTAGGGGTGTACAAATGAACCGACAACCCGATGAACCCGGGCAACCCAACCCAAATTATAAGGGCTGGGTTGGGTT
>JBBMKA010000021.1:7436414-7447935 GCA_037833695.1 Sechiopsis laciniata | reverse complement strand
GGCCAAGAGGGAAGGGAGAGACGTGGTTGCGACACGTGTCCTTGCTTGGTCAAGGGTTCGAGTCCTGGCAAGTGCAACTTTAAATCCTAATTTCAATTAAATAACCCGAAGCTCCAAAAACCTCTCCGAAAGGCCAAACCAGCACCTAGAACCTGAAACGGATGGAAACTCAACTCAACAATTTAACTAAACCAAACCGGAACTCTGGCAAATTACGAGACTACCCCTGGAGGAAAAATTACCAAAATGCCCTCAGGGGTCTAAGCTGCTCTAACGGCCAAACCGAACAACAGAAAAAACAATTGAACATACCTGGGAAACCGGAATGGAAAACTGGGCCGTTACATAGTCCCTACAGGTCTTAATATGTAACCCCCTGCATTTTTGGATGGACCCTTTAAGTATAGTTACTCTCTTTTCGTGTGATTTTCGATTAAACTTTTAATTGGTTTTGGCTCAGGAGTATTTTGATAATTTTATCTCTAAAGACCTTTTTTGTAGTTATTATTTATTTTTGAGTAAATTTGTAATTTCAAAAACTTTGGGACATTTGTGGAATTGGTTTAGATCGAATGGTAAAGGAAAATAAAATAAAAGAAAAGAAAAGGATTATGTTTTGTTTTTAAAAAGAAAGAAAAAGAAAAAAAAACAGAGAGTTCATTGAAAAAGAAAAAGAGTTGGAATTTGGATTTGGAAAAGGAAAAAAGGCTCATTTATGTTATTGAAAAAGGAACATTTTAAGGAAAAGGGCAAAAAAAAAAAAAAAGAAAAATAGAAAAGCAAAACAAATGGGAACCGTAAAAAGATCATCTTCTCCCTCCCCTTTGCAGCCGCCGCCGCCCCTGCTCGACCCTGACCACCGCGCGCCGCCGTGCTCCGCCGCTCGCGCCGCACCCCTCCTGCTCCGATCGAGCCTCGCCGCCTCTCTCACCCCACTGCAGCCTTCGACGCTCGCGAGCCACAGCCTCCCCGTGCGAGCCAGCGCGCGTTTCTTTGCTTAGCCGCGCCGGTTCGTCGCCGTCAGCCCCGCGCAGACGCAGCAGTCGAGTTCCAGCCGCGCCAGCAGCAACCCAGCGCCGTTCCAGCCGCCTCGCCGTGCTCGTGTTTGTTCGTTTGGGTTTGGGTTTGAAGCCTGTTGGTTTTGTAGTGCTAAATGAGCTGCGACAACCTATTGAACTCCAAATGAGCGCTTTGAAACCGCCATTTTTCGCCATTTCCAACGGTTTCTTTTCTCAATGCTGATCTCTTTACAACAATCAATTTCTCCCATTACTTCCCTTCTTCTCATCTGTTCATCCAAACCCAAAAAATCCAAAAAAGAACGAAGAAAACTTCTTAACGAAAAGCTAATTCGCATAAACAAAGCCAAAGAAATCCCCGATCTTCCTTTCCCCAAATCCTCATCAACCCCACTCTTAATCCACCACAAACCCTTCTCTCAAACCAAAATCCAAGCCCTCGATTTCGTCGTCAACGACCTCGAAGCCTCCATCGACAATGGCGTCCCCATCGACACCACAATCTTCTCCTCCCTTTTGGAAACTTGTTACCGATTTCGAGCCATTGAATGCGGTATTCGGATTCATCGACTAATACCCACTAATCTTTTGCGCAGAAATGTGGGTGTTTCTTCTAAGCTTCTTCGTTTGTATGCTTCTTTTGGGTGTATGGAGATTGCCCATAAGGTGTTTGATGAAATGCGTGATCGAAATTTCTCTGCATTTGTTTGGAATTCTCTTATTTCTGGCTATGCTGAACTTGGTCTTTATGAAGATGCTTTGGCGCTTTACTTTCAAATGGAGGAAGAAGGTGTTGAACCTGACCGCTTTACGTTCCCTCGCGTACTCAAGGCCTGTGGTGGTATTGGGTCGTTTCGAATCGGGGAAGCCGTGCACCGGCATGCCGTTCGTTCAGGATTTGCTGGAGATGTCTTCGTCCTCAATGCGTTAATTGACATGTATTCCAAATGTGGTGATATTGTGAGAGCTAGGAAGGTTTTTGATCAGATTGGTTGTAAGGATGCAGTTTCTTGGAACTCGATGCTCACTGGCTACACACGCCATGGGCTTCTCTTGGAGGCATTGGATATCTTTGATCGAATGATTCGAGAAGGTTGCGAGCCGGATTCGGTTGCTTTGTCGACCGTTCTTTCTAGCGTTTTGTCGTGGAAACTCAAGTTACACATTCACGGATGGGCAATTCGACACGGTGTGGAGTGGAATTTGTCCATTGCTAACTCCTTGGTTGTCATGTATGCCAATTATGGTAAGATTGACAGAGCAAAATGGCTGTTTCAGAATATGCCTCAAAGAGACATAGTTTCATGGAACTCCATAATATCTGCTCATTTCAATTCCTTAGAAGCTTTGACATATTTTGAAGTTATGGAGAGTCTTAATGTTTTGCCTGACAATGTAACATTTGTGTCATTGTTGTCAACTTGTGCCCATTTGGGATTGGTGAAGGAAGGGGAAAAATTGTATTCTATGATGAAGGAAAAGTATAAAATAAAGCCAACCATGGAACATTATGCTTGTATGGTGAATCTCTACGGGAGAGCAAGGATGATTGAAGAAGCTTATCGAATCATAACAAATGGGATGGCGATCGAGGCAGGCCCGACCGTGTGGGGGGCATTGTTGTATGCGTGCCATCTTCACGGCAATGTAGATATCGCCGAGATTGCTGCTGGAAGGCTTTTCGAATTAGAACCGGATAATGAGCTCAATTTCGAGCTTTTGATGAAGATTTATGGCAGTGCGGGGAGATCAGAAGATGAGAGGAGAGTAAGATTGATGATGTTGGAACGAGGATTGGATTAGTAGAATTCATAGACATTGATAATAATGAATTTGTATGTATAACTGTTGTAGTTCAATGTTAATTTGAGAATTTACAAAGTTGGGAATGGAATCAAGGTGTTCTCAATAGAGAGTCAAGCAGTTCATTATTTTCTGAGTTCAACTAGATACCAATTTTTATCGAAAAAATATGTTTTAAAAAGCCTTTTTGGATTCAGTCCGAAAGAATGCATGCCAATCTTTAGAACTTTTGAAATAATAGAGGTATTTTTTAAAACAAATAATAAATTTTATAACTTTCTTGTTTTATAATTATTACTTTTTTTTCTTAAAAAAAAAAACATTAATTGAGGTGTGTTTGGGCTAGTTATACAAATCCCTGACTCTTGGGAGATAAGCAACTATTAATTTTTGAGGTGGTTATCCTAAATTGAACTCAAAATTATATTAACTTTTATTTTCAAAATTTGAAATTTGTTGTAGGTATTAATTATAGTATCTCTATTTTAATGTTGGCTGCAACCAAATATTTTAAATTTTAGTCTTCAATTATTCACTTAATTGAAATTATCAATTTGTGGGTTGGAATGTCACAATTGAAAATCATAATCTACTTACTGGTAAAGAGGATCTTAAGAAGTTAAGAGATTATAAGTGTCATTTACCTATTAATTAACTTCCTACAAGGTTTCTTAACACCTAAATGTGGTAGGATTAGACGGTATGTCTCTTGACAATTGTCGAGGTGCCCGCAAGTTATTTCGGACAGATATTGACAACAAAGAAAAAAAAAAGAATGTCACAAATGAAATATTCATTTCAATTTTTTGAATTTTTTCTAAAATATTTTTAAAATCAATGAAATATTTTACCTATTTTTATTATTCATGAAAAATCTCATTTGTTAAAAAATGAAAATTAAGGGGGTGTTTGTTTGTTAAATTTATGGAGGGTTTAAAATAAGTATTTACTAAACATTCTTCAAAAAATTACATCTAAAAAAGATTTTGTAACTACTCAAAACAACTCCTCATTTTTACTACTAAAAGTAACTCTCAATTTCTAACCACTCATTTCTAATCAGTTATTTCTAACTACTCAAAATAATTCATCATTTTTAACTACTCATTTGTAGTCATTCATTTTTAACTACTTAAAATAATTTATTTTCAATTACTCATTTTTTTAATTATTCATTTCAAATTTACATCCAAACAAGATATCGTCTCAAACTCTTTTACATATTAAAAATCACATGCAAATGAATTTTTGGCTGCAATTCTCAATTTTTAACTATTCAAAATCACTCTTCAAATTAACTCATCATCCAAGGAGGTGTTTGGATGAGAAATTAGCTTGAGAAGTTATTTTGAAGAGCTATTTTGAGGTAGTTGAAAATTGGAAGTTGTAACAAAAAATTCGTTTGGATGTAGTTTTTTTGTTTTTGTTTTTTTTGTAGAAGAGTTAGAGTCAATTGCTTATTTGAATGTAAATTTAAAATGAGTAGTTATTCTGAGTAGTTAAAAAAAAGAATGAGTAATAATGAGCAGTTAAAAATGAGTTATTTTGAAAAATTGGAAATGAATGATTAGAAATAATTCATTAGTATTTATGAGTTATTTTGAATAGTTATAAATAAATGATTAGAAATTAGTAATTAAAAAAAATGAATTATTTTGAGTGGCAAAAATAAGGAATTGTTTGGAATTGTTTGAATAGTCACTAAAACTCGTTTGAATGTAATTTTTTTAAAAGTAGTAAGTAGAAGCTAAAGGATTAAAATCTTCAAAGATAAACTAATAAAATCAAATGCCACCTCATCATTCACAACCTTTGAAGCCAATTATTATTACGATTATTTTAATTTAACACCTTATTATATAAATGTATAATTGGGAACCGACCTTAAGAACGTTGACTACAAGTTTGACGGCTGCCCACAGCACCACGAAAGTAGGAGATTTTAACTGAAAGCAAACGAATTCAACTTCCCCACTTCCTTAATTTACTTTTTAGAAAAATATTTACATAATATCCACACATGATATATAAAATAATGTTCACTGGTTTAATATAGGCTACAATTTATTTTTGTTTATTTTATTTTTTTATCTTTTGAATTTAAAATCAAATAAACTGTGACTCATATTAAGCCACGTAGGTGAGCATTATTTTATATATAATGTTCGGACGTGATATAAATATTTCTTTTACTTTTATTTTAATATTTATTTGGAGTTTTTTTTTTTTGAAAGATTATTTGGAGTAATTTACACCTACTATTCTATTCTTACAAAAACAATTATCTTACCCTATATATTTGGTAGTTAAAGAAAATTAGTACAAAAGTCCACTATGGAAGTCTCTACCCATTGATTTAGTTATGAAACTCTCCAACGTCTAGTTACTTTCATTAATTATAATCTTGCTTTACTAAATATATTTTAATTCCTTGTAATGTTATAAATATATGTGTTTTAAGTTAATACAAGTCTCTCTACTTGCTCTCTCTATCTTTACTTTATTCTTCTTCATTCTTTAGTTTTTCTTCTTTGTTTTATAACAAATTTTAGATTTTTATCTAGCATTTATTTGAATTCATTACTTTTAATTTTCTAATATCCTCTCTTCTTTCTTAATTTTACTTTGAAGTATACACTTACATTATATTAAAGTATTCAATTAACGACAAATGAATTAAAAATTATTGGTTTAAATTTTTCGATTCTTAATTATTGTTGGACTAAATTAAGAATTCAATTAATTTACCAGTGAAATTTTTCCAGTTATATTTATTGTCATTTAAGTTTAACAAGCTCTCAATCATGTTTATATATATATTTTTTTCAAAAGTAAAGATTCAATTTCAAAAGTTGTTATTTTAAGATGAGTGAAAAAAAATTCCATTTGGAATTTGATTTTACCTTATTGTCTCATCAAATTTTTTTTTGGTTAGGAATACTCTCAATCAAATAAAATCTCTAATGATTGTGATGGACAATTTTTAAATAATATTGTCAACAATAATGATTTATGAATATCTAATTTGAAGGCGCAATAAAAACAATTAGATATTCTTCGAAAATATTGGTTAGATGGTTATGTGAACAAAATAATTTTAGTAAAATAAGGAGGTTTCTTGTCAATAAACTTGTGTACTTTTCTAAAATTTTCAAACCCTAATTTTAGGTGTATAAAATTAATTGTTTGTTTAATGTTGAAGTACACGTCACAATAATTCCTATTTATACACACCAATAATTCAATAGGAGGGTCCATAGATGATTATGATGAATGCAACTTATCTATAGGTGTGTCCTTTAAAAAAGCTACATTTTTTTTTAAAAAAAATTACTTTCATATTGCTTTTTTCGAATAAAGTTATGAAATTCCGACAAGAAAAATAATTTATGTAACATGATAAAAAAAAAATTAAAATTATTATTTTTGAAATAAAATTTATGATATAACTTTGGATAATCATATATATTTTTTTGTTTGTTAAATTTCGTATAGTTCGTTTAAAGAAATTCAAGCATAATTTAGTGAATATTGATCAATAATCCTTTTTTTAGGTTGAAGACTTCAACTCCTAACTCTAGCCTTTACTTTTTTTTTTTTTTTTTTTTTTTAATATATATATTTATTTAAAAAGAGAATCCCTAAAGATAGAATAAACGTTTGTTCTACATATGGTGTAATTTGTGGTAATTGACATTTATTATTCTCTTGAATAGAAAGTTTAACTCTTCATTTAACATATTTATTGTACAACAAAAATTTTATAATAAGGCTATACTGGTATAATCTTCAAATTACCATGAGGATAAACGAATTTTTTAGGCAATAAAGGTTTATGTCAATTAAAGCTACTTATATTAAGAGAGTTCTAAATTCAAATAATTTATCTCAAATAAATTTTTTTTTTTTTTTTTTGAGTTTTTTTAGTTGTGTTTATATTTGAAGGCATTCAAATTATCTTAATTTTAAGAAAATCTGAATACTTTTTCTAATAATGTGAAAACTCTAATTGGGAATGGGCACATGGAGGGTTTTCACTCAAATTTACATTTATTATTTGGAATTTTGGACCACTAGAACCAGACCTTGGGATGATTCATTTTATTTAAATGATTTAGCTCTATCATTTAATATGATTTTTTTCTACAAAAAATGTTATATATTATGTATATACATACATACATATACATAAACATTCTCTTTTTCTTTTTACATAAATATTCTCCGTTTTTTTTCGTAACTTGTGACATGATTAAAAAAAAGAAAAGCAGAATTTAATTTTTTACAAATTCACATGTAAATTAAATTGAAAAATTGAAGTGACATCTTACCATAAATTTTAGTTCCTATTGAATTTCCTGCCCAATTCACAAGAAAAATTATAAAATTATAATACAAGTCAATCCAAAAAATATTTATAATAGATCAATTCAATTCTTATAATTTGGGCCAAAAGAATCACTACTCCAATAGCATCATATACCACATAAATGATCAATTGGTTACGGTTTGAATTCTATATTCAATTCTTGAAAAAAAACTTAAAATTTGGATCCTATAATTTAGATTGTCCATTTTTTTGTACCACCTAATACAAACATTTGAATCCAAATTATGTCCCCAAAAAAGGATGCGCTCGTCTAACTGTATTTGTGGGTAGATATGCAAACAATTATAAAGTTAAACTTTATTAGTTCAAAAAAAAAAAAAAAAAAGGAAGTTAACTTTATTCTCTGAAAAATATAAAAGGAAATTCTTTTAAATGTGAAAGCATTGAATGAAATGTTTATTTTCTTTAAATAATTGAGAATAAGAAAATTATGAAAAGAATTTAAGAAGTGCAAAGCATAAAGTATAAATAACATTCAAAGAAATTGTCAAAGAGCATAATTAACAGACATAAAGTAGAACTTAAAACGATAAAGTTATTCCAAATGTTGTACATAAAAAAAATTCTCATTTTAACCAATAATTTATTAATTTTTAATCAATAGAAAAGGCTTTCAAGTCCCCAAATTCCATTTATTTGTAACAAAAATTACAATATAAGTTTTAAGTATGCAACTTTACACCTTTTCTTGGCCTTGTCCCACCACTCCATTTGAGTCTTTGCTTATAGACTTTCAAACCCCAAAATAAATAGGGAAGTCAAAAAGAGTTTTGATCATTTATCCCACATGCTTATATTTCAAAATTTGTCAAATTAATTTCAATAACTAATGGCTTGGTCTTTGCATTTGAAAAATAACTTGTTTAGTTGAGAATGCATTTGAAATCTTTAATCACTTTCAATTTAACTAAATGATAGATGAAAAAAATAAGGTTCATTAGACAAACAAGAACAATAGTTTAACGGGTATAAATATGTATTTATAATCAAGAAATCATTCCATTGTTGTTAAATTATTATTAAAAAAAAACTAGGATATCAAATAATAATTATTCCTATGAATGTTCAAGTGGAGATTTTTTTTGGGAAAAACACATTTTTAGTCCCTACCTTTTGGTTGAATTTTCATTTTGGTCCTTATATTTCAAAATCAAATACTTTTGTTCTGCAAATTTCAATAATACTTCATTTTAGTCTTTAAAATAATGGAACGTAGTAAAATAACAATGCTAACTAGGATAAATTTGTTGCTATCAAAATGGATAAAAATATTTAATTTTGAAACACCGAGATTAAAATGAAAACTCAACCACTATTTTTCTCTCTTTTTTTTTTTTTTTGAAACCTCAATTGATTTGAGGGCTTAAAGGCAGTCAAAGTAAACCTAACAAAATATTACGTTAACTATATTGTATTGAATAAATAAGGCAGTCAAAGTAAACTGACGTGTATATTCAACTTAAATTGCCATTTTCAATCCCTAATTTTAAATTTTTTTTTTTAGTTTTTTAAAAATGAGGAGATTTGAACTTATGTCTAATTTAAATATTGTTCTTAAATTTTAAAAAAAAAATTACATATTTATTTTCTCTTATTTTAAATGTAAAAACATGGACTAAAAAATTATTGTTTAAGCATGAACTTCTGTGTTTCTCATACTCAAGAAAAAAAAAAAATCGTGTTTCTCAAAAAAGTAAAAAACATGAACTTTTGTGGTCTGAAAAAAACATTAAATTCTATGGTTCGTACTAAATTTATTTGTTTTTAAAAGAAAACAAGGCTTATTTATTTATTTTGAGAATGAAAACAAGGCTTAATAGTATTTGATAAATACTAAACGGCTTAGTGGCGCAATGATTTTATTGTTTGGTTATCGATATTTGTCCCCTCTCTCCCAATATGTATAAAAAAAATAAAAAAAACTTGATAAATGGACATACCTCCTAATTATAGCCGGTGATGGATGAATAATCAAGAAAAATTAAAAATAAAAACCTGATTAAGATGTTCTACGTCAACCTTTCTCTATTTTGTTTCTCAAAGACAAATTTATCTCTATATAGTTTGAATATAATAATATACATACATAAAATAAAATGCGAAAGCCGACAAAGGATAAAGGTGCGAGCTTTCAATTACAAAAGATTTTGATTGGCTCACAAGATTTTACACCTGAGCTGGTCTGAGTAATGTCGGTAGCAAAAAATTGGACTTTTGGTATTTTAAATATTTATACCATGAAAAATTAAATAAAATCTTTGAAATCGTATTCTCATCTGCCCATTTATTTTCCTTTGACTTTACATATTAATCACTATTTATTTAGTTTTATTTTTAAAAACATCTAATTCAATTTGAGTAAGCTAGTTACCTAAATTTTGATATCCATCGTGTCAGATTCTATTTTATTCTAAACTCAAAAAAAAAAAAGAAGAAAAAAAGTTTTTTTTGTTTTTTTTTGTTTCTAAATTTAAGAAGCAGTTTTAATTTAGTTTATATATTTTAAAATTAAACACTTTTGATGTGTATTTTTTAATTTACTTTTATACTTATTTTTTTTTAAGAAAGATAAATTTACATAAAAATTAAAATAATTGCATCAATATATTAAGATTAACATAACTAACGATTTTGTTATTTTAGGAACTAAAACTGAATATTATTAAAAAAAAACATAATAAAATTGTTTAATTTTAAAATATAAAAACTAAATTGAAATTAAAATTAAAATTTAGAGACCAAAAAAGTATTTAAAAATAAAAAATAAACACATGGTCCAAATTCAACTAGGTCGCCTAAATTTTTCTCAATTCAATTTTAGTTTACATTTCGTTTTCCCTCTTCTTTAATTGCCTTAAATTTTCGATTATCAATCTCTAGTTAAATAAGAGAAAAAAAAGTGCCCTAATATATTTAAAGATGTAGGAGCCTCTATTGCTATCCACATTAGTGTAAAATTTTCCCTTTTTTATTATTTTTTTAATAAAACAAAATTTCCATTTAAATTTGTAGGGATTGAGACATAAATCCACATCCTTGAAATATTTGTTTCAATTAAATTCGTGTAGGGATTCAGACATAAGTTTTCTAGGAAGAATTGGAATGTGGTTCCTCACGAAAAATTATTGCTTATTTTCATTTTAGAAAAATGAAATTAGATAAATATTTTTGAGTTAAAATATTATTTTGTTCTTAAACTTTTGACTTTATTCCATTTTGATTCTTAAAGTTTGAGAAGTTTAATTTTATCCTCTAAACTTTTAAGTTTGTTTCATTTTGATCGTTGAATTTTTAAAATTGTTTTATTTTGCTTTCTCAACTTTTAAATCTTTAATTTTAGTTGAAATTGAGAGTCGAATATCGATTCTCAAGATCGAACCCATAATTATGATGTTAAATTGAATAACTATTAAATAATAAAACTATTCGGTCATCGTCCTTTTCGGTATATTTAATGAGTTATTAAACAACTATATGAAACCTTAAATCAAAAGATTAAAACTCTAAAATAAAAGTTATTTAAACATATAGGTCTCTCTTATTCCCCACTTAAACGATGTTCCCATAAAATCGTAGCTAAAATTTATATCTCCCTGTAATACATTTGATATTAATATACGTACAAGTTATTCTTATATTGATACAAATAAACGTTTAAATAAAAACAAATAAACGTTTAAAATTTTAATTTGTTAAAGGTGATACTAAGTTAGTTCGGCACATCAAATGATTATCATTTTCATGATTTTTATTTTTACCTAAAACGGTAGATTTTACCAAGTTTGTTGCTTTACGGATTAGAATAATAATTATCTATTCTTTGCTATACTAAATTAGCTTGACGCATCAAATGATTATCTTTTTCATGGTTTTTTATTTATACATAAAACGGTAGATTTTAGAAAATTTTGTTTTTGTTTTGTTTTGTTTTTTGTTTTTTTTTTTGAAGAAGATTTTAGCAACTTTAGGGTTTAAGGTTTAACATGATTTTAGCAAAAAAAAAAAGAATAAATCATATTAACAAAGATCGATATTATATTATTCTAAACCGTAAAGCAATAAAATTTGATTTTAGAATAATATAATATCTATCTTTGTTAATATGATTTATTCTTTTTTTTTTTTGTATGAATTTAATATTATCTTGATTGTTAAATTATACAAGATGTCTCTCCTTTTGGCGGGTAAATTGTCAAAAGGGGTCCATTTGACAAACCATTTGTCAAAATGGTTCTCTTTCGATAATATTTCTCAAAATGGGTTGTGGCGTCTCTACAAGAGACGCCACATGTTTTGTCGTATGTGGTGG
>JBBMKA010000021.1:7395777-7435197 GCA_037833695.1 Sechiopsis laciniata | reverse complement strand
TCGAGGCTGTGGGAAATTACTTAAACTAGAATACCCTTTGAAGTGTCCGGTTTCCTGGTTTTCAAAAAAAAAAAAAAAAAAAAAAAAAAAAAAAAAAAAAACCATATGTAACATGACATAGTCCCTATTTTAAAACTACTTAATATAGTTGTGGACCACATTAAAATAGTAAAAATACCTTCTACCATTTATAAGATAAAAGAGTTATTTAATTCATTATAAATTAATTTTTAAGACATAACCTTATAAAAAGTGAAATTGGAAATTCATCTTTTTTTTTTTTTAATACAAGTTGCCTGAGATGGAAATGGATTAATACCAAATCAGATAACCAATTGTGCCACCGACCCATTTGGTGAAATTGGAAATTGATGAATCTAAAAAAAAAAACTATCTTACTAATAACATGATCCATTATTTGTATAATAAGGAGGATTAATCTATAATTTATATATAAAAATCAATAAAATCTACGTGACATGGTGCCACAAGGACATTATAATATAGAGTATTGTCTTTAAGGGTGATTTCGATTCGGTTTTTGTCGGTTTGTGCCAAATCGAAAACCGAACCGATATCTTCGGTTTTCTAAAAATGGATCCGATCTAATGTCCAATAAAGTATAGAACCAATGGTTCAGTTTTCAATTGGTTCGGTTCGGTTTTGGATCCAATCCAATGTCCAATATTTTTTTAATATATAAAAAACAACATTTCTAACTAAAAATACTTCTCCAATCTTCTTTAACAAGTTTGGTCATTGCATCTAATTTTCTTTCATAAAATTAGTTTTAAATAGATAATGACAAAGTAATATGAAAAATGTAAAGTTTGAGAAAGTTACTTAGAAAATATATTGACATTTGAAGGATAAAAAAATATTACGTTGATTTTCAAAACTTTAGAAAATCTTCTAAATAATGGAATAAATATGACTTTATATGATTTACTGACAATATATATATTGGTTTGGATCGATTTATATTGGTTTTTGAAAATGAAAACTTGAACCGATCCAATATTTTCGGTTTTTTCAAATTACAAACCGATATGTCCAATTTTGTGCTAAAAAACTGATCCGAACTATTGGATTGGATTGGTTCGATTTTTCAGTTTTTCGGTTTTTTCTTGCCACCCTAATTGTCTTCTTTGTTTTTCCTTTTTCTTTTTAAATTTTTTTGTTATTTTTCTTCTCGTAGTACTACAAAAGTAATGTGTGGATGTATACATATATAATTTTGAATTTTCAGCGCATGCCTAAGAGAAATGAATTTGGGTAAAATTTATCTCATATTTATTTATTGTTTTTCTTTCTAACTTTACATTCCAACCTTTTATTTAAACAATTTTTTCAAACAATAACATTTTTTTTTTCAAACACTTTCTAAGAAAATTTTCGTGCAATCATTCATTCAAACATTTTTATCGAAACATGATTTTTTTACCATTAATTTCAAAGAGAATAATACTTAGGTCCTTACTTATATTAATGGCCATAAATATTTTTTCTTTTTTATTTTTCTTGAGTTTAGGAAAATTTGAATAAAAAAAATTTTAATTTATTACTATCAATATGGGTAAGGATGACTTAAGTCCTTACGAATAAGAGCCCAAATATTACTCTTTTAAATAATCTCATTCATTCAAAACACATTTTTTCTATGACCCCTCTCAAACCATCTATATCAAATTTAAATCATGCATGCATCTAGTGATACAAACTCTACCTTCAAACTACTTTTATTCTTTTAAGTCCAAACATGCTTAAATAATGAAAATGAGAGAGAGAAAAAAAAAAAAGTAAAAAAAAGTAAAAAGCGGTTACAAAATGTTTTCACACGTATTACCTTTGGGTTAAAATGTCGTGACATTCCACTATAAAAGCACAGCCCCCAAGTTTTCAGTCCATAAACAAATTCCCCAATCTCATCTTCTTCTTTCGGTTTCTGCAAATCCCTAAAGTTTCTCTCAAATGGCGAAATCCGCCATTCTCCTCTTCCTTCTTTCCATTTTCACCATCGCCGCCGCCTCCGCCAACAACGACGTAGCTTCCAATTTCATCAAATCTCGATGCAGCTACACAACCTACCCGGAACTCTGCGTTCAATCCCTCTCAACTTTCGCCCCAATGATCCACCAAAACCCTCGCCAATTAGTCCACACCGCGCTAATCGTCAGCCTCTCTCGAGCCAGATCCGCCCGATCCTTCGTCTGGAAACTGACGAAGTTCACCGGATTGAAGGCGCGAGAGTACGCGGCGTTGAAGGACTGTTTGGAGGAGGTCGGCGACACCGTGGAGCGGCTGAGCAAATCGGTGGAGGAGCTGAAGCGCGTTAGCGGATCGAAGAAGAGTGAGTTTCTGTGGCACATTAGCAACGTGGAGACTTGGGTGAGCGCCGCGATTACCGACGGGAACACTTGCTCCGATGGGTTCGCCGGCGCGGCGCTCAATGGAAGGGTCAAGTCTTCGATTAGGGCTCGCGTTGTGAATGTTACCAGAGTTATAAGTAATGCCTTGGCTCTCATTAACAAGTATGCTGAAAATCAAAGTTAGATTTCTGCTCTGTTTCTGCGTTTTTTTTTTTTTAATGAATTGAAGATGAAATGTGTATGTATAATAATAGTTTTTATTTACTTTTATTTTTATTTTTCTTATATTTGTTTGTCTGTTCGAGTCAGTTTACACACATCTCGAACCTACGTCTGAATTATAATAATAGAGTTTTTGAGTGTTTTGAGTTTTGGAAATGGATTTTCTCTTATGTAATAGCCACTTTCTCATTTTGGTTTAGTCTAAAATAAGTTTTAGCCAATTCCTCCTCCTCCTTTTTTTAAAATTTTATTTTAAATCCAGCTTTATTTAATCCACCTACAATATTTGGATATTTATTAGAAAAGTAAATTCTAAATGGTCGAACTTATCATTTCGGGCGTACAAAAGAAAAATCCAGCGACGTGAAAATTCAACCAAAACCATAAAAAGGGTTGGATTATAATTTATTTGGATTGTATCGATTTTAAATTGAACAATTTTTTTTTTTTGCTAGGTCAACCAAAATCAAATTAAGTAATATAATATAATATGTATATGTGTGAAACAAAAAAAAATTAATTAATAAGATAAATTCTTAGTACATTGATAAATAACTTATATTAATAAGATAAAAGTTCATCTTTTATTTATTTGTTTATATATTTATAAGATATTTGATAAGAATAAATAGAGTTATTTTAAGATTTAGGAAAATAGAATATTTAACACAACCACAACCAAAATTGAGTTGAATCTTTACTCCATAAGAAATATTAGTTTTTAAGATTGAACTATAAATATTTTACTAACTTTTTTAATTGAAAAATTTATTGACTCTCTTCTAGGAAGTTCTAAATTATATATAATAAAAATAGAAACTAATGTAATATCTTGTAATGGATGTGCATTCCTTGTCATTTCACCACCTTAGTGGAAAATTTTATGTGTACCAACATAATTTCTTTTTTGACAAGTTGAGTATTGTAATGTGTGCCTATTGTAAACTTTATATTATAAAGGTCTTGCTTTTATTTTACACTTCTTTTCTTAAACCCAACTTTAATGCTTGTCAATATCTAAAGAATATTAATTACTTGTGAGTTTGTACCAAACTTCCTTCTATAAATTACTTTATACCAAAATTATATAATGAGTACACTCCACACTAAAGAAGATCTACAAGTTGAGTGAAAGGAAACACTTCTATTGACATTTTTATTTTATCATAGAAAGATGTCAGTAAAATATCACTAATATGGATAATTATAAAAAACAAATTGTTAATTTAAATATATTTATGATTGAAAAGAATAGTTATCCACACTAATATTTTCATCTTCATTTTTACAAAATTGAAATCTATTTTCTAGATAATAATAGCGGAATTTGACAATTTGTTTGGTGCCATGTTGCCAAAATATACTACAAATCAATCTGAAATTTTAATTACTTGTGTTTTTTTTTTCTTTCAAGAATTTATTGTTTTGGATTCTTATCTTTGAAAAAGAAGAGGATAGATTAAAACTCCAACAAGAGGACAGGAAAGGAGGGCCCTACCGTTCCTTGATTGAAGGAAAATGGACGGACAAAATAAAAAGAAAAGGAAAAAAATAAGAGTATGCCATAAAAAGAAAAAAAGAATAATAAAGAGGGATAAATAAATATAAGGTACATTGTAAATGATTTGAAATTTAAAAATTTTAAAAATAAAAATAAAAATAAAAATAAAAATAAAAAGAAGCCAGACTAACACGTTGAATTAGTTTTTTTGGACCGGTGGGCTTAACGCTTGGAAGGGAACAATTTTGTACCCTTCTTGGCCCAAATTAGACCTTATCATTAGTTCTTATAGTAATATCTTTTTTAGAAAAAAAAACATATTAAGAAATTGATAAAATACTATTGTAATTAGAGGTGTACATGAGTTAGGTTGAGATAAGTTTTCTATCCAACCCAAATTTTTGGATTGATAACTTTTCAAATCCAATCCAACCTAATAAAAGAACAACTCAACCCAACTCTTATAGTTTCGATCTTCAATCATTATCGTATCAATGTAATGAAATGAATATAAATATGCAAAATATTCAATAAAAAATCACCGACCTATAATCATGGTTCATATAGAAGTTTGCATCTATAGAACATAAAGCAAATAGACAATTACAACAACAAAAACAGATGACATAATTTCGATTTCCATAAAATAAATAAATAATTAAAATCAACAAAAACATATGACATAATTTGACTATATATTTTTATCATGATATATAGATTATAAAAACTTAAAAAAAATAAGAATATTGAAAAATAAAAAGTCCAACAATAATAATTAAATAAAATAAATATACACATATATAATTATGTTATAGGAAAAAAATTAAACTAAATATTTAATTTGGATTGGTCGGGTTGGCTCGCGTTAATTTTAGGTCAATTCTTGATCCAACTCAACCTATGAAAATTTTACGACTTTGAACCCAATCCAATCTGTCAAATTGGACTAGGTTGGTTCGGGTTGTTTGAACACCTCTAATTATAATTCTTAAATTTTGACATTTATTCCATTTTAATTTATAAACTTTTAAAAGTTTAATTTTAATTCTTAAATTTTGAGATTTGTTCTTTTTTTGTCCGTGACTATTAAAAGTCTAATTATAGTTCTTATACTTTAAAAAATACTTAAAACTAATCTATATTGTAAAACATACTATGATACATTTCGAATCAGGATTAAAGACATGGTATATGATGAAATTTATATGAGTAGAATGCACAGAAATAAATGAAATAGAATAAAGACATAACATATTGTACCATCTATGACATATCGGAACATGATTAATGGAGAATGAACAATAAACTTTGAATGATGATGAAATGAAGGGAAATCAGGAACAAAAACGAAATAGAAGCTTTGGAGGATTTCAATGTATAATCACTATTGTGGAAAAACAAAGGATTTTTCTCAAAAAAAAAAAAAAAAAAACGAAGGATTGAATGAATGAAGTGGAAGGCAACTACCGTGTGGTCGGAGATGAGTGGTCGACGAGAAATTTCCAGGTCGTCGGAATGTGAAAAAGAATAAGCTATTGAACTGGAGAATCGAAATTGGGGGAATAGAAAATATAGGAAGGTAACATTAACGAAAATGGAATAGGAATAAAGATGTTAAAGAATTACAAAAAATAATTAAAATCTCATAACATTAATTTGACATTTAAAATGCTATGTATTTCTTAAGATGAAAAGTATGAAAAAGGTTTTTGGAATTTAAAATTGAAGCAATAAATGAATAGAAAGGCAAAAAATGGTATTAATTTAAAATAATTAATTCTAAATTTTAATAAGAAAATTAAATTTACAAAAAAAAAAAATGCCCATTTATTTTTACAAATATTTCTTAAAAGTCTTCTATTTAGTATTATTTCTCATTTAAAATTTTGTAAGTTTTTAAAAACCAAAATGGAACCAATGACTAAATTTATGGATCAAAATAATATTTTAACGAAAAAAAAAATTATAGGTAAAGGTGAAGTAATCTGAGACAGGCAGGTCTAGGGAAGAGGCACGTGCCACAACATAAAGTCAAGATCAAGAGGATCAACGCCGTTAAAAAATCAAACAATCCCCGATAATCTAGCGTATCACACAAATGTCACGTGCACTCTACGGCACGTGACACCTTGCTGGTCTCACGCTGCTGTTAAGTCCGTTCCGTTAATTTCTCACTTCAAGGGCAGTTTCGTCATTTTACGTGGCAACTTTCCATAACCTTTCATAATTTTAATTTGATTAATATTTTCTTTTTTAAACCAATTTAATTTGATTCATAACTACCTAAATAGTAACAAACCATAGTTGAATTTCTCCAAAAAAAAAAAAAAAAAACAACAACAAACAAACAAACCATAGTTGAACTAAAGATTGCTACCCTCACCTACAAGAACTAAGCTCAATAGTTAGCATCCTTCATAAAAGTATTATTTCAATGTATTAGTGATCAAAAGAATATGGTACTCAAATAATAATAATAATAATCAAAAGAATACGAGTTTCAATCTTTCATCTCAATGTTATGTTAGATAAAAATTATAATTCAAAGTGTTATGATGTATTACACGGTTACAAGTTTGAATTTTTACCTCTCATTATTGTTGAATTATAAAAATAAATATAAATGAAGATTGTTACCGTGAAAGATTGATTCTACATTTAGTAAAATCTAATATTGATATTTTGATTGGAACAACAATTTAGTAATGGTTTATACATCTTACTAGAGAGAATTTGGAGTTTCGCTGCTCTAAACTCGATGACATCACATAGTGGAACTGGAATACATCAAAAGAACAAAAAAGGTGTCTACAAATAAATGTTTCAAACTCGAAACCTCTAGAGGAGCATACCCTTAAAACTCGTGCCTTCAACTAATTGCGATTCCATTCAGATACAAAATTAACTATATAATTATATTCTTTTATAATTCATTACAGGTAGGTGTCTTTATTTTTCATATAAGCGTACATATTAGAATTTATAGGATACAATATTTTTTTTTTTCTTTTAAAAACATAATATTTAAGTCCATATAAACAAGTTGTTTCAAGAAAAAAAAAAAAGAAGTCCATATAAACAAGTATGCCATATAAATTAAAATTATATTAAATTAATGTGAAAATTATATGATTATTGTAAGGATAAAATCATTATATAAATTTAAGTTATCTCAAATATGATTCCGGCCAAACCAACACAATTATATAAATATTATAAAGTATTCAAAAAAAAAAAAAAATCTTACAAAACAAACATGATAATATAAAGATGATGAACATCCGAGATTTCGGGTATAATCCCTTAAACTTTTCTAAAAAAACTACTTTTAAAAGAAGTTATTAACATCTCAAGTACTGAGCTCAAATATATATATAACTTTTTTTTTTTTTTTTTTTTTGTATATCCGTGAGCCAGCTTTCGCGCAGAGACATATGGTCTGACCCTACCACATTTAAATGCCAAAAAATTCATAGGAAATTAATTTCGAGATAAGTGACCATCATGGATTGAATTCAAGTATGAACTAAAACTTGGAGATATGAATTTGAGTTCTCTATTTTTAAATATTAATATTAACTAACAAGAGCAGTTACTCAGTGGTATTAGTGTACACTCAATGACCAAGAGGTCATGAATTTGAATCATACCTTTCCAATTGTTGTAATCTCAAAAAAAAAAAAAAAAAAAAAAAAAAAAAAAAATTACTATATTAAAAGAAAAATATCTCAAGTAAAAAATTTATATGAAAGTAAATTGAGGTGTTAAAAAGGTAAGAGATTTTAATTTAGATTGTCTGAATGGAAAATCATAGTGGTCAGGGAATAAAGAAATAACTTTATTGACCCTATGTATAAAAATACTAAATGAGGGTATATTTTATTAATTTATTGTTACAAGGTATTTTTTAATCTATTAGAGATACTAATGAAATGGCAGGGCACATGGGGTTTGAATAGGATGTATGAACAATTTAATTATAATTGCGTTGCAACATCAAATAATTTATAATTCCAAACATCATAAGCTTAAATGCTGTTGTCCATCTAACACAACATGTCACACCAATATTGTATAGGCCCTTGTTTGTCTTTTTTATAAAAAAATTTTAATTTAATTTGATTATTATAATTATTTTAATTAAAAAACTAAGTTCTTAATACCGTTCAATATATTAAAAGTATATATATATTTAAAAAATAGGACAAATGCCAGTTTTTTTAGTTTAACTTACAACTTGTTTTGAATTGTTTAGGAATAATATCTAACTTATAAAGAATAAGTACTTAGTATTTATTACATAATTACAAGTTCAAGTCTTAAATGCTATTTAATTGAAAATAACTTTGATGTATAAGTATAAGTTTAGAAGTTTAGATATATTATTTTATAATTTAGCCCTATCTTAATATATTAAAATGAGATATCATACCCATATTAATTTACATCTAAACATGCATTAACTTTAGTTATTTTTAATACTTCGAGAGATATATATATTTCGCCTTTAATATAGTTTATAATATTCTCCAAATATGAGTTTTGTACAAATTAGATATTATTTTATATATAATGCCCGAACATTATGCAAATATTTTTCTAAATTCAATAACCTCTTAATCATGATTAATATATATTTATATCAATTGAAATTATTGTTTTTGTATACGCTATTATATATGATAATATACATTTTGGGTAGATAGGGATATACTTTTTAAACACATATTTCAAAATGTATTGGTAAACTTTTAAATATATATGGTCTGATTATTTTTTTTCTCACGAAATAAATTATTAGAAAAGAACAAGAGGCTTTTTCTCGAAAAAAAAAAAAAAAAAAAAAAGAAAAGAAAAAAGAATGAGAGGGCTATTCTTAACAACTGCATGTTATACATAAATACCATATAACGACGTAATTGAAGTGACATAAGGAATTTTGTTTAAAGGGTTTTTTTTTCTTCTTAATTTATAAAAATAATACGAATCACTTGATTATATTTTAATGTACATTGTTCATATAAATATCTTGAATTCAGTTATTAGACAAAATCTATCGAAATAAATAATTAATATCACATGTTGTTTTTTGACGTGTAAAATTGATTGATTATACATTATATCAATTTTATTATTTAAAGAAATAAATTAGATGAAATGTATTGGTCATTAGGATCATCATATCTTTTGCGGGCCAGTTTTATAAATTAAAGTTATATTTTCATACATTTAGAATAACCAAACGGCGTCGTTCTGGAGGCCACTTTCAAAATAATTTCATATATATGGTCCAATTTTTGGCCCAAGCTCATGTGATCAAGTTGCAAATATTTATTATTATTATTTTTTAAGTTGCAAGCATTGATGTCTCACAAAAAAAAACCCCAATTTTATGAAACTCTAATAATATCTTAAATCTTCTAAATTCTTTTTATGAAAAATATCTTATATTAGCATTTCCCTACTAATTAAATGCACTTGCAAACCCAAATTTGAAGATTAAATATAGGGCAGCTAGGTGAAGAAGAACAAGAGCTACTTAAGCTATGAGTACTTTTTTTTTTTTTTTTTTTTGAGTTCATTCAAAAGGGAAAGATTTAAAATCTATTACCTCTTGATTCATAAACACATATTTATGTAGTTGAGTTAGTGTTATTGTTTGTAGTTAAAATAGACATAATTCAACTGACATTTTGTCTTAAGGACTTCAAGATTAGATGTTCGATTCTCCCATTTCACATATTGTTCTTATTTTCACCTAAGAGGAATTGAGTAGAACACATCCAAACATAAGAATGTGGAAACAATATTACAATGACAAATTAGGATGGTAAAAGAAGACATTTAAAAAAAAAGAAAAAAGAAAAAAAAAAGATGGTAAAAGAAGAAATTAAAAGAATTACGTGTAAAGAGCAAAATTTGTATGAATAGGAGAGAGAATTGCGTGAAAGATTATCAATCGCCTTAATAGTGTTATAAGCAAAACAAACTTTTAATCAGGCATATTGATAATTACAATGATAAACTAGATTCAATTTGCAACATAAATTTGTAAGCAAAACAAGTATGGTCAATTCTTTATTATATATGTAGAATATAAATTACCCATCATTTGTTTTAACTCTTTGGTGAATTATTTAATCATAGGTTAGTCACGAGGTTAAGTTAATCTAATCATTCCAGAGGTGTAGTGAATTGAGCTATATATATAAAACTTCTTAGCCACCATCTGAGTTTTTGGAGATTTCTATAACAATTATGAATGAGAAAAGTTATCTCATAGTTCTGAATAGTGGACGTATGACTAGTCCAAACCATTTAAATCAGTGTGCAATTCTCCATCTATTTGCAATTACCATGTCATTTGATTCTGATTTTATATTATTTTAGAAGAAATCTGCTTAGATTTCTCTACGAGATAACATCAATTTTCATCTTAAAATTGAATATTTAATGAATGTAATAGTTTGTTTATTTTAAGTCTTCAAAGAGTTGTGTGATTGGATAAAAGCTTTTAAGTTCAAAATCCAATTGCAACAATAATTTACAAACACCCTATTGTAACACAAGTTAAAACGAGAATGGTGTCTCGAATTAAGATAAGAGCAAAGGGAAAGCAAGCCACATTTTAAAGTTTCGCTATATATTATGAGGGTAATTTGGGTGAAGTGACGGCTGCAATCCAGTCATGATGTCAACATATGTGGCGCTTCTGATACCACACATCTCAGCTTACTTTTCTTTTTCTAAAAAAAATAAAAATGTGTGGATAACACTATGGTTGGATGTAGCCATGACTCTTCCAAATTGCCCTAATATATTATCAACATGGAAAAAAGTGAAAACAAAAACGGCAAACACAATCGATAAAGTAGATCCGGCATGTTTTTTTTTAATTATTCAATTTGTAATATAAACTTGTAAAAAAAACAAATATCTTTGCTAAAAAGATATTTGTCATGCACCAAAATATGATTTTTAAAATAATAATAAAAATAATAAATCTAAAGCAAATGATATTTCTTTGCTTTTAGACCAAATGGTGTCGGCTATGGAATTCCATCCCATCCCATCCATCTTTTCATACAGCAGCGACAAAAGATTGAAAAACCATTGTAATTTTACGACATGAATTTAATATGTCAAGTACTGAATTTTATAGAATCCACAAAAGGGTGAGTTATGAAGCAGCACTAAAAAAAACTCCATTAAGAAAATTCTATAAAACTGTATAAAATCTCATAAATCTTTTTGATATAATATAATCTTATTTCAAAATTTATAGCTTTTCAATCTATATCAGAATATTCTGCGGCGACTATTTATAATTTTTTATGAGTAAAATTTAGATAAGGATGGGTAAGTATTTTGAATATACTTACCACTTTTATTATTACATGTTTTTATTATAAAAATACAATTTAACATTTTTCTATCTATCAATCAAAGTTAATTCTTAAAAAAAAAAATATGTGGTTCACAATGGTGGTAAGTATATCCAAAATACTTATCACCCTTACCTATGTTTTGCTCATTTGTTATCTTCAAAATTCTTTATCAAATTCAAAATGTATCCTTAGATGTTCATGTTAAGTTTTTTCTTTTTTTTAATTAATATTGTTCTAATTGAACTATATTTAAGTTGATTTATAAATTTTTAATTAAATTTGTAACGATGCTTGTTTGAATACTCACTATTTAAAAATATTATTGTGCATAACACTATTATATTAAATCGTCCAACAATGAGAAAATAATTTTCACCTTTCTCCTCGCGTTTTCTCTCAAACTATTATTCTTCAATTATCACTTAATTATTTTCCCTCCTTTTTCCTTTTTTTTTTTCTTCCCCTATCCTCTCTGATCCACCTCCTTTCTTGTATAGCTTTCATGTATATGAATGCATGGGACCCATATGAAACACTTTTTGATCTTTTCCAACTAGTCTATAAATACAGAGCCAATTTCCATTTTCTTCCATTCATCCCATTAGCAAAGAGATAAACCAACCAAAAAGAAGAAGAAAAAAAAAATGGGTCTCTCAATTTGTAAGCAAAGTTTGATTCTTGTCTTAGTAATCTTCCAATTAACACTAAAACAAAGCCAAGCCCATTCAGCCATCACTCCACAAAAGAGCTCTGAGTTCATCAAAACCTCATGCAGCTCCACAACATACCCTCATCTTTGTTTCTCCTCTCTCTCAATCCATGCTAGTACCATCCAAACAAGCCCTCGCCTTCTCGCCGCAGCCGCCCTCTCCGTCTCCCTCTCCTCCGTCAAGGCCGCCACCGCCCAAATCCTCAAGCTCTCCCACACCCACGGCCTTCCTCGTCGAGACGTCTCCGCCCTTAGCGACTGTTTGGAAGAGCTCGGCGACACAGTCGACTCCCTTGCAAGCTCCATTTCCGAGATGCCTAAGCTTCGAGGTAAAGATTTTGACCTCGTTATGAGTGATATTGAGACGTGGGTCAGTGCCGCCCTCACCGATGAAAGCACTTGTAGCGAGGGGTTTCAAGGGAAGGCGGTGAACGGCGGCATTACCGCCATGGTTAGGACGAAGATTGTTAACATTGCTCAGTTGACTAGTAATGCTTTGTCTTTGATCAACCGGATGGCTGAGCTGCATTAAATTGATTAATGGTGGATTTTATTGGTTGGAAATGTTTACTACAACAGTGTGTGAGATTTGAAAGATCTAATTATAAGTATGAAAGTTAGTTAAGAAGGTTGAGTTTTATGTCATAGTATGTATAATGTAGTAATAGGTTTAATTAGGGCTTGTGTGGAGGTTGGAGTTATTTTTGGATTATTACCTTATTAGCATGCATAGTGTATTATTGGAGTTTGAAATTATAAAAGTTAATTTAAAAGGTTTTGTGTAGACACCCTCACAAGAAGCTTTTAGTTAATTTCTGATGGTATTTTTGTTTTTGTTTTTTTTTAAATGACATATTTTTGTTGGTAACAAATGAAAGAGATCTATGGGAGGAGAGGATTGGTGCGTTGAAAGATGGTATTAGATGTCCATTTTCATATTAGGTTGAGTCTCGTGAGCCCACTCTTAATAGATAGGACATTCACGTTTAGGTAGAGAATGTGGAAGAGAGTGGAGAAAAAATCACAGCAACTAAACGTGGATAGAGACGAGAAATGCACCATTATCCCCATTTCTTACCATTTCCTTAAAATTATATATATGTGTGTTTGAATTACTACTAACTATAACGTATTTTATGTTCAGATCACTTTAGACACACACATATACATAATAAATAACTTAATATATGAAATATTATTATTTTTTATTTATTAATTAAGAATTTTCATTACCAATTTAAACGAGAATTTAGTGAATAATTAACTATTTAGTCGAAAAAAATAAGTTATTTAGTTAAATTTATCAAAAAGTTAAATGAAAACTGTTTCTTCATGGAATTTACGGCCAAATATTCCCATGAAACTTTTTGAAGAATAAAATGGGAGATGAAAACGGTGATGGGGTTTATAATTAGGGTTTAGAAATGAACCAAAATTTATCCACAAGCAGAAAGCAATAACATGTGAACAAACAGAACAATATCATTTTATAATGCAAGTGGCCATAAACTGCCAAATTATTTGTTTAAAAAGAGGATGAAAAAAAAGCCGATTTGAAGAGATCTTTTTTTTTTTTTTTCTTTTCATTTTGATCATATCACATCAATTCAACATAATTGAATGCGTAATTTAAGCATGCAAAGTATAGACTTAGGACTTCATAATTGCAAAAACAGTGATTAATCAAATCAATCTTATGAAGAAAAAAACTGCATGACTCAACAAACATAAAACATGTATATTTAATAAGAATTCAGAAATTCAAATCTTTAAGCCTATATACTGTAGGCTGTATGAACCAAACTCCTAAAATATCTCAATTTTGTAATTTTCACATTGTAACAGTCTCATCAAATATAGTTCCCCGAAAAAAAAAATGTGTATATATTTTCATCCTTATACTTTGCTCAATAGTCAAATTTAACCTACAATTTCATCAAAATTGCAGCAGGCTCCTCCCTAAGTGAAACATCTTTTCAATAATGATCTAGAAAAAGACAATTCAAGCTTTCTTTTGAATAATTTTTGGATTCAGAATCTAGAAATAACAGTAAAGAGATTTTCTGGTCGTTATAAGGACAATCATTTAGTACAATATAATTTAAGATGAGCGTTTTGGGGGAGACATGTTACCAACGAGAGAAATCACTGTGCTGATTGCAAATATCTGAACCAGGGCTCCTGTATGAAGATATATTAGAATTCCAGTGTTAGTTTCTACTTATTGACAGTAAATTAAAAAAAAAAAAAAAAAAAACAATGAAGATAACATGTAATAAAGAACTGACCAAGAAAAACGCGGATAGTCTCGAAAAGTTCGGGCTTCTTTGTCTGCCAGTTACTTAGATCGTCGACACCCTGAAAGGTTCATGAGATTCAAACTAAGTTAGAATGAAGAATAAAGGACTTTTTGGGACAGACAGACATTACCACATGGAACCTGTAGTGCAAAGGCCATAACTTGTATTAACATTTTCAAATATAGATCCCAAAGGTAACGAACTTGGGGAAGGTATACTTGGCAACTGGAAATACGAAGTTGAATTCTACCAAATATAAAAGCCTGTTTTAATTTTTAACGACCAATTTAATCTCTTGTTTTCATTGCCAGTGTTTTAAAAGCACAAGCGGCATGGTAGTTTACTAAGGCTTAGGCACAAGGCACAAAAAAATGCAGTTTCTTTTTTTCTTGAGGCGTGATATATATAAGAACATTCATGAAGTAGAGTGAGAATATTAAAATAAATACTCCCAGGGTTAATAAATATTAATTTTTAACCCTAAACACTAGTATTTCTGCATTTAGGATTCGTAAAAGAATTTATTTTTTTGTATAATTAATCACACGAATGAGTTTTTCAGGGTGAAGTGCTCAAGGCACAGACTTGCACCTTTGAGCCTAGGCGCGCGCCTGGGTGAGCCTTTTAAAACGTTGTTCATTGCTATTGCTTTTTCGATTGGTCATCATACATAACAGTTCCATTGCATCTGTTGCTAAATGTGCTCACATAACATTTTCATTTGATTTCTCTCTTATATAGAGCAGAAAATTAGAAAATGGATCAGTTTTTCTTACCTCAAACGTGTAATTTCCCCGAGAGATATCAACAAAAAGTAGTAGGAGTGCAAGAGATGATGCAATCATATAAACTTTCAAAAAACTTGCACGGCTGCGCCTTCGGCCTTCAACAAAACATTGGGAAAAAAAATCAACCATTACTCTTCAAACAGATAAAGATGTGTAATTTAGGTAATAAAAGGTAATACTATAATTAGCAACCTAGTTCTCCTACTAAGAGCGAAAAGAAACCAGTGATAGCAGATGAAATAGCTAGTTTATCAGGAGTCTCTCTCTTTGATGTCAACATAAACAAATATACCAATCCACACAACTGAATGATAACCTGCAGTATAATCCAACAGATTCAATTAGAGTACAACAGTATACTGTCGCGAGAGGTCCAGAGGTAAGTACCGGCTCCCAATTAATTAAACGAGTAAAACTTGGGGCATGCACATGTATACGATCATTAGACGAGATAAATGTTTTGATCAATGAAGTGTTTTCCTTTCCTATCAAAAAACAAAAACTCTTCCAGTTTGGTTTGGCTTGATGTCATAAAGAAAAGATAAAAACTCATGTATTTCAATAGATGAACTAGGAAGATTAGTATATTAATAAAGACGGTCCAATCGGTCAAATCAGAGACAAGAGAACTACAAGAAAAGATAGAAGCAACTCTTACATGAAAACTTTATTGATCACATATTATAGGCCTTGATGATACAAAGGTAAACATCATAAACTAATGAATGTCAAGAAATTGAAGACAAAGTTGGAGGAACTAGGAAATTGCCGATCACATAAAGAACACAAACTTTATCAGATTACACCCGAATGGACAATGAGATGCCACCCCATTTTATGGGTTTTAAAGAGACTTCTCAATTTCCTCAAGTCCAAACATAAGTCTCCATAATGAATCCACTTCTGTTGAAAAACTAGGCCTTTGCACATGTGACACAAGAGCAGCAACATAATGTGATTCGACCGGAAATTTGATAGATACTAGAGCATTTTCAGCTGGTGCCAAATCATAGTTTAACTCCAATATCTTAAACCAAATGATAAACCTTTTAAAAGTAGTCAATCCAAAGGCATTTTCTGTACAAATTAATTGTAGATTTGAGTAACACGTTCACATATAAGTGAAAGAATTCACATTGCATTCTTAATTTCTTTCTTCTTCAAAACTCACCTTTACATTTCCCAAATTTTCTTCCTTCTTTGTTTCTCTTTCTTCTTTATCTCGGGTTTTATGAACTTTTCTTCTTCTTTCTTCTCTAATGAGCTAGGCGAAGCATATCGTAGGTATTTTATGTAATATTTTTTCTCTTTACAATTTTTGTACCGAATCGTTGTGATTAAGTGTGTTTCATACAATTCAACTTTTTGAATCATCCCTTTTTTTCCATTTCCAATTCAAATAACCGATTCGTGTCCAAGTGGTGGCGTAGTGGTCAAAGGCTTGGGTTTTCAAGATGTGCTCCCCTCAAAGTTTTAAGTTCGAGACTCACCAGTGACATTAATTTGTAACTGATTCCTCTAGTTTTAGCTCTGTTATGAGTTGACTCATAGGGTACAGCTAGTGTATCTTATCTTTTGGACAACGCTGTCGAGAAGATATTGCAGTTTTGCATTCATGACAACAATGAAGCAACAAAACAGGCTACAAATATGAATATACAAAAATTTTTCTATACATGCAACATTTTAATTGTAAGATCTGTAAATCAAACATAATGCACGCACCTGAGCTAAAATCAGGGCACACAAACGAGATTTCCCATCGGCAACCTTTTGATACCCTAGAATCAGAATAATCCGCCATAAGAAACCGGCATCGATTCCAATAGCTAAACGAATCGCATTTCGTGTTCAAATAGCTAAGCAAAAACAGGACACAATTAGACGAACACCGTAGTTTTTCTTCTCCATATCGATCAGTTTTTTGTTCTATGCATTACACGATTGATGAACAGCGAAATATGAGAAATAATTAGGAGAAGAAAGTGAGGAAACTTACGAGAAACGACGACCATGCGAAAGGAGAAATCGGAGCCGTCGGTTCCTGACGGCCTTCCGGCAGCCGATTTCCTCTGGTTCATCTTCTTCTTCTTCGTCGGCACTGGACTCTGAAATTTCGGACCTCCGATTTCGACTTCGACCAGATACAGCCGCCATTCTTTTTTCCCGGCCCTTTTAGCAGGGTTTTCATGAAGTTCGGTTTGGTTCGGATTTTGCCCAATCGAACCGTGGATTGGATCATATAAACCAGAAAACGGTTCGGCCGGAAGGAGGTGAGGGCTAGAAATAATGAGGAAAGTAAAGGTTTAATTACAATTTTTTTTTTTGTTCGAGGTTTAATTATAAATTTGGTATGATTTACTTTTTATGAATTTTAAAACTACAATTTTATCTTTATAGGGGTGCTCATCGATTGATTGATGTCAACTTTCGATAAAAATGGGTGTTCATACGAGATTTTGTCAGATATGATAGAATCGAGATACGTGTAAATAAAAAATTTGTATTTGTATTGATTTGAATATATGTGTAGTACAAACTCTAATTTATTTCTCCAAGAAATCTCTAGGGCATCGAATTTGTTATCGAGATTGAATTTGTTAATGATGGATCAGCCGGTTACTTGTTGATCTTCTTTAATGACCGGTCTCTGACTTGTTGATCTTCTTTTATTGGTTATTGACTTAGTTGATCTTCTTTGATGATTTGTGTCTAACTTATTTATCTTTAATCGGCAGTTGATTCGTTAATCTATGTGAATGATCCACTTTGTGTTCTTTGTGTTTGTGCGACTAGTTTATCAAAACATTTAATCTTCGAAGTAGTTTTAGGTTTCGAAAATGTGTTTGATCTTAAAAAAATAGGAGAGTCTTAAGACTTGTTGAATTCTCTCTAGATTTTCAAATTTCCGAACCTGACCATTTGGACTTGGACTTTTTGATTTGGGTCACTAATATAACTTGGATATGTTTAATTTTGATCCAAATTTAAAAAATTTTGGGAAAATCGACTTATAATTCGTCCAAAACTTAGTTTAATTTCACCATTAAATTCGGGATAATGACGTGACAATTTACAATTGGCCGAAATTGCTCAGTCAACATTGGAACCATAACCGAACTGAACCAACATTTTTTTTTTTAACCCAATCCTTACGGTTAGGGTTGTGTAGTCCAAATTAATCACTAAGATAGTTGGTTTTTTGTACATTCCTAAGAAAAACTATCGTAATGGTAATTCTTGTAGTGAATTAGAACAAACAAACAATCAATATGAGCTGCCATTGCTAATGAATAGAGAAATGCAATCTTGGAAGAGGATAAAAATGAATGGTACTTTTTCAGCCACAAGGACAAGAAATAATCCAACAGGAAGTAGAACAAACAGAGCAACTGAAGCTAAAGCCATTTATACAAAGCATAATGAATTGATTATTGGTATGAGAAAAACATTGGTTTTTTACAAACACATGAAAATTACACCCCACAGGCAAGTTCAATTCAAATATTATAACTTCATTTTTGCATCCGTTCTCTCTTTTGATTTATTAAGGACACTACTCTTTTTTTCTTTTTTTGACTGTTTGGGCCAAGTTTATGTACACCTTGACTCTTGTCACATGACATACTGTATAAATCTATCATATTTGAATGTCATGAAAATTAAGAAATGAATTCTTGAGTAGGTGATCATCATAAATTGAAAATTTCATTATTTCTTAGTTACTTTAGACTTTCGTGACCACTAGGTATGTTCATGATTATTTACTTTTCATCTTTGTTGAATCATAGTTAGAACTCAAGGTGTATGTTTCATAATTTTGATGAATTTTCAACATTTTTTTGTTGGTGTGAGTTTAGGTGTAAATTCGAGCTCAAGATCATAATTTATTTTACATAAAAAAGTTTGTCATTTGTTTAAAAATACTTATATTCTTTTCGAAAGTTGCTTTTTTTTTTTGGGAAAGATAATACAGACTTCAAAATCATAACTTAAAGAAAAGATTACTTATTTAGAGTTATAGTAGATCATGAAGTACTTAAGTTATCGGTATCTTTAACCTTTCATAAACATTTTAAACTACACTTTTTGGTAATGAAATCATTGGCATGTTAAACAAAAAATTGATGTGTGTCTAAATGTCGTTCGTTTAAACTTAGTCTAGACAACTATCGTCTTAGTCATTACAACATCGGTTCAAGTTATAACCATGTCATCATTTTTTTGTCCGACATTATTTTAATGGATTTTTACTCAAATGGTTATTTTGAAACAGTGTATGATATGTCAAATGGTAATATTACAACTTTTGAAAGAATAGAAAGCGACATCAAATATACATTGCTAACTAACATGATTGCATATGATTTTATGGGAAGAATGATGGGTAGTATGCAGGGTATTCAAAAAGAGAGAATAGCGATCATAAGGAGAATGAACGAGCACGAATTGCCATGTTGGTACGACGAGCCCATGTCGTTCATGCCCGACCTTGACTCACCAAATCAAACCTCACACTCCAATTTTCCTCACCATAATTTTTCCAACTTCCCATGAAAAAATGAAGTAGATCACAATTTGCCCTACAAAAACCATTTCCTTCAGTTACCCATTTTAGAGAGCCAAAAATTGCTTCAATCAGTCACCACGGCCACCTCTTCCATGCCCACATTTTTCCTAGACATCAACCAACAAGTCTCGCGCTTCGAACCATCCGCCGAAAAACCGCAAAACGTCCACAAACAACAACAACTTTCTGATCAAAACATGTTGTTTTGTTTGATAACAACAACAATAATGATGAGCTCACAGATTGGCGTGTGTTATATAAATATGTTGCTTCTCAGCTTACCCAAGAGAATGCTTCAAAGCAAGAATTTATAGCTCCACAAAATGCTCCAACATCCACTTCAAGTTCTCAAATTGAGATGTGGAAGTGAAAATTATATTACTGGCCTCTTGTTTTTTTCATTAGTTTTACAATGTGGTTACTGTATATTATATATTCATTATATGGAATGTTATTAGAGTTCAAAAGGGTCAAATTTTAAGTCATTTTATCAAGATTTCTGTACATAATTAAGGACTCATTTTTATATCATTAGCAATATATAGTATACTTATAACTTTTAATCTTAACAAGTCAAGATGGCCGAGTTGGTCTAAGGCGCCAGTTTCAGGTACTGGTCCGAAAGGGCATGGGTTCGAATCCCATTCTTGACAATTCTTTTTTTTAATCGAGTCAGTTACTGTAGCTCAACTATTTTTACGGGGCATGACATTATGCAACATTTGGATATCAAGAAAAATATTTTCTATATAACACGGTAAACATTTATTGAACTTCCTAACTTCTTGGATGCTAATACTCTTCTTTATCACTAAAATTAATCTCTAATCAAATTTTGCTTGGTTTCAAAACTTTAATCTCTAATCAAATGAACAATGAAAAGTTACAAAAATGATATTGTTTTCTACCCTTTTTCTCTGCCTTCTATGTATTGCAGAGAAATGTTAATTTGTTTAGTTTTAATATATATATTTTTAGTTCAACTATGTTGGATAGGAATAAAAAATTTCAAACATTACTTTTGGTAGAGATTCTAATCTCTTGTTAACTATTGAAAACAATGATCGGAGTTGCAAATAAATAGTCACTTTGATAAACATATATGTTTCAATAACTATAAGTAATATCATATACATTACTTAAGATATTTCAGTTAAATATTCAAATTTCGAGTTAAAATTATATTTTATAATCGCATGCTGCCCATATTTTAATTAATGACTATTGAAACTGAGAACATAATTATATATTGTTGAAAAAGGTTTCAATAACTATATTTTAAAAAAAAAACAAACAAACAAAGCAAAAAAGTTACCGAACACAACCTTAATTAAGAAACTTATTTTCATTAAATTGATATTATGAAATTAATTAATAATATTTTCATCACCCTATTAACACCCAAAAATAAAGTCAACTTTTTTTTAGTGCAAGCAGGAAAACAGAGATCACAAACCCTACAAAGAGGATAATATTATTCTCAAATAAATGAGAGCTAAATACTAGTTTTTGAGATCGAACCGTGACCTTGGTGTTGACCTAGCTAAGTACAAAAAATAAAGCCAACTAAAGCATAGAATAAAAAGTAAGAGAACAAAAGTGGAAGATGGTGCCATAGTGCTACATAAACAAGGCAATAATAAACATTCATGGAGCCTTTGCAGTGAAGTTTCAAAATATCTTGGCTTCCCTTAACTTTTAAGCAATACTTATGGTGCGTCTAAATATAGTGTTAATCTTATCTACAAAGTAATTTTGTTCATATCCATCATATACACTACCCCTTCTTCTATCTATCATGAAGTAAAAAGAAGCACGAATGAACGAAAGACAAGAAATAGATCTTTTAACGTAGATAATATCATATCATTGCAAAAATATATGAAAAGAAGTTGTTGAGGATCCCACACTTTTTTTTTATTGGTCTGAATACTTTGCTTGTGCTTAATAAGCTCTGATAGTATCATATTGGATAACATACAGTTTTATCTCACAACTAATTATTTATAAGGGTAGTTCATCTATTTTATAAATCTTAGAATGTCTCCTCGCTTTTTCAATATAAGATTATTCAATAGAGACTTGTTATTTCAATTAATAAAACTAACATCAAGTAATAAAAATAAAAAATAAAAAATCCGAACCAAATCACACCCTTTTAAGTAAGAGCAAAACTTACCTACTTGTTGGTAAATGTGGTGTTCATACTTACCAACACATGAACCACATATTTGATGAAAGAGAAAGAAAAATATTTTTAAATATATTAAATCAATCTTTTCATTAAATATTTTTCTTACTCTTAATAAAAAAATATGTGGTTCATATGTTGGTAAGTATGGACACCATACTTACCAACAAGTATGTAAGTTTTTCTCTTTAAGTAAAGGTTGGCAAGAAAAAGAAGATCGAGGAGAGAGAAAAAGAGAGAGCTTGACCATGTGAAAGTGAAAGCAAGGAGGAAAAATATTCATTGAAGAAAATTTGGAGAAAAGTGAAGTTTAAAGAGACTAACTCAACTGAAATTGGCAAAGAGTATCATTTAGTCTTCTTGTATATTACTCCTGCCAAATTAACCCTACAAAGTTGAATAAATATTTTGTCATTGGGATTTCAAGAAATTTATAATCCTCTTCTTAAACTGATGAATGGATAATTTCAATAAGAGGACTTTGGCTGTGATAGGAATGTCTTTAGTTAAACATTTTTCATTTATTTAAGAGTCCATCTCCAAAGTAGAAATAAATTAGCCAATGTTAGTTCTGGGTTATCCTATATATTGATCTCTAAACTTTTTTGCTTGTTTAACTTTGCCATGACCACTTGTTTAACTTAGATAAAACTGGTTCTGTCAATTATGCAATGTTAAATAATATATACATACACATATATATATATATATAGCCATGGACTATGGGTTGCTTCAAGAGATGGTAAAGGCTCTCAAATGAGCACATGCATATTTAAGAAAGGAACAAAACTCTTTTTACAATTATATTTTCTTCTGTGGTCTTTAATTTTTCTGGCATTAGAACTATTCAAATTATAATAACTAAGTTGAAGAAGGGAGAAAAAAAAAAAAAAGTCATTTAGACCAATCACTCTAACAAAATGACTCATTCTTTTTTTCTTTTTTTTTTTTTTTGAAAAAACGACTCATTCATATTTGACTGACTGTATATATATGTACAAACATACAAATGACAATCCCGAAACGATTTCGAAACAATGATATCTCACCAGCAACCATTGCTCTGAAAAACAACCTTCTGATGAGAAGGAATGAAAATAAATGTTGATCAATCACAAAAGGTGCTTTAAGCTGAAAATGAACACCACATTTAGGAATGCCATCAGAAAAGTGATGGAGTCATGAGTATCCCTTGAAGATTGATTTTAGATCTCTAGGACAAGGTAACAATAATATGATTGCTATGAGTGTTCAGTCCCAAACTTCTATGAACTCGGCAATGCACTGCAGCATAGAACATTTGAAGGGTCCCACATCGGTTTTCCCGTTTCCAGGTAAACCTGAGTCTCCTGATCGTTGCCTGTGTCCATCATACCCGCTCTGGAATTTACAACACAATAGAAACCGCACATCATCTTGGTACCTTTGTCTTCTCCATCTCGTATTATACCTCTGTCGACAACAAGATTGTGCCGACATCAACTAATGTCTTTCCCGAGCATTGACAGCCTCGATCTGCTTAATCTTAGTCGTGCATGAGAGCTGGGATCTCCCCCAACATGAGTGAGCGGGGTTGGACATCGACGACACCGACCTCATCGGTAGCATTCATCTACCAAGATAAATCATCTATCACAAATCAGGTCTAAGGTTTTCTCATAAACAAAGCATCAACATCATCATCGATCTATTGGGATTTTGTTTTATCGCATAGTTCCTATGTATCGGCCTCAATAAATTGTTTGTTTTCTATCCCAAAAAAAACAAGTAAACATAAATAATTTTTAAAAAAAACACACACACACACAACATATGTACCAAATCAGCGGCAGATCAGAACCTGAAATCCTCAATTGATACCACAGGTCCTAATGCAATATTGTCGGGAAGTATAAGTTATTCATACATCTGATCTATGCAAAACTTCATAAACTTTAAATCAAGTAGAGAGCAACAAAAGAATAGCCAAAGGGAGGAAAGAATAAAGAAGAAAGAAGCCAGTTTATTTTGCTATGCTTTAATAATACTTAAGTCCAGCCAAATATGCAAGATGTGCAAGCTACTAAATCATGCTTATGCCAAAACCAACTATGCTCACATCACACTTTTCTTACTTGAAACATATTAGACACGCCACAACATCATACTATGCTAATATTACAAAATACAGCTCGCATCATTATGCTGGCATTGTAACATACATAGTTATGAGTTATGACATAAAGAAACACGCATATAAAAATGCATATCACATACCAAGCTAAGGGAAGTAAAACCAACTAGAGCAAAGTTCTACTGGTATCATGTACAACCTAGTAACCAAAAGGTTAGTTCAAATCCCCCGGCCTAATTGTTGAAGTAACAAAATAAAAGTTATGGGAAGCAAACAACATGCTAGATACAATCAAACAAACCCCACAGGTAGAAAGTTACAAACGACTTTAGCGTTCCTAAAAATATTTCCAAGAGGTTCCAAGGTCCAATTTTAAAACTTGCTCAAACAACTCACTTTACAAATATAAAATAAAGTCCAAGATATTAGGCCGAATAAACTTTATTTTCGTACCTGAAAAACATATGCTGGACGTCACAGCATCATTTTCGGCAAAGCGGCAGCACATCAGAAAGCCTTTTTTATCATATACCAATTCCTCAAAAATTTCGAAGGCGTGGCCACTTCAATCATAGGCTCAAGAAGAATTTGGATAATATGAATAAGCTAGTTTGGGGAGAACCCACCTATTATTTCTTCTTTTTCATCTCGACCACTCTTACGTGACAACGAGCCTTACCCAACAACAGTTGGTTTTCAAGAAAATCCATTCTAACGTAGGCGGCCACCATAAATTAAATTCATAGCCCTTTGATTCTTCAAGGTCCTCTCGAGGGAGAACCCTCTTTTATGCATAGTATATAAGAGTGACAAAGCCTCAGAAAGTCTGCCTCCTTGGAAAAGGCCTTTCAGTAAAGTGTTATATGCAATTTTATCCGGAATAAACCCATCTTTATTCATCTTATTAAACAACCAAATGGCCGAGTCAACATCGCCTGCAAGAATATGCCCATCCATAAGAATCGTGATAGTAACCTGGTTTGGACGTAACCCTTCTTTTTGCATCAACTCCAAATGATCATTGGCCTCCATCATTCTACCTGTCTTACAATATCCACATATTATACTATTGTACAGATGCAAATTCGGCGTAAGGCATACATCTTTCACCCTCTGGAAAAATTTCAATGCCCAGTATTCCATTTCCTCGGTATAATTAGCGGGAACTATAATATTATTATCAATTGGAACAAGAGTTGTTTGACTCAGCTGATGAAACAAGTTGCTTTTTGCCCTTAGATTCTCCTTCTCTAGCATGCACCATTTTCTCTTATTGACACTTAAATTTTGGCAAATACCACTAACCAATTTGACATAGAAGATAACATCAGGTTCAATCTGGCTCCTTTCCATCAGATCAACTAATCTAATGGCATATTCAACCTCCCCTATCTTTAGGAAATGGTTGACAAGAGAGGTATACAAAACTGCATTAGGTGAAAACCCATCTTTTAACATCTTGCATAGATAGAAACATCCTTCATTAGTCATATTTTTCTTCACCAAGCAACTAATTAGAGCTGTATAAGTATGAGAGCTTGGTGATATAGATCTCTCAACCATTTTCTCAAACCATTTACAGGCTTCAAGAAGCTTTCCATTTTTACCATAGCCATTAATCACTGTCAAGTAAAAATTCTCATCAGGATCCACACCAGCATCAAGCATCATCTGAAAAACACGATCTGCTTCAAAAAGTCTTCTTTTCCTACTTAAACAACCGATTATTGAATCATAAATAGCAATATGTGGTTTCAAACCTCTCTCCCTCATTTTTCTTAGAATACAATATGTTGCTTTAACATTACCCCGCCTACATTGTTCATTTGCAATAATCGAATACGTTGTGGAGTCAGGAAGCAAGCCACATTCCTGTATATGGTCGATAAGAGACATGGCATCCTCAAAAAGCCCCTTCTTGCAAAGACACTTAATTAAGGAATTATAAGTAAAGAGCAAAGGCTTGCATCCAAGACTGACCATTTTATGCAAGTAATCCAAAGCACAATCCAAATTTTCTGTCTCACATAAAGCAGTAATGGCAACAGTAAATGCCACACCTGCTACATTCAAGTTGCTATTGATAATTTCTTCCAGCAACAATTCAATTTTTTGCTCCAAATTGCTTGACGGTTGGCCCTTTGTACAGGCCAAGATTACAGAAGGATCAGACCCACACCCATTCCTTACAATTGCCTCTAAAACATTTAAAGTAAGCTGAAGTTCATGTCCCTTTGGATACATCTTCATAAGGGTAAAGAAAAGCACATGATCAGGTATGATTCCACTGTCCAACATAATCCTAAGCAATTCACCAGCTTCTTCTAACCTATCATCCCTGTGAAGTGCATTAATCAAAACTGTATAAAAATGTACATTAGGAGATAATTTTCCGCTTATCATATTATTAAAGATCGTTAACGCACAGTCAACCTTCCCTAGCTCACAATACTTGCTGATCATGATGTGAAAAGTTACCACATCAGGTTGAATGCCCCATTCTCCCATAAAATTACATACCAACCAACCCTTATCAACTAGACCCAGCTTCACAAACCCATGTATTAGTGTATTCAATGTATAATTATCTGGCTCACAACCTATTTTTATCATTCTAAAAAAGGCTTGCATTGCCATTTTCATTTTCTTATCTTTGCAATATCCATATATTAAAGAAGTATACATCGTCTTGTCGGGATATAGACCCTGAAACTCCATTTCTCTGATCAACAACTCTGCCTCCACTAACCACCGGCTCTTACATAGGCCATAAAACAGTGACTTAAACAAACGCAGTATCGGAGGATACCCGTTGATGTGTTGCATCATATCAAATAATTCAAGAGCTTCCTCCATATGCCCATCATAGCATAGCTTGTTTATCAAGACAGAAAAATACGAATAACCCAAGTATATGCCAGCTCCATTGACTCTCACAAAATAGTCGAATGCCTCTAAAACCCTTTCTTGTGCACAAAGCTCTTGGAAAACAGCATCAAATGAAGCCTTACTCGGGACATAATTTAATGAAAGGAGTTGATTCAAATGTGCCAGTGCCTCCTCAAATTTTCCTAGCCTACAGAAGCAGAGTACCATAGAATCCAAAAGTGATGCATCTGGCTCTGCACCCCGGCATAAAAATACTTTATAGTACAGCGCTTCGACCAATTGGGGCCTAGAATGGATAAGCTTCTGACAAACCACACCATGGATAGCCAAATCAGGCTCCAAACCCCGTTCAGCAGCAAAGTCAACAATAGAAATGACTTCAGAAATTGAACTAGATTGCGTTAGGATTCGTTGTATCACTTTTTGTGCCGGTAAAAACAAGCCACGACGAATTAGCTGCTCAACTAAGGAATAGCACAAAGTCTTATGGTCACCGGCAGAAGTTGGACTCAAAGTAGTCGGGGGATCAAGTGGAACAGTACAAATCGTCACCAGTTTTCTGAATTTCACAGAGAAGTCATATTTACGGCCACATTTCTGCCTCAGTATCATATCTAAAACACAATGCTAATGACAACAAGCAACAGCAAGGCATTAGAACCTAATTGAGGTCACGTACTAGACCTGGCGATGAACAACCACTCTGAAACATAAAATAGCAAACAAGACTTCATCAGAACAGAAACAAAATTACAACCAAACAATTAGTCCAAACAGTGGCTCTGAGGGATTCAGTAAAACAGAAACTGAAAGAGAATGAGAGATTGAGAGGCCAATAAATTACATACAAAGATTTGATGACCGAGAATCGAAGCTTATTATTTTTATCATACAGAGGTTGAGAGATTGAGAGGCCAATAAATTACATACAAGCAAGTAAGCAACTCATTGTCAAATATATACCTACAACCTTATTATTATTTTTATTTTTATTTTTATTTTGATGACCGAGAATCGAAGCTTCACACCCATATATCTAAGATCACCCGTGCCTATCAGGACCTAGATCCAGGAAACAACTAGGGATTTTACAATTAAACTCAACTCATGTCTTGAATCTTAAACCTCTAGGAGAGCATAACTTGGAGGCCAAGCCTCAACCTACAACCTTATTATTGATAATCTCAAACGAAGTATCATCAATAATTAGCTACATTAAGAGTACTAAGGGATGGTGCGGTGGTCGAAGACTTGGGTTTTGAAGTTGTGCTCCCTTCAAGATCTCAGGTTCGGATTCGATACTAACCTATGACATTAATTTGTCTCCAGGTGCCTGGCCTAGGGACGAATGTGGTTATCTTGAGTATAGTAGAGCGAAGTTCCGATTTTCTGGTTTCCAAAAAAAAAAAAAATAGCTACTTTAAGAAAAAGAACACATCTCCAACTATCTTTCCAAGAAGTTCGACTAATTCTGTTGTGCAGGGTGAAAATGTGAGAGCAAAAAAGCGGTAAAGAGCAATCAGAAGTGAAGAAAAACTTCAAAAGCTAGCGATTTATCTAAAATTATTAAAATTGAAAGAACAAAGGTTCGATTAGTGTCGTTACCTACTGAATTTACCCAAAAGAGATTGGGCCCATGTAGTTAATTCCGAGATTGAACCCAAAATCTATTTTCCAAGAACATCGAGTCTCAAAACTGGTTATTATCCGCTCTGTATGAACGTCGCCGGAGACCCACGTTGCCGCCGAAGACCCGCGCCGTACGAAGGCAGTGCTGTACTGAACGCCGGAGACCTATGTTGCAAGTTTACTGTACTGAACGGCGCGGTGGAATATTCGCCGGGAAAAGTTTGGTTAAAGCGTGGAGCAAACGGAGAGAGGGAAAAGGAGGAAACGGCTCAGAGAAGCAATGGAGGAGAAGGAGAAGGCGCCAAAACCCCGTGTAGGGGGAAGACTTGGAAAAAAAGAGAAAGAAAAGGGTTTTTCCGATATTATTGCATGATTCTATATCAATTTTTTTTTTATATAAAATAATTCTTTTATTTTGTTAGTGAAATTATAATTTTAGTCAGTATAGTGTATGTATATCTCGATGTGTGCTTAGGTCTAAGCATGTGTGCATCTGAATTGTTTTTTTTTTGTTGGACAAAACTTTACTATCGTTAGTTCTCGAATTCGTAAAATAAATTGAATTTATTATCTCTTAGTTAATTTGATAATATGATTTTAAAAGTTAAATTTTAATGGAAGTGAGTTGAAAATGATATTTCACAATTGGTCTTGAGGTAAATGAATTATAAAGAAGGAAGAAGTAAGGAAATGAGACTATGACTCTTTCTTTCGCTATAACATAAATGGATCTTCCCCTCCACACCAATCACAAGTTTTTCCCCATTCCTTTCATAGATCTCGTAATGCCTTTAATACTAGGTTTTGAAAAAGATTTTCTACGTATTCTCATTTAGGTTCAATTTGGATTTGGAATGAATGGTACGTAGTTGCCTTATCTTGTTGACACACGAGGCACATCTTCACATACTTAACAATATCATCTCGCATGCTTGGCCAATAGTACTCTTTAAACAATTTACGATGAGGTTATTGATTGAGAAAAAAACGTCTTGACAATCAAATTCCTATGAAACATACTCTTGAGACAAAATAGAAGGATATTCTCAAAAAAAAGACAAAATAGAAGGAACTCATTACATTTTAATTATTTATGATATTCTTGACCACCTTATTAAGGTTAAAATGGTCATTAAAAAAAATTAAAATACGAAAATCTTTCATTTTTCCAGTAAAAAATGATCCTAGCCAATATCTATGACATTTTTTTCCTCCCCTTCATTTCGGTCGTGGAATTATAGATTTTCCAAATTGTACACTTACTACCAACCTTAGCTTTTAATTGAAATTTTACAATCAAGTTCATTAGTTGAATTTTACAATCTTGGGGACAAAATTCACTAATTTACTTAACATACACAATCCCATAAAAACACAACAGAAAGATGATTGAATGAATGAAGGCATTTCCTTGATATACTTTGAGAAGGGAACATTTTAATCTACAAAAAGAAAAAACCCCTCTAAAAACAGATAAAAGAATGGGATTTCCTTGCTGTTCAACTTCAACAACAACAACAGTAGAGAAAGTAAAGTGAAGTAAAGTATATTAAATAATTAATGCACCAACTTAACTTTACAAAATGAAGAAAAAAAACACAACAAAAGACCCTTTGAGCAGAACCAACAAACAGGCAACTTCTGAAATCTGCCTCTTCTTTGTAAATCTCTGCTCCAAAAAATTAAGAAGACTTGAATCTGTATACCAACCATTATTATTCCTTCCTTAATTTCTTAATCAATTAATGTTATCCAAATCTCCATTTTTTCATAGAGCACTTGACTTCCTCCATGTCACCAATGACTTCAGAAACTCCATCACCTGCATTTTCATATCACAATCCAAACTCTAATCAGATACGAGTTATCATCACCATCATCATCATTCATCTAAGTTTTTTCAGAGTAGAGTTCCAAAAGTTGAGCCACGAAGTAATCAAATGGTTGATCCTATTATAGCATCCATACTAAGTATCTAGTGGAGTTTAGTTCTCCACCTTGACAATTAATATTGAATTTAACTCATAGTGATCATTTATGATTTTTCATATATATGAGAGTTTGAGTTCGCTTATGCACCGTTCAACTATTATCACATGATAATAGTGTAATCTTGCGACATTAGGTTATAGGACAAAACTCGTAGAAAATTAATTTCTAGGTAAGTGGTCACCATGGATCGAATCCAACTCCTTCACCTTGACAATTAATGATTTATATATATATATATATATATATATATGCAAGTGTCTAGATCAATTTATGCACATTTCGACTGTTTTCACATAATAATCATCTGACCTTGCAACAAAATGTTGTAGGAGAAATCTGTAAGAAATTAATTGAATCCAAAACCTCTTACCTCAGATGGTTCTCTCAAAGAGTAAGCTGCACTGCTTTCCTTAGGCACTGAAGAGACTAATATGCCATAACCACAATTTCTTTCTTTCAAAACCTGTAATGCAAGTCCTTACATTTCATTAATTTGAACTTCCCACAGGATAGATTGAGTGTATTAGAATTAATGGGATGATAAACATACCCTAAAGGCATCTTCGTCAGTGCGATCATCTCCGACATATATCGGTAGCACTTCGTCGCAGTTGCCAAGTCCTAGAGTACATTTGAAGAGGTTGAACACCATGTTAGAGATGGAGATTGAAAGAATTAAACATTTTAAATGGAAAAAAGGGCTATGGCTATTGTCTTTCTTACCAAGAGATTCAAGCAAGAATGCAACAGCTTTGCCCTTGTCCCAGCTAATCACAGGTCGTACTTCTAAAACCTGTAAATTCAAAACAGGATGATCAGTAAAATAAAAGGATGTTAGCAGTAATCTTTGGAAAAACTAGTATCTAATAACAATTTGATTGAACCTCCATTATTGATGTCAATGTACCTTACGACCGTGACTGACACGCAGGCCAGTGTAGTCTTCTAAAAGGTCGTAAACACAATTGGCAAGAGCATTCCAGTCCTGGAGAGACAAAAGCAATCATATGAAATTTGTTCAATATTCATATTATCTATTGACAATCAAGGGGTACCTTATCATCCACATTTCTGTAATGAACAGAAACACAAAACTTGTTATTTTCAACTGTTGCTCCAGCAATTCCCTTGGTAATTTCAATCAGGGATTCGTAAACCTGCTCAAGCAAGAACTTTTTTCATTCGAATGCTAAACGATAATACAAATAACCGAAAGTTGTGACTAATGTAAGAATTATGTGTTTTTTATATTAGTGTTTACGCGCACTACAACTATTTTAATGGGAGAACCACCATTTGGATGTCAAGGAATTCATGGAAAATTAATTTTTAGGTAGATAATCATCATAGATCGAACGAACCCTCTTGACTAATAGGTTAATGTAAGAAATATGTTATTATGCCAAAAGTCAGTACTCACCTCCTCAATCAAAGGTAAGAATTCACTAGCAGGCTGGAACATAACTTCCATGCCCTGAGTAATGAAATGAATCTATGTAAGAGCACTGTCAAAGTAACATCCAAAAAAAGAAAATTTTGACATCAACTGACAAAATCACAACTTTGATATCCTTACTTGATTGTTAGTTGAGTGTCGATCAGAAACCATGATGTCCATTCCATGACTACCAGCATAGTAGAGTTCGCTTAATCCGATAAATTCGTAAACCTGAATGAACGAAAACAAGGGTACTCGAATCTTACGACCATGTAAATAAGTTGAGCTCATTGGAAAAAATCCATGTAACATGTGGAAGCATCATACCTTGTCACGGCTTCTTCCACTAATGATAGCAGTTGGGAAATATTTTGCAGCCTCTTTTACAGCTTCACGCATCTAAGAAATTTGCAGAGATGTCAGGATTAGCAGTAAAGATAGAGTTCAAAACAACTTTTTTACAAGCAATTACAGATCCTTACATCATCAGACATGAATGCACAGTCAGGGTTGTCGACAATTGGTGAAAGAGTCCCATCGTAGTCAAGAAACAATGCTACTCTCTTGCCTTTTGCGTGCGTTACAATTTGATCGAACGAGGCGAGTGCTGATGGATACTTAACCTGAAAATTTAAAAAGTGGGGCATATTGTACATTATCAACTCATCCAGGATGAACAAAATCTGTTCCAACATCAGAAAGAGACAGTAAAAGAAATAGTACCATCCAACTGCAATACAAAAGATCTGGATCAAATGATGGAAGCTCATTGACCACATCCTTGGCAATCCTATTAGGAGGAGGAGATGAAGATTTCATAGCATCTAGCCAGCTGCTTGCTCGAACGTCATCAAGCACGCCGGTTTTTTTCCTTGGGATTAGAAGCAAATTTGGAGAGAAACCAACTCCGGGAGCAGCAGAATATGGCAACATGTTTGAAGGTACACCAAGCCTAGACTTGCTGATAGGGGCAGGATCAGTGAGGATGGGAGAGGTGTGGTTTGATTTAAGATCCATTTGGTCCAGTTTTGGAGGTTGATTCAAAGTGTGTAGAAACTGTAGATTTTACTTGCAACTCACAAAAACAAAGTGCACTTATGTCCTCTTTAACCAACTCTTTTATAATAAAAAAACCACTTTTTCAATGTTTTCTTGTCACTACCACTTGGCACACAGTCCATCAAGCAAAAATCATCTGAAAACCATCATATAAGAAAACGAATTAACAGGTTGTTGCTATAAGCATCAAAAGCATTCAAATCCAGAAAATATTAACCGAGGAAATCTTAATTCGGTCAGTACCTTGACGTCTACCGAACAATCTGAGAAAATATGTGGAGATGGAACTACCTGAAAAGTTTAGTTCATACAGTTAAGTATAAAGCTCTGGGACCATAAATATACTTATGAAAGCAGAATCACAGATCTCATGATTTGTTGGAACAGTGTGCCAATTTCAACAGCATAAGTATTCTGCTTCTACATTAAAACAGAAGAGTACAGTAAATTTAAGTGTTCGTACAGAACAATAACATATAACTAAGCAACACAAGTGCAAGCATCTAAAGCAACATCGATCACAAAAAAGCATGCATAGTGCTGAATATCTTAAAGCTCTACACACAGCAGTTTCTAAGCCACAAAGTTCAATCAAATATTCACAAAGCAATATGTGTTCTGAAAGTAATGCTCATTTCAGAAGAAAACCTCGACCAAACAGACAAGAGTGTTAAAAAATATACAGTATGAGTAGCAGCAGTATAGCAAAGCAGATCTAAAGCTGGAGAAACAAGATCAAAGAAAAGGAACAGTTTCTATCTATACTAACTGGTGTTGAAAAATCCATTTGCAATGTAGAACTCTAACAATAGTGTCAAAAAAGCTGCTGAAGAGTAGGCACTGATAGAAGAGCTTAAATAGGGTAAACCATCATGCCTATTGGTCGAAGATGACGTTAGAGATCTAAAACGTTATGGTTCAATCTATGGTGGTCATCTATCTAATCATTAGTTTCTTAGAATTTTCTTTACCAGCCAAATATGGTAGGGTTTAGGCGGTCTTTCCCATAATGGTCGAAATGCACGTAAACTCTCCCAACACTGGCTCATATAAAAAAAGAGCTTAAGAAGAGTATACAAAAGGCCACCACTACCACACATTAAAGACCAAAGAGGAAACACCTCCATATGCAACCCCCAATTATGGGCCTACATAGAAGCAAGTGAAGAAATAAACAATAGACAAACAAATGAAGATTCACTTTCCCAAAGGCCATAGATGCAGTAAAACACCAAAAAACAAGATTTTTGTTGCTATTTCAAGGAAGGGAAATAAATGCAACCAACCATCAAACAGAAACATGGCTTTTACAGTTGTGCCTACAATAAACAGTTCATAATCTATGAACCCAATTGAAAGTTAGGGTGAAAAACCAAGCTCGATTATTATATCAAATGTGGTGACAACGAAGTAAATGTCCCATCAATTAAATATGAAGAAACTCAAAGGCAAACCAATCAGAAACAGTGTAGAAGAAATGAGATTTTGCAAATGGAAAAAAAAAAAAAAAAAAAAAAAAAGAGAGAGAGAATCCAACCAATCAATCATATCAAAGAAAAAGGAAGAAAACACCATGGAAGAAAAGGACAAAAGAAACAAACACAAGAGCTGTCATTCAACCGTATATGAAATGAACACCACAATAATTCAATATTTTTCAGGGAAATTATGTAGAGAATCCAAATTGTATAAACCCCCAAAAAAAAAAACCAATTTCAATTCCATAAACCCAAATTGTATTATGGCAAACAAAGTCAGCACCAGAATTCATTCTCCCACCTAGCAGCCCCAAATTCAAACACGTAAAAACGACGTATATCAATTGCTTAAAACAAAGCCCATAAAATACTCAATCATTTCGAAAACAGAATGTTTGGTTAATTAAAACAAATATAGAATCCTCAAAAAGTCAAAACCGCCAAAAGTAACCAGAGTAACCAAGAAGTTTCAGGTTCTAATTCCTCAATTCCAAAAACCTATCAAAAGAAACAGAGCTACCATGTCATCATAAACGATTCGGTAATCAAGAGATTAAATCCTAACCCCAACACCAATTGTTGTTTAATAAAAAAAAAACGGCCAAAACGAGCACATCGTCGTATGTATGACTAGGTAATACAGAGGTTACAAGTTCTAATCCCACAACCCCAATTGCCGTTGAATTAAAGAAAAAAAAGTAAAAAACCCAAATGAACAGAAAAAAGGGCAGTAAACTAAACCTACACCTAGGCAACTAGAACTCAAATGCAGATGCAACCGAAAAAGAGAACTAATCAAAAGAGGAAAGATAACCAACAAAATGAACTTCCACTAAGAAAACAGCACAGAAATATTGAATAAAAGGGGAAAAAATTCAAACCCCACATGAAATTTTAAAAAAACAAAAACAAACAAAATGGGGTGGCCCAATGTTCAAGAGGGTTTTCAAAACTTAAGAGCTAATGGGTTCAAACAATAGCGGTCATAAAGATCAGCCAATACGTCTAGTAACAATAGTCGAGATACGCATATTAAAAAATGAAAAAACGGCAACATAAACGTGGAAATCCGGCGATAAATTACGCCGGCGGCGAGAATCAGAAACAGGAAAACTGAGTGTAAAAAAGAAAGGAATAGAAAGAGAAGAGAGAAGGGGAAGAACCTAAAAGGGATTTGAATGCAGAAAAGAAGAACAGGGGAAAAGGTCTTTGATGATGGCGAAGAAGAAGCGGGGAGAAAGAAATTGAAATAGCGATTGGGTATTTATAGAGCTTTTTTATTTCCGATGGGTCTAAGCGCGGTTGTTGAATCCGGGAACACTCTCTCTCCCGCATTAAATCATTTTCACGCGCCAAGCTGGGGAGTTGTAAACCACGCTCCTTTCTCCTAATTTGTTGATTACTATTTTACTCTTTCTTTTTTTGGCAAATTGTATACTCATTAATATATTTATATATTTTAGGAAAATTGTATATTTATATCTATGGTAAAAAAAATACACTATTATTAATATTTATTATACAGTATTATTTTATTATTATATACTATTAATATAATATTATATGTTATCAGTACAATATTGTATATTACTATAATATTATTATTAATAATACTGTATAATTATTAATACTTAACTATGATTGTTATTTTCTTTTTTCTTTTTGCGTAAATACTTTTTCAATTTGGCGTATCCTTAAAAAGATCAAATAATTTAATATAGTATTATAAATATTTATTAATATCTATAATTATATTTGCTTTTTTTTAATGATATATAAAAGAATTTTAATGCCCAGACTTAGAACCACGTCTTTAGAGTAAGAATCAAGTATCTTGATCAACTAGACTATAATGGATTTTGTTTAGTCTAAACTTTTTAAATGTTCAATTTTAATCATTAAATTTTCTACTGTGTTTTTATTTTAATCACTAGATTTTTATGTTTGTTCCATTTTAGTTTCAAAATTATCAAATATTCAATTTTAATTAACAAATATAAATTTTTTTAAAAAAAAAACTTCAAATTGACTTTTATTGGAAAAAAAAATTATTAGTTTTTCTTAAAAAATTAACATCTTTTTCTATAACTTTAAAATAGGTTGAAGTTTTTTCTTTGTTTGTATTAAAATTATTATCATTATTTAACATATATTCATAAATTGACCAGTTTCTTACTTCTTTTTTTTTAATAAATGGACTAAAATTATATTTGTAAAAGTTAAAAAACCAAAATGAAATAAATTCAAAAGTTTAAGACTAAAATTTGTATTTAAAGTATATACACTAAAATGGTATTTAAACCAAATTTGTACCTAAGAGACCGTTAATTTCGGGAATTTAAATAGTCATATTTGTTTGTGTATGAATTTTATATGAAAATGTTTTCTCATATGCCTATTTTTTGGGGATCGTACAATGTCCATGAATTCCAATATATTTAGTCATTTTACATTACGACCAAATAAAGGGCGATTTGAATGTTCATCTTATTTTATAGGATTTTTACACTATTATACTTTTAATGTTAATTTTCATTAACTTCCTCTACTAGTCTTAATTAATTAATTGATTAATTATATTATATTATATATTCACTTTCGTAAAAATTATTGTTAGGTAGATAATCATTGTAAAATAAAATTATCATTTTTTTTAATGTTTAATATTCTCTAGATGCCAAGAAGAATAATTGTTCAACATCAATTATTGTAATCTCAAAAAATACTATATCGATTGTATTAATAGTGATAGAGATCTATAGTTTGAGTCTCTCAACCCATTTTAAACTTTAAAAAAAAAAAAAAAAATACATATTTCAAAATTTAGAAGTTTTCACTAAACTCCCGACTTTAATATTAAGTTGATTCCAAACTACGGTTCTTTTCTTTTCTTTTTTGAAAATCCAAACATACGTTTCATTTACATGTACATGAGAATACTTTCAAATATGGTTTTTTACATGAAAGAAGGTTAGAACATAAAATTTTCAAATACTTACTCAAAAGTTTAAGTAAAAATTACAATTATTTAAAAAATAATAAAATTTCTATACATAGTAATTTTTTAAAATCAACAATCATCTATGTGTGGAATTTAAATTCATGATCTCTTAATAAAAAATACATAAGTTATAAATGAAAAATTAAGGTTAAAAGGGAGAGGTTAAACTCAAACTATAGAAATAAATGATTAGAAATTATAAGTTATAAATGAAAAATTATTTTGAGTAGTTAAAAATGAACAGTTATTTTGAGTAGTTATAATAGCTCGTTTGGATGTAATATTTTTTAGAAGTAATTAATAAACACTCAATCTAAATCCTCCTTAAATTTGACAAACAAACACCCCTAAAAAAATAAGTGGACAAAATTATCTTAAAAAAAAATCATCCTAAACCACACTTTCAGAAATGTATAATATTTTAATATTATATATATACACATTAATAATATTAAAAAAAACACATGGTTTTCTTATCAATTATCAAATAATTGTTATTTTCTTGATTGTTAAATTGTTGAAGGAATGAAGTGTGTATCTTAATGTGAGTCTCAAACTTATTCTTAATTAATTAAAATATAATTATCCTACCTAAAGAGATAATCTATCTTTGTCTATTTTTATTTCTCATGATCATTTTAAATTAAAAAAAAAATAATAATTGCACGCCAATAATTTCTCGTATGTGTTTCCAAAGTTTTACTCTTTTTTTAATTCAACTCTATTTTAATTTTAATTTTAATTTTTTGAAAAAAACCTTATTTAATTACTTATATTGGCACAAACATCAAAACGAGCGAATTTCCGTTGTTTCTACGTCTAAATTCAGTTTTTTTTTTTTTTTCATAATAAAATAAAATAACGGAAAGAACCAGAAAGTGGCGGAGTTTTTATTTGGTATTATTAATTATTGTTTTTTGCTAATATTTAAAAGAGGAGAAAAAAAGGTCAATAGTCATTGAGCATGGGGCCCAACCGCAAGATACAAAAATTACGTGGCTTACAGCTATTGCGTACAAAGCGCGTGACGACACGTGTGGTAGTGTCGAAGCTGACGGGGCCACGTTGTCATTTGTGGGGTCCTCCACGTCAGTGTTGGACGTGTGCGAACGTGTCGTCGCTTTCGGCTACAAGTGGCCAGTCGTCGGTGACGGTCACTGTTATCCACGTGGCACCGTAGGACTCGTCCAATCCATTTGTAAATCGCAGGGTTTTATGACGTGGCAATGCCTGGGACCATATATGCGATTTCTTTTTTACTCAGACTTCGTTTTTATTTTTTAGACTTCATTTTTTTAAAATAAAAAGGCATGTGGTAAAACAAATTGCTTAGGTTTGATAGTTTTTTTACATGTAAGTTTATTTTATCATCACTTTCCTATCATGATTTTTTTTTTTTTTTGATATAATCGTTTTTTAGAAATTTTTTTTTTTTTTGTCAAACTTAAAAATGAAAAAAAAAATTGAAACTAACTTTTTTTTTTCTACAAAAATTGAGTTTTTTTTTTTTTTTTTTTTTTTTTTTTAATGAACTAAATTTTCAAGAATCGAGTTGAACTTCTGAAAAGTAGGTAGAAAGTAGATAATAATAATAATAATAATAAACTATGAACATAAATAATATTTATAAAATTAATTTTTGAAAACTAAATAATTATTTATTTTTTTAAAAGAAAACTTCATAATTATTAAATAAGGTATAATCAACTTTTTTCTAGTCGATCATAATCAACTTACTTGAAATATGTACCCCTTCTATTAAAAATTATGAATTTCATATATA
>JBBMKA010000021.1:7379441-7390757 GCA_037833695.1 Sechiopsis laciniata | reverse complement strand
ATTTAAAAATAAACTTTTTATAACAAAAATATTAGAATTAGAAAATTTCATTGAGAATAGTTTAAATGTTTTTTTTTAGGTAACTACAACATAGCATGAAAAATAATAAATAAATAAATAGGTGAGATTTGATGGGTCCCAATCATTTAGAGGTTGATGTTATAGAGAGATAGGGACATGAAATTTACTTAGTCAAAAGATGCCGACAAGACCAAAAAGTTGAGGAAATACCAAGGAAAAAATAAACTACAATTAATATTCATTTGTTAAGGAAGAAGCTAAGAAGCTACCTTTGCCTTTCAAATTTTGCTGCAATTTAATTTTATTGGTACTTAATATAATGATAATAAAATAAAGTTTTGTCACATAGCTTCATATTAAGTAGTGAATTAGGTATTAAAAAAATGGAATTTGAATTTGTATGACATAAAGTACAAAGATAATAAGTTTAGAATGTGTTGGTATGTATGTCGGGACTTTATCATTAATTAAAAAACAAGAGTTTATATAGTGATTACTTAATTTGTTGAACTAAAAAAAAAAACTCAGTTTGTTGGTTTTGTAGCTTGCAATAGTGAATATAAGTATTTATCATTGAGTGAATTTCAGAAAGATGAAATTCAAAAGGATGAATTTGTGTAGTCTAGAATACTAACAAATTTATAGTATAGGAAAAGTATATCCCCACACATATATATACTCGTGAATTAACTTCTTTTTAGCTCAATAAAAACATTTGGATAAGAAATTCAAATATATAACATTTTAATTATAAATCTACATTTATGTCAACTACATTATTGTTATTATTTTTTTATATTCGTGAGAGTCATCCAAGTTTAATAATCTTATCATGAATTGAATATATATTGATCACTTTATAATGGTTATCATAATCTCGTGTTTTTTTAATCAACAATATTAAAGGTTAAAAAAAATTTAATTAAATTCATAATCTCTTAAATCCTATTTGATAATCATTTGATTTTTTGTTTTTAAAATTTAGAGATGCATTTGGTACATGCAAGGGGAGGAATAACAAAAACGTGACTTTTGAACGTTTAAATTGTTGACATTTTAGGTATAGTTTGAATTTCGTTTACTCTATTCAATTTTAAGCCTATCGATTTTCTTTTAGACCTTAAGAAAGAAGTATAGATTAGAATTTATAACTTCTTAATTATTTGGTATAATTCTATTAAGCTACTGCTTAAAAAAGAGGTTATTTGATAAGCTATTGACACCCAATATGAATAACATGAGAAATTGATTATTGTCGACTAAAAATAATTAATAATTTGGTTGTTGAAGTAAATTATGGTTTTTTCTTTTGTTACTGTTCAGTGTTTTTTTAGTACAACAATAGCTGAGATTGAAAATAATTAAACTTACTACATCAGATTCAATATGAGCTAAGCTTGTTTTAACTTATTAATTACTTTTTAGTTAGGTTAATAAATTATATTTAACGACTTGGTATAAAACTGCTTAAGAATAGTTTGACCAACTAAGAATATTCATATATTCTTCGAATTTTCATTCTACATTAATAATGTATTAGTTTTGAATATAAATTATTATACGTTAGGAAAATTACATGTAAAGTATACTTTTGAAATATATTTATTAGTATAGATTTTCTTTGTCTTGATGCTTTTTTTTTTTTTTTTTGCTAAGGAACATGTGGAGGAAAAAAAGTTGAACTTGATTTTTACTCTTTGTAGAAGTTTGAAAAGAAAGGGAAAAATCCTTTGATTTGATTCTTCTTTTTAGGCAAAACGTTGATTACTTCTTCTATATACTAAATGACGTGGTCACTATTTAAAAGCAAATTAGAATTAATATGAAGATATTTTTAAAAAAACAAGGATTAATAGGTTTCTCTTTTACATATTAAAAATAAAGTCATTAATAAAAGGTAATCAAACTTAAGTTCGAATATATTTAGAGTTAGAGAATTCAAACTCTCAAACTTTTTATTCAAATTTTACCATGTCTAGATTCTAAAAACACTAATTTATACGGTATTCAACATAAATAATCTTTATATTAAAAGTTTAACCAAAGTTCGTTATTAACTAGTAGTTGGGAAGATTATTAAAGCACCATCCAAAAAATAAACACACATGTAGACTTTTTTTTCTTTTTTCTTTTTAATTTGTGCACCACGATTAGTTTGATCCTACAATATTTAGATGTCAAAGAAATTTGTAGAAAATTAATTCTTAGATAGGTGATCACCATGGATTGAACTCATCACTCATCCCAAAGCGTTCTTTGACCACTTGAATTATTTCATGATGGTTAACACACATGTAGACTCGATCTTAATATTTTAATCATGGAATATGATTATTGAACACATATTTGAAAACAAATTTTATAGGATTTTGTTTTGAAGTTTGAAAACCATGGTAGCCGACAAATTAGTCCCCCATTGGTTTGAGAACTTTATTGATGTTTTATTGAATCACCTAAATAGTGGACTAATGGGGCATCCTTCATCACATTCAATAATTGAAAACTCTCTTTAATGGGTGGCCTTACAAATCATTGATAAGTCTTCATTTTATTTCCATTTGTGATTTTAGTTTAAAATCAATTTTTGGGGTTTATTTGTTTCTTTTTTGTTTTTGGAAATCAGTATTAAAAGAATAACTACAAAAATGTTCTAAAACTGGCTTCTTGTCCATATTCATCCACTTGGGCATAAATGTCAACAAATGTGTATTAATTTCTTTGTCCATGGCTTACACTTTAACAGGTCACACACAACCAAATTTCTTAAATTATAACTTTGTATAGTTGTGAGTGGTGACAAATTTCTCTTGTAAGTTTTTTGTTGCTTCATTCATTTTTTAATTAAAAAATTTGTTAATGTTTTTTAGCTCAAACTTTGTTAATATTCTAATCAGTCCATTGGGGACCTAACAAAAAAGTTGGCTTGATATATTAAGCAATTTTCTGTTAAAAGTCATTTTAATTCAATTTATTAAAGTTTGCCTTTTAAAAAAAATTTAAAAAAAAGTTTAGGTTTGATTTATGTTGGAACATGCATGAATGAAGATATTTGAAAAGTTCATTTGGGTTCTTATAAATTGAGTGATTTGGAGTATTTTGTTTGTTCATTTTTTGTGTAATTTATTTGTTTCTATGTGATTTATTAGTTAGTTTTTAAAGAATATTACGAATTCAAACAAGAGTGAGATGACATTTAAACATTAGCACAACCAAGATCTTGCTAGCTGATAGGAGTGGCTAAACCAATTTTTAATATGTTCAAAAGTTGAATTTAGCCAACTGATTTAACTTCTTTTAGAAGGCAATAATTTTCAACTAACTCATGGCTTCTAATAAATGTTTGGAAGGAAATTTACCAAGAAATGTTTTTTCAATCAGCTAATAAATATTTAAATTTGTAAAATCTCTTCAATTCCTAACAAATATCTTGGTTAATGATTTCTTTAAAAAGGCAACTAATTGGAGCTGATTAAAAAATTGAAGCCTCTTTCATAACTATTTATTCATTAAAAAAAAACATATAAATATATTACATTACATTGATTTGTAATCTTTTGACCGATGAAATACAAATCAAACAATAATATTAATAATAAAATGCCTATACATTGCCTTATGAACCAAGAAATATAATTAGGACAACCAACTATGTTCCACCTAACTCACCTAATTATTTTTCTTACCATTATATAAATTAAATTTTTTACTCGTGATCTTAACTTGAATTGATTTTTTTTTTTTTTTTTGAAATCTTTATATTTTTGGTTCTCGAACACATTAAAATAAATCTCAATTCTCATGATTTCTCATTGTTTTTTGTTCCGCTTAACTCACCTAATTATTTTTCTTACCATTATATTAAATTAAATTTTTTACTCGTAATTTTAACTTACATTGAATTTTTTACTTGTGATCTTTAAAATATATTCATGTTGGCTAATTAAATGAAAGTAGTTACATCATTAAAAATTTGCATTAAAAATTAGAGTACAAAGGGAAGACTTGAGTATTTGACTAACTTAAAAAATAATCGATTGTCACGTTGGGAAAATAGAAGTAATAAATTGTGATATGACTAAAATAATAAAATAATGTAGTTTTTCTTTAGAATAATAATGATGTAGCTGATAAGCTACAAATTAAAAATAAATAAGTTTACGCGTCCCCACTAATTCTTTAATCACCATTTTATTTTTATATAGTTTTGTTCTCGTCCTTCGTATAGATTTATAGTTTAAGGTTTTTCAATGTGAAAAAGGCAAATAATCACATTTTATTATGCCATTGTTATTTTCTTTATTAATTAATGAAAAAGTTTAAGGAAGCCGAATGTTTCTTTATAACAAACTTAGAATTTTTTGCTATCTAGGAATCTCTAACCTAATTTAAGGTTCATTGAACGTATATTAACACACAAATGTTACTCTAATCTAACCCTCTAACCATAGATTCATGATTTTATGGAAGAAATTTCAAAATTAATTATGTTAAGATAAAACATTAATTTTAAATTTGTTATAGAATCAATTTTTTTGAGAAATTTTACAATTCTTTGATTTTTTTTTTTTTTTTTTTTTTTTTTTTTTTTTAATTTTGAGAATTTCCTCAAGAAGCATGTAATGATAAAATATTTTTAAAAAAAGTTCGTATTAATTTGTGGAAACAATCTTTCCTCTTTTAAAAAAGACTAAATTACAAATTATAAAATTATACAATCAATCTTTGGTTTAGTAAAGTCTAAGTTGAAACTTTTAAAAGTGTGTAACACCACCCAATTAAACCAGGTGGAAGCCATTGTAGACAAATTGGTAATTTTATCTAAAAGCATACCATAGAAATGTTGGATGTTTGTTTATTTAGTGCATTAATTAATTATATAAGGATACATATGCTTTTCAAAATTAGGTGTACTAATTTATAGTGACACACGTGGGAGAACTTCAATTACATGTTTTAATTATAATATAAAATGGAGAGTTGGGCATGTTCTCTTCATGCCCCTTAATTGAAACTAGCCTAACTTTTCCACTTCATAATTTTTTTAAATAAATAATAATAATAAAAAAAATAACATACCTGCACATTTGAGCTTTCTTATATTAAAAAAAACAAAAAAAAACAAATTAAAATGTTATTTTTAATTCAACTGTCTTTCAAATTCGAATATGTAACCAACTAATTACTGTATAATACATAAAATCATTGGAATATTACTCATTTTAATTAAATGATTTGAAATTTACTCAAGAACTTTTAAATATTAAATTATAGTTTATATCAACAAAAATAAAAGTTAAAATAAATCTTATAATAATTTTTTTTTTCTTTATAAATTTTAAAAAATGTGTTTTACCTAATAGTACTACTCATTTTAATTAAATGATTTGAAATTTAAAAAAATGGCGTTGTTGGTTATCTTATTTGGTGTTAACCCATTTTAATTCTAAGGTCACGAGTTTGAGCCCCAAAATTGGTAGTTGACTCTTATATTATTTGAAAGAAGTTGTGCTCTCTATGTATGATTTGTTGGTCCTACTTCTTCCAATTTGTGCCATCTATGAAGAAAAGTTAGAATCAAAATCTTATTTTGATGTAGATTTAAAATGACTAGTTATTTTTAATAGTTAAAAAATAAATGATTAAAAATGAATGGTTAAAAATGAGTTATTTTGATTGATTTGAAATGAATGATTAAAAATGATTGATTAGCTATAAATGAATGATTAGAAATGAGAGTTATTTTTAAAAATAAAAATGAAGAGGAGTTTGTAAAAATTCGTTTGGATGCAGGTTTTCGATGAGGAGTTAATAAATCATAAACTAAATCCTACCTAAATATGTCAAACAAACAGCCTCGGGAGTGTTTGTTTGACATATTTAAGTAGAATTTAGTTTAAAGAGTTATATTAAAGAGTTATGTTGAGTAGTTAAAAATCGAGAGTTGTGCCAAAAACTCGTTTGAATGTAGTTTTTGTGTAGAGGAGTTAAAGTCAAAATTTTGTTTGGATGTAGATTTAAAATGAGTAGTTATTTTTAGTAGTTAAAAAAATGATTAAAAATGAGTGGTTAAAAATAAATTATTTTGATTTATTTAAAATGAATGATTAAAAATGAGTGGTTAGAAATGAGGCTAAATTATAGAAAATGCTCATAAACTATGGGAGTTGTGTCAAAAATACCTCCAAACTTTGAAAAGTTTAAAAAATGCACCCAAACTTTAACTTTAGTTTCAAAAATACTCTTGCCGTTAAATTTGAATGGAAACTGTTAAAGTTTGGTTTAAAAAATACTCTTAAACTTTGAAAATGTTTCACAAATGCCCTTAAACTTTAAAAACAATTAAAAATACTCTCGACTTCAAAAAAAAAAACATTAAAAATATCATCATCAATAACTCTTTAAATTAAAAATATTGCACTTTTATTTGAACAGTATTCTTGATCTTTTAAAAACTTACAAAAATGTTCTTAATTAAATTTTTTTTTCTCTATTCATATGCATTTTTTCCATAATAACTAACGAAAATGAATATATTATTAACCTTTGAATAACAATGACCAAACAAGTTTTAAAATTCAAAATCTATAATCATAATCGTAACTCTTTAAAGATAATTTATAATTGTTTTTATGGATTTTAGCTTGAATTTATTTAAATAATTGAGTTACTTATTTGTAATTTGAAACTAAATCAATTGACAATGAGTAGGTGATTTTCATTCAAATTTAACCTTGTTGATAACTTTTGGATTTAAAAAAATATTACGTATTTTGTTTAAGGGTGTCAATATTGAACCCTTAAAAAACTTTAAAAAATATTCTTATTAAAAAATGGTTATTTTTTATTCATATATTTTTTCGTCATGAAAACTAATGAAAATAAATACAGTATTAACATTTGAATAATAATGTGACAAAATTTTTTTTCCAAAATTCAAAATCATAATCATAATTATCATTCATAACTTAAAAAAAATGGTTGCTGGGATGAATTTTGGAACATAAATAAATATTTTGAGATAGAGATTTGTTCAATTATTCAAAGTTTAAAGATAATTTATCATTGTTTTAATCAATTTTTAAGCTTAAATTTTTCAAAATAATTTCGTTACTCTTACGTCTGAAAACTAAATCAAGTGACACAATGAGTAGGGTAAATCATTTATTTTATAAATGTTAGGAGATATCAACATGTACTTGTTTAAATTTAATGAGTTTCAGATATAATATTAGAATGGTATGACATTTCATTTCAAAATCAATTAACAATGAAAGAATAACTCATTAATTTTATAATGCTAGGAGGTATGTCACATTTTCAATGTGAAATTCTCAACGCAATTTTTTTTAGTACTTGTTCAATACAATTCAAGTTTAAACAATTAATATTTACATAAAAATAATTCAATATAAAAGTAAAATTTATCTTTTACAAGTATAATTAAATATCTATAGTATTATTGAAACAAAACTTTAACATTTTCATCATTATTTTATGTTTTTTAAGATCATCTTACAAGTCTAGGGGTAGTTTTGAAACAAAGTTTATGGGTATTTTTTAAACCAAACGTTAACGGTTTCCATCCAACTTTAAAGAAAAGAGCATTTTTAAAACTTTTGTTAAAGTTTAGAGGCAATTTTAAAACGTTTCAAAGTTTATGGACATTTTTTACACAAATATCATAGTATAGAGGCATTTTCTATAATTTAGCCTAGAAATGATTGAGTAGTTATAAATAAATGATTAAAAATGAGAGTTATTTTTAAAAATAAAAATGAGAAGGATTTGATAAAATTTGGTCTGTATATAAATTTTTGAAGAAGAGTTAATAAATCTTTAAACTAAATTCCACCACAATACCCTAAACAAACAGCCCCAACACGTGCTTTAGTTATATTTACTTTTATAGTTGAAACAAATTTGGTATAAGTATAAAAAAGTGAATGTAAGTTGCATTTTTTTTTTTTTTTTTTTTTTTTTTTTTTCAAAGGGGGGGGGAAGTTGTATCAAAAACCAAAAAAGTTTGGCTGGTTGGTTAGGTCGGTTTTACTTTTACATTTTTTTTGTGTGATTAAATTTTTTTAATCATTTTTTGTTTTTTTTTGAAGTTCACAATTATTTGTTTATGATTTACCTTTGAAACTTTATTGATTAATTTCATTTTTTATTAGAAGTAATCATTAAATCACCATGTATAAAACTTGTTATTCTTTGTTGAGATTTGGTGGAAGATTTCAAATGTGATTTTAACGAATAAAAAAGGAAAGAAGACAATGTGTTAGGTACTAAACAAGGATTGTCAAAGGGACCATTAATAGCAAATTATTTTATGTGAATTTTGGTATATCAAATTTGAGTTACTTATAAATAAAAATCAAATAATGTTTAATTATTGTAAGAAAAAAAAAAGTTTGATATTTAATGACAAAAGTAATAGTTTAGTAATAATTTGATGTATTAGAAACAACAAAATCCGTAGTTAAAGTCCTCTAATCTTTCTTATTCTATTTGAATCTTTCGCAAACGTATTAAATTGAACTAAAAACAATGTTAAAACATTGTTGATTTTTACAATAATCATAAAACATTGTTGGGTCAATATGTTTTGCTTATTTAATCAACTTTTGATTGGAAAGTAAAAATATTATTGTTATTTTAATACATGCTTATAAATGCATTTAGTCGAGAGCAGATTCGAATAAAAAAATCGATATTCGACTGTCATATTATTTTAGAGTAATAGTATCTTTTATGTAGGGTTTGTTGGTCTCCTCCCCAATATATGTACTAAATAAAATGCATTTAGCTTACTTTAATTTAGACTTAAATTTAATCTAGTTAAAATATTTTATTTTTTGATATCCCAATTAAAATATAAAATTAAACAAATAGCGGAAATGATACTCTTAGTTAATTGTCAACAACATCAATAATTCAGCGAATCTTGATATATTAACAATCACGCCCCTTATTTATACTTTTTTAAAAAATCCTAATTAGTTTTCATCACTTTAAGATTTGTGTGACTAGCCATCGTGGTTAGAGGATAATATTATTATGGTATTGTTTCTTTTTTTCTAATTGTGTTTAATACTTTTTTTATCTAAGGTTCTAGAAAAGTTCTAAACTACGTGTTTATATTCCACTTGCTATTTTAATTTTAGAAAGTATACATTTTTACAATACTAACCCATAAGAAAGTGCAATCTACAAATGTAAAAGACTGTTTAAATTATTTCCAACCACTTGAAAAAAGTATGGATATTTTGCTCTTCTAAAAACAACTTGATCAATAAAAGCCAATGGACAAGAAAAAAAAAAAAAAAAAAATCATTCTTAACAACTCTAATTGGTAAAAAGAGAAAAAAAAAATTCTACTAAACATAAGAAATAGCTATCGATGAATAAATTGTGTTCGAATTCAAATAAAATGCATATACATATTTAGATCTATGATATAATGAAAGCTATAACAATAACCTTCAACAATTACTGTAATTTTAAGTAATATATGATGATTATTCGATAAAACTTTAGGACAAAGCAATAGACATGCATGTCAAGATTTTTGTTGATGGTGTGACATCAAAAATTAAAAGTATGGACTAAAAGTTGATGAGAAGATTAAAACTGGAAATTTGCTTTCTATTATTTTAACATAATATGAAATATTATCATATATACTACAAGATTGAAGTTATTTGTTGAACAAGCCCAGAACAAGTGGGATTTGGGCCGTATATGTGGTAATTTGAAGGCCCAAACGTCTAATATAAAGTTTGTTGTCGAACGAATCCAAATAAACAATATATTTTTGGCCCAAGATGTGGAATTTGAAGGCCCATATTATTATTTGGTATTACGGCCCATATTTGGTATTCTTCTAGCTATAACAATGGTCAAATAAAATACTAGATACAAAGTACACAGAAAATAAAAATAAGAAGAAAAAAAAATACATTCACCATGTTATAGAAGTGTAAAAAGTAATGTAAAAGAAAAAAATAATAAAAGAAATGTAGAAATTTAGTTGTAATCTTCAAATAAATCACATTTTTTAAATAGATATAAATATCTACGTTGTATTAGGCTCACCTTAACTATTTTATAAGTCGAATTTTATCGTCGATCGCATGTTAATAAAACTTTCAAAATCAGTTGTTCCATATATATATATATATATATATATTTTAATAACAAACTCTCTTATAGACATCATTAGTTTTTTTTCTTTAAAACAATAAAATGTAAAAGAACAAAAATTCTATTAATTATTTTGTAGTTCTATCATATTTGAGGTTGATAAATTCTAATCTCGATAAATTCTAACCTTTTATCATGGATGATATATATCAATTATTGTTGATAATCACTTTTGACCTTTCTTTTTAATACTAAGTCATTATTAAAAATGGAAACTTGCTTTAGGTGACATTTTTTATTATATATTTTAATTATATCATTTTTTAAGAAGTATTTAATTCATAAAAAAATTTAGATTTTTTTTTTAATTATTTTAATTTCGCTTTTTACGATCTTTTCATTGAAGACTATAGGTAAAATTAAATAAAAATTATATTTATCGAAAATTCTTGATCCCCCATTAAAGATCGTTTGTAATATCAATTCAAAACTTCACTAATTAAAAGAGTAAAAGATTATCTATTGTATCGATAAAATTTTCACATTTTTACTAATTCTCCCTCATAAACCAATTTCTTCTAAAATGTTGTTAATTTTTTTTTTTTTTTTTTACATGAAAAATCTAGGGGTAAAAATCCTAAGAAGCAATTTTCCAACAAAGCTCATATTTATATTAGTTATTCCATTGGAGTGTGGAAGAGAAGAAGAGTTGGTTGAATTTCAGTTTGAAGGTTGAGATTAGTTTCAGAAAGTCTCTATGATTCGATCTTCTCCTCCCAATCTCAATTCAGCTTCCAATTCCATGAATCTCTGAATCGGAAGAGCATCGGAGTAATTAAACCATGAATCTGGATTTAGGTCCGTTCTCCGGCGAGAGCTTCGATCCGAAGAAATGGATCAACTCGGCTTGCCAGACTCGTCATCCACAGGAATCTCTGGACAAGCACCTCGTCGATCTGGAGATGAAGCTTCAAATGGTGTCCGAGGAGATCGCCGCCTCACTCGAGGAGCTCAGTGCCAATGCTCTTCTCCGCGTTCCTCGTGCTACTCGCGATGTTATCCGCTTAAGCGATGACGCCGTTTCTCTCCGATCTGCTGTTTCTGGGATTCTACAGAAGCTCAAGAAGGTGACTCCGATTCCGATTCCGATTC
>JBBMKA010000021.1:7357216-7375021 GCA_037833695.1 Sechiopsis laciniata | reverse complement strand
GGTGGCACAAATACATTTTTTAATGAAGATAATATTCTATTTTTTTAAAAGAAGGTATATTGTATGCCGACCATGCAGACCATGCACCTAGATTTTTGGTTTCGACTTATGCCATTCAAGCAAAGTCATTAAACCATCTTTCACCAGACCATTACCCACCTCAGGAAGTGCACAGACATTCTCTTAAGAAGTTGGAGTGAGAGAGAAGCTTAATAGCTGCTTAATTATTTTCTATTGTTTCTCTCTGGTCAATTGCCACTAGTTTCTTTGGTTCAATTGATCTTTCTCTTTCTGTTTTGGCATCTGAGTAGTTTCTTGCAATGCAGTCAAAAGATCCACGTTTCCATGCTCTTCCACTCGCATCTCAGAGAGTTGCAGCATTTGCAGACAAGGTTAATGAACTCGTATATGATGTTCTCATATCCAAAGTACGACAACGCCTCAGCGACGTCTCTGGTTTGCCGATATGGGCTTCAGTTGAGGAACCTAGTGCTTTTCCTCTTCCGACTTTCAGCTCTTACCCCCAGTCTTACGTTACAAGTGTTGGTGAATATCTTCTCACTTTACCCCAACAGCTTGAGCCACTTGCTGAGGGTATCGCTAATAGCAATGCCATCAATGATGAGGCTCAGTTTTTCACTGCAGAATGGATGTGCAAGGTACTAAAGTCACATTAGGTATATTATTTGCACAAATATTGCGAATTTTGAAATTTCACCTCAAATTCTAAAAGAATTAGGGAGTTGTATTGTACTTCCTCGCATTCATAGTTTGCTTCATAATAAAAAAAATGAAAATAAGAATATACAATACGGTGCAAGAAAACAGATGGGCAAAAATGAAGTCCCATCTTTGCTTTGAAATTGTTGTCTAATTCTGAAGGGGTGATGCTTTCTACAGAATCTGGTGTTAGCTATCAAAATATACAGCATGTTGCATAGAATATGATCATTTCTTCATCTGTTTGTCACTTTGTAATGAACCACTTACATGGATCTGTCTTCTATTTTCTGAAGGTTGCTGAGGGTACGGCTGCACTTTACACAGAGCAATTGCGTGGGATACAATACGTAACAGATCGCGGGGCACAACAGTTGTCTGTCGACGTCGAATATCTTACGAACGTGCTCTCTGCCCTATCAATGCAAATTCCTTCAGCTCTCGCCACATTCCTCACTTGCTTTTCCACTCCAAGAGACCAGCTGAAAGAACTTCTAAAATCCGACTCTGGAAAGGAGCTCGATCTTCCCACGGCAAACCTTGTATGTAAGATGCGGCGTGTCAACTTAGATTAGCAAAATTTTGACTGAAACATCTTTGGCCTTATGATCATCATCATTTATTATTAATAGGTAATGTGATTACCATTCCATGAGACACTGCATTAGAGCTTAGATTATGTAATTTGTTGTGGTGGATCCTGACAAGTTGATATCTTCATTTAAGTCTATCCTTTTACCATCTCCATGTAATTTACACAGCCAAGAACGAGTTTCAAGAAGTTTTGAAAAATAGTTATACATATATACACTTCATGAGCTTCTCCAATGATCTTATACTTTCTTTCTTTCTTTCTTTATAACTGAAGTACTTTCTTTCTTTATAAGAATTTGGAGCTTTCTGTTCATTGTTCAAGTTAACGAGATAAAGCAGATTCAAGTTTCATTCTTTTAGCTGTTGTAAATTTTTATTTATTAACATCTAAATGATCCAAAAGTTCAATATTTCTAAACCAATTTCATCAACTAAACAAAGGGGCAAGTTGCCCCTACAAATTGTTTTCTAAGGAAAAAAAATAATACGTTTCAAACGATTTGGTTTCTAAATAAGATAATGATAATCAATCCATATTTATAGTATTTGTAAGATGTCTAAATAGTATATAAATAGAAAAAATATCTATATTCATAAGAATAACAAACAAGAAAAGTAGTATTTATAGGGTTTTTTTTTTATTATTATTTTTTTAAATAATAGAGTTGAAAATTTTGAAGTGGTTATCAATCACTATCTACTTTTTTGTTTAGTTCAAATTGGGGAAGAGACTACAAACCTTACATAGAAGGTACTGTTACTCTCAAATAAGATAAAAGTCAATTATTGATTTTCAAAATCGAATTTGTGATCGTGAGGTCAAATTAGATAAAAACCAAGTCATCATCGACTCATGAAAAATTTGAAGTATCAATATTTGTCTAAAATTTTAAAACAAACAATAATATATCAAATGTTGTCTAAGATATGGTTGTAGTTTTGTTTGATAATCTTTCCATCGGAATTGGAAGATAACAAAAAAAAAAAAAAAAGAAAGAAACAAAACTTGAATTACAGTAATTTTTTTAAAGTACAAATTGAGGCAAATGAACTAAAACTTATATAGAACACATTACTGCTCTCAAATAAATAAGATCGAACATGTGATCATGATATTGAACTGAATTATCAACAAACAATAAAAGCAACGCGATACTAACCCTTTGGGTGAATTATCGTAATTTTGGTATCTACAAAAATTATAATTTTGAATTTGTTCATAAAACACTCATGGCATGCAATTTACTACCATTTTCTATAAGTTAGTGATAATTTATCCAAAAAAATACAAAAAATAACAAAATTATAAATAAAAAACAAACAAACAAAAACAAAAAATGAAACCACAGTCAATTATAAAGAAATCACTAATTTGTAGCTCTCATTCAATTTCTCAATTTAGGATCTCATATCGAAAATAGCAAAATCTCGTAACAATATATAAGAAAAGTGAATTACTTCTCTTCTTCACAAATTAGTTTTGAAATGATGTCCATACTATTTAATATAGTATTAAAGCTTATTAAACTTAAACAGATATTTGATCCAATAAAAATTTCATAACAGTTTGTTATGGGTTCAAATCTCACATTAATTGAGTTTAAAAAAATGAGAGAGGTGAAGATTCATATTTTTTAAAAAATTATAAATTTTTACCCAAAAAAAAAAAAAACAATAGAAATTTTAACCCTATATACATATATATATATATTACAAAGAATAACTAAGATTGATTTATTTGTTGGTGTGGTCAAACAATTATACAAAACTTATACAGAAGGATTTTAAAAATGAACTTAAAAATTGTAAAAATTATAAATAAAAAGGAGTATTTTTAGGAATAGGTCAAATTAAAAAAAATATTTACAATACAAAAAATAATAATTTAGCAATCATAGGTATATCATACACAAATTATACGGTATAATTAATACATAATACTATATTAACATACAATACTGTACTAATAACATATAATATTGTATTAATAATACATAATAAGGTATTAATATTAAAAAAAATTGTATTAATATCGTAAATTATATCATATGATAAATGTTAATTATACCATATATTTGACTTTGTATACAAATATTTCAAAATTTGCAAGAAATTAGACTGTCAAAGTTAAAACCAAGTTAAATTTGGTTCCATACTCGAAATTTAAAACGAAATGAAAATTGGATAAAAAATCGAATATTTTTTCCAAAAATGGTTAAACACGAAACATAATGAGGTCGGTTCAGGAAGGTCTTATCTACCCATTTGACCACTGTGGATATATTATATATTATATTATTATCTTCATTTCTTGTAGTCAAGGTCAAAATCTTGGATCAATTGACTCTTGAAGTCACATCTTGGAGCCAAATCAGATCCTCGCTTACCAAGCCAGTAAGAATTGTTTATATCTTTTTGTTTTGTTGTTATTCGTTTTCATCTTTGCAATCTTCATAGAAATCGTTTCTTCCCTGTTCTAACGATCCAATGTCTTTGAAATGATGGGAAAATGTATTGTGGGGTTCTTGATTTAACGATCTCAGATGGCGGATGGGGCTGCGCCTTCTCGGTATGTGAAATTGAAGAAAGATCAAGCGCCTTTGGAAGATATCAAGCCAGGGGAGCTTAACCAGCCCATTGAAGTTCCTCAGGTTAATTTGGGGATTATGTTTTTGCTAATGCTTCACATTTCTCTATGTACATTCTAGCTTTCTTGATGATATTGTTTGTATCTTTTGTTCAGATCTAGTACTTTTGTTTGCTAATCCTGTTGTGTGAAGATTTACTGACAGTGGTTGAAATGTTCTTTAAGTTGTGCATTTCGATGTAAATGTTCCCAAGATTATGCTATAGAAAATTGGTTGGTATAATTAAATTTACACCTACTCATCGGTTTAAGTTTTTGGGGATTTAAAGTAGTTCGACATGGTACAAGAGCATGACATCCAACTAGTCTCATAACCCAATTAATTTTGATTTCATCTTGATGGGTATTTTCAAAAATTTCCAAACCCACAAGTGAGAAGGAGTGTTGATTGATATATTTAAATTTACTTCAATTCATCAGCTTAAACTTTTGGGTTGATTGACGATTTAACAAAAAGATTAATTTGGTATCTTAGTAGTGAGAGAGTATATGGCGTATACAAATAAGGCAATGGTCAAGAATGTTTTTGCGGGTGATAGGTTTGAATTAAGTTGGGGTTCTTTTTACATCAAATGTTGTAGGGTAAAGAGGTTGTTTAATATAAGATGAATAAATGTTGAAGGATGGAGGGGGTGGGGGGCTAAAATTCAATGTTGATCACTCTGTACCTGTTTATTGTGTGTTAATAATGTGCTGACAACATGCATACTTGTTTAAACTGTTCATTTGTTAGATGTTGATGGGGGTTATTAGTCAGGTTGTTTAAGTGGTGTCTCTGGAAATACACTCAGTCGAACCTTCAAGTGCCTTATCTAGCCATTTTATCTGACCTTCACCGCTTACTTAATCATTTTGTCCGGGAGTGTTGGTTGATATAATTAAATTTACCTCAATACAATTGTGTAAGTTTTTTGGTTGATCGGTGATTTGACATAATTCAACAGATATTGACCTTCTTCACCGGCTTTAGTAGAGTCTTCCACTACACCCAAGAATGGGATATCGTTGGTTTTCTTGATTGGAAGCTGCTTAACTTCTCTTTATGCACACTATGATTCTTGTTCAGATACTAATCTAGCAGTTTCTCGGCTGTGATCTTTATATAACTTAAAAAGCATATCATTGATACTATAATTGCAATCCTCTGTCTGACTTTCAGTTAAATGTACGAAAATGCAACGAGTGTGGACAGCCACTACCTGAAAGCTTTGAACCTCCAGCAGATGAACCTTGGACAACTGGAATTTTTGGCTGTGCTGAAGACTCACAAAGTTGTAAGTTTCCATATATACTGTATTGTTTTTAATCTATGGTTCTCAGGTCTGATATTAGTAAATAGCTCTTCAATATGATACTGATTTGCTTGTTAAGATGAACAAAAACTTCTGCAAATTATTTCTAGTATTAAAAGCTTGTCAGCAACACATTTTCTTTTGAGTTAAAATCGTGTTTCTGAACATCATAATCTTTGTAAATTAATTGTAGAAATAAGTTGATGAAAATCATCAGGTGCCTGCTGAAGAGAGAGAATTTCTGTGTTAGGCAAGTGCAGAGGGAATAACCAGAACTCTCTGGATCTTCCCCTTAGAGGACGACTCTAGAATCTCTTTCCTATGATCCGGGTTCCCTCTTGCTATTAAGTCTCCCCTTACCTTTTCTTTGACTGAATTAGAGTGAATTTGGATGACTTTTAAAAATATTGGTTTCCAAGTGAAAAAAACACTTCTCATATAAGCAATTTTTATAGCACAAATTAGATGTATCTCAAAAAACGTTTTGATGACAGAACTCTCAACATTGTTTTTAATTATCAAACCTAACTTTATGGAAAAAAATTGAAATGTGGATTTTTCCAAAAGCCATCACAAACTTTCTGCTGCTCATTCACAGCCATTCTTTCAAGTGATTACTAAAACTACAACAGAACCGAATTTCTATGTTGAAACTTTGTGATAGGATCCCTACTAAGGGTATCTTAGTAAATAAGTAAGATTGTTTGTAGAGAATTCTATTATAAATAGAATTAAGGGGTAAGGGTAGAGTTATGCAAATATGGATTAGTCAGCATTAGGGCTCAAGAGAAGATTCTCTAGAGAAAGAGGTTCTAGGTGCCTTTCTTGTATTTCGTTTATGTTTGGTTAATCAATAGATCCAGATTCTATCGCTTTGCAATTATACAATTGACACTACTCATTTGTAATTCAGCAAGGACAAGCAGCTCTTTTAAGTTTTTAACTTGTTTTTGTCTTTGTATGTCTATGTACGCCTATTTCATGTATGCAGGCTGGACTGGACTGTTCTGTCCATGTGTTTTGTTTGGGCGCAATGTCGAAAGTTTGAGAGACGACGATATGGATTGGACAAAGCCATGTGTTTGTCATGCTATATTCATTGAAGGCGGCATCGCATTGGCGACAGCGACTGCGGCATTCCATTGCATTGATCCAAACACGACTTTTCTCATTTGTGAGGGATTACTGTTTACTTGGTGGATGTGTGGCATATACACTGGACTCGTCCGCCAATCTTTGCAGAAAAAGTATCATCTTAAGGTAACTTTCTATTAACGTGCTGATCAATCTTGATACTGGACAATCTGTGGTTACACCCTGAAAATGACCAGATGTTAAACTAATTCTTTTTTGGCTTTTAAATGTGAATTATATTGAATAAAAGCATCACTACTTCTAGAATTGTATGCTTCGTGTTTTGTGGATCCCAAAGTGCCCTCTCGTGTGTTTATGAAGAGAAAATCTCCATGCGTAAGAGGATTTTATGAGTCATAGTGGATATTTGGCTTTAAATAACATTACTCTGTATAGCTAATGAGAGCAAGCTCTCAACCGGTGTACCCATGATTAAGAGATCATGGGTTCGAATCCTTCCTCAAACAATTTTTTGTTGAATTGAAAGAAAAAACATTACTTAGTAGGGCCAGTGTGAAGAGCCTCGAAGAACTCGATCTGCCTACACCCTGAATGCTAGGGGCAAGAGTGAGAGTAGATAATATATCTTGATTTTTTTAAAATTTTTTATGGGAAATAAAACTTTCATTGATGAATGAAAAGATATACAAAGGTCTATCAAGGAAACACACAAAAAACTTCTCCAACGTGACATGAATTTAGAGTGGAAAAGCTATAATCTTTACGGGGATAAATAGTGTGAGCTTAGGGTATAGCTAGAAAAGTAATAGATTCAAGGATGCTTCCTTGTTATTGAGGCTTCTTCGTTAACATATTGACATTGTGAACCTTCCATATCTTCTACAAAATGTATAAAGGATAAGCTATCTCGACTTATACCTCAGAAACTCATAAGTGAAATTATGTGATCCCATATCACACATAAGATTTAAAGCAACCGTTCCTCTACTAATATACGTGTGGTGCTATAACTATTCAAATGTTAAAGATCAGCATTGATGCTATATTTTGAGATAGTTACGTCAAAAGGAGCATAGCTCAAGTGACATCATATATGACCTGATAATCAAAATGTTACATGTTGAAAACCTCATTTCCAAATGTTTGTTGATTTTTTTTTTTTTTAAAAAAAGGGAGTTACCGTCATATGCATTTACACTGGCTGTATTCTAATCGTTGTACTGCTGATTGCAGAACTCCCCATGTGATCCTTGCATGACGCATTGCTGCCTGCACTGGTGTGCTCTATGTCAAGAACACAGGGAGATGAAGGGACGTCTAGCCGATAACTTCGTCGTCCCAATGACTATCGTGAACCCGCCACCCGTTCAAGAAATGAAGTCAGAAAACGAGGGTGAAGGTGCAACTTCATCTTCCAGCCTCAACGGGCAGACCAATTTGGAAATGCAGGCATCGTAGATTCCATCTTACCACACCACCACAGCATACATTAGATAGCTTCAGTGAGCTTTTTTCTGTGACTCGGACCACCCCAAGAGTATAATTGAACCATTTTTTTTTTTAATTTTTTAATTTTTAGTTTCTTTAGTGTTTTTTTTTTTTAATCTATATCCAGATTTATGAGGACTGCACACTGTAGATTTATGGTGCAACTTTACAGTTGGGGGACATTTATGTTGGAACATTATGGCCATTGTTTGTCTTTGTAGTTTGTCATTCGTTTTGTTTTGTTTTTTTTTTTTGTCTATATTATACAAATATTAAAATTATTGGTATATCAATTAGAAGGTACAATACAACAGCTTTATTGTATCCAATTATTTAAAGAGTTGTGAACTAAAATTATTGGTTTAGAAATTAATAGGTACAACCATTAATTATTCGTGAATTAAGTGATTGTTTTGAGAAAAAAGAAATCACACTATTTATATGTGGATTTAAAAATCTTGTTAAAGCATATAAATTAAATTTTAGTTTGTAAATTTATGAGAACTGAGTTTTATCTTACTTCAAATTATAGGGATCAAATTCAGTTAAAATTATATGTACTAGGTTTGAATTTTTTTTTAAATCTATAAATGTTTGGACTAACTTACATCTACATCAAATATTTATAATTAAATATAAATTCAATAATTTTGGAAATATATATATATTTTTAAAATTCTATTGGACTTAAAATATGGCACAAATGAAATAAACTACTTGTGACCAAGAGATATGGAATGGAATTTCAAATTGAATAAAAAAAAAAAAAAATTAATCTATGTAGTAAACCTAAAATTAGGTAATAATAAAATTGAAATTACTGAACTTTCAAAACTAAATCAAGCTTGATTCAGTAAACTCCTACCCATTATTCAAACCAAGAATTTTGCCAAACCAAACTTCATTTTTATTCTTATCTCAAACCGATAAATTATTATTAAATTTTTTTCATCCAACCAAGAATTTTGCCAAACCAAATTTCATTTTTATTCTTATCTCAAACCAATAAATTATTATTAAATTTTTTTCATCAAACAAAATTGAACAAGAAATACATATTTATCTCTGTATATAAATACATCCATTGTACAAAAACCCCTCAAGAAAAACTCAAAAAAGACAAATTCCCAATTGAAGAGTACTTTCTTTTAGAAATGGCCAGAGATTCACCTCCCTTCGAATTCGGCGACGGCGGGCGTCGCGGCGGAGACATTTTTTTCGGTAAGGATGATATGAAAGAATACGTATGGGATGGAGTTTTCACGGAACAAACAGTTCGATTAATTGAAAGAGATTCCGCCATTAAAGCTCTGAGAAAGAGAACTAAAACAAGACCACAAAATTTCAATTGCTTCCAGTTCTTGAATCTCCTATGGTGCTTCAATTTCTAAATCTCTTCTTCTTCGTCGAATTTTTCCGATCTCGGATTGTGTAATTATTTTGAATTTCGATCTCTGTATCTTTCGATCCAAATGAATTAAAAGGCTCCGATGTATATAAATTGATCTCGATCTCGATTTTGTTCTTGTTCTTGTTCTTTTGTGGTTTGATCTGTTGCGATTGGATTTCGAGTGAATTCCGATTGGAAGGTGAAATGTAAATTCTGTTCTAAAAAATTCGGAAGTTAAAAATTCTGCGTTTTCAACGAATTTCACGGAACGCTGATAAAAAATTTGGTTGATCAATTGGAATTCCTTGTGAAGTAAATTACATTTTTATAATCGTGGAGTTTTTGTTCTATACTTGAATGTTACTCAACTTCCTTTAATTTACAAACATTAAGTTTAAACCATTTGAGATGAAAAATCCAACCCAAAGCGTTTACTAATCATATATGTCTGGGTCGGTGGCGCGATTAGTTATCTAGTTTAACTTTAATTTATTTTCACTTGATCACGGTTCGATTCATAAAATCGATATTTGTTATCCTCTTTTTCCAACTTGTCCTAAAAAAAAATTAAAAAAATCATATATTATGCATTATGACTTTTTCCAAGTAAAACATCTTTCTCAATAAATTATAAAACATTTTAGTCTATATATTTATAATTTTTTTTTATTTTGGTTCTTTAAAAAAACAAGAAAAAGAAGTCAAATTTAAAAAATAGTTATAAATATACAACTTAAAAAATATATATAGCAAAGGTAGTCATTAATATTTTTTAATATTGTCACATACTTTTTTTAATATTGGCATAAATAAGTATTTATAATATATGATTAAAACATATTAATTATTATTGATAAACTATTTTAAAATTTATGTAATTAGCTTGTGAAATTAATTTATCCCATATAATTTCTCAAAAAAAAAATAAAAAAATTCAGTATTATTTTATTTTTGAGATCAAACAACAATATTTTAAAGTGAGGTCTCCCATATCACATATGTAATCTCTTTTTAGGCATCAATTCAATAATATCAATAATTTTAATTCACACCTAACATATTATATATTTCTAAAAATTATACAGGAATAAAATATTTTTAAAAAGACAAAATAACAAAAGCTCGGAGAAGGAACCAACATACAACCTTTTTAGAAAAAATATAATATAATATAAAAAGTAGATAATTAAACGTTTAGGTTGTGTTTGAGAGGATTATAACTCTTTTACGCAATTTAATAATAATAAAAAAACTCTTTCACATAATTTTTTCGCTTTTTCACACAACTCATAAAGGTAGTCATTTATATTATTGAATATTATAAAAAATTAACCAACTTAAGTATATATGTATATACAAAATTAATATGTTTTTTTAAAAAATATACAAAATTAATATAAAAATGTAAGAAAAGCAATTTTCTAAGTAGTGATAAGGATTGAGAGGCTTGACCGTCGGTGTGTTTGATGCTTTCGAAGTTCCATTCCAAATAGCTTATCATATTTATTTTTATTCCACTCATTTATTTTTATAACTTCTTCAATATATATAATATAGTTTTTTAGTGGATTCATTTGCCTATGCATCACTTGAAACCGACCATGCATTTTAAATTTCAACCATGTCAAATGATATTTTATCTTTGATTTTTTTCGAAGTTCTTATTTATTATAAAATCAATATGAATTCTACAATACTGTTATATTAAAAATATAGTTTTATGTGTTAATATATATATATATAGTAGTAAAATGTGAGAATTCTAATTCATTAGGAGGGTTGGATTTAGTTTAATAAAATTTTATATTAAAGAAATCACAAATAAAATTATAAGACAATTTTACCTAAATAATTTTAATTATAACACTTTTTTAAAAATATTTCACCTATAACAAACTTTTGTACTTTTTTTTTTTCATATTTCAAAATTAGCTTTATTTTAATTAGTTAAATTCAAATGCTTTCAATTGGCTGAATTAATTGCTTTCAATCAGTTAAACTTACTTACTTTCAATTTGTCAAACTTACTAGTTTTGAATTAGCTAAACAGATCGAAGGTAATCAATTTATTCGATTTTAAGCGTGAGTATGTTTATTATTTTCCGGAATTTACCATTTTATTTGCCATAAAAGATTTTTCTTTTCTTCATAATTATGCAGTTCATGCAATTTCTTTAGTTTTTTTTGTTATTAAGGAAAAATCCCCAAAATTTATTTTATTTTGGGCCTTAAACAGATCCAATATGAATACATGCTACGGCCCATAGTATACTCAAAGCCCAGAATGAAAAAAAAGCCTCAATTCATTTTTTTAATAATAATAATTTATTTGAAAAACGGGAAAAAAGAAGAACAGAGCAATTTCCCGCTTTCGAGTTCTCTTCTTTTACATTAACTCTCTGAAAATCCAGTGTTCTAGGGTTTCGATCTCCGAGCCCGTTGAAACAACTCTTCTAACAATCTCCGTTAGGGTTTTTGTTTCATTACAAACCAAAACTTCTCGTTTTCGTTTTCGAATTTCAGGGTAATTTGAATTTTGAGCTTCTGTAAACTCCATTTGTAGTCTCAGTGTCTGGGAACGATGCACATCAAGGAAGTTTGTCTGGAGGGGTTCAAATCCTACGCGACGAGGACCGTGGTTCCGGGTTTCGATCTCCATTTCAATGCAATTACTGGGCTGAACGGCTCTGGAAAGTCCAACATTCTCGATTCGATTTGCTTTGTTCTTGGAATCACCAATTTGCAGCAGGTTCGAGCTTCGAATCTTCAGGAGCTCGTGTACAAGCAGGGGCAAGCGGGTATCACCAAGGCTACTGTGTCGATTGTTTTTGATAATTCTGAGAGGAATCGTAGTCCGCTTGGGTACGAAGATCATCAGGAGATTACAGTAACGAGACAGGTATTGTAATTTTTTAGCTATGTGTTTTTTTTTGGAAACCGAGAAATCGAAGCTTTGCTTCACTATATATGGAGTAAACACGCCCGTCCCTAGGTCAGGCACGGGGAGACATCGAAGGAATGGAGACACGAGAGATGTCTACAAATCAATGCCAAAAGTGAGTCTGAACCTTGGACCTTGAGCACTCCTTAATCCCAAGCCTCCAACCACCGTGCCATCCCTTGGGGACAGCTACCCTATACGTTGAATTGCTTTACTTTATTAGATTAGAACCTAGTTTGATAACTATTTGAACTAGTTCCTGGTTGTTGAAATTTAAACTTGACTCTCACCATTTTTCTTCCATGGTTAGTCATTTGAGTTTTTAGTCAAACTCCAATTACAAACAAGTTTCTAAAACTTGGTTAGTTTTTTGAAACATAGGTTGAAAGTAGCTAAGAAAAGCTACGAAACTCATGGATGGAAATAGTATAAGCTTAATTTTCAAAAACTACAAACCAAAAATCTAATGGTTATGAAACAGCCAAACAGGTTTCATTTTTTTTATTTATTTTATATGATGGAATTTTAGCGTTTTTGTTTAGCTCATTTTCCGACACTATTGTCTAAGTTTAATAGTGGACCTTAAACTAACTATTGGTCAGTGTTTGCAAGTTTGCAACGTCTTTGACGATTTGCTGTACTGGTGCTCCGTTCATATTTTTCTTAAGAATTTGTCATTTACTAGCTTAACCACAGAACATTATAGATAGTAAGATGTACAAAATTCATAGAAATGTATGAAAATTCCAGGTAAAATAAATACATAACTTGTATTCTCAATGGTTTTAAACTAGTAGAGAGTCGGGTATCTCTTTTGTTGTTTCTTTTTTTTTTTTTCTTCTTTTATGTTTTTTTAAATATATGTAAGTCTTCTGGTCAATTTACATGCACATCGACTATTGTCACGAAACATATCGCCTTATCCTATAATATTTAGATGTCAAAGAAGCTTATAGAAAATTATTTCTTAAGTAGGTGTCTATATTAAATCTATAATCTCCCGGATCCTCAATGTCCTCTTTAGCCACTGGGCCAACACATGATGATTTATGTTCTTCTTTTGTGTTAGGCTGTTATCTCCTTTTTAGCTAAGGTTTTTTTTTTTTTTTTTTTTTTTTTGCTTTACATCCAATCTCTAAGACTCTTTCAAGTTTTAGATTTCCTATTTATACTCTCTATTTTCATTTCCTTTTCAAGGGACATTTCAATGCTTTTACCATTCAAAATCCTAGGAAGTCAGAATGTCAAAATTATCATTGATCTCTATGTCATGCCATATTGTTTTAACTTTGAAGGCAACGGTAGTTATTTTTTGACAATCGTGTGTTATAAGGTTAACATTTGCATCAAATACACCATACAACTTTAGTTTCCAGTATTTCTAGAAACTAAGGAGAAAACATGATTCTTCCCTCAATCAGTGGCTCTTGTTTTGTCAAATTATCAAATTTGATGTTTGAAGCTAATTTAGCCCTTTGTACAGATTGTGGTTGGAGGGAGGAACAAGTACCTGATCAATGGGAAGCTTGCGCAGCCTAGTCAAGTTCAAAATCTTTTCCACTCAGTGCAGCTTAATGTTAATAATCCACACTTTTTGATTATGCAAGGCCGCATCACCAAGGTTTTAAATATGAAACCGCCGGAAATTTTATCAATGCTCGAGGAGGCTGCTGGGACAAGAATGTACGAGACAAAGAAAGAGGCTGCTTTGAAAACACTTGATAAGAAGCAAAATAAGGTAGATGAGATCAACAATCTTCTTGACCAGGAGATACTTCCTGCTCTAGAGAAGTTGAGGAAAGAACGAATGCAGTATATGCAATGGTCTAATGGCAATGCTGACTTAGATAAGCTTAAGAGATTTTGCATAGCTTATGAATATGTGCAGGCTGAGAACGTTAGGGATAATGCAGTTAGTCAGGTAGAACAAATGAAAGCAAAGATTTCTGAGATTGATGATGGTTCAGTAAGGATGCAGTTGGAAATAAAGGATTTGGAAACAAAAATCAACACTCTGACAGCAGAAAAGGAAGCTAGTATGGGGGGTGAAGCAAAAACTTTGACAGATAAAGTAGATCTTCTTTATAAAGATCTAATTAGGGAAACGACTGTTCTGGAGAACAAAGAAGACACTCTCAAGGGTGAAAAGAAAAATGCTGAAAAGGTTTTTGGCTTATATCTCAAATATGCCCCATCAAGCTTCACAAACTTGATTTGAGTTTTTATTTACTTATCTTTCGTTCATATGCAATTTCATACTTGGTTCGTTATTCAGATAAATGTTTTCTAATTTATAAATGTGGCATTGTTAGATGATGAACAATATAGAAGATTTAAAGAATTCTGCAGACGAGAGAGCTTCTGCTGTTAGAAAGGCTGAGGAAGGAGCATCTGATTTAAGAAAGTCAGTTGAAAAGCTGTCTAAGAACTTGGAAGATTACGAGAAAGAATATCAGGTAACCAATGGGTTTACGTGTTGATTGTACTATTAGCAGTTCATATCTTGCATTTGAAATTTAAAATTTGAATTAATGGTACAAAAAAAAAAAAAAAAACTTGAACAGGGGGTATTAGCTGGCAAGGGAAGTGGAGATGAGGAGAAAAGTCTTGAAGATCAACTACGCGATGCTAAGGTAGCTGTTGGAAGTGCTGAGACAAAGCTAAAACAATTGAAAACAAAAATAAGCCATTGTGAAAAGGAACATAAGGAGAAAAGTAAACAATTATTATCAAAGCGTGAAGAAGCTATTTCCGTAGAGAATGAGTTAAATGCTAAAAGAAAAGATGTAGAAAATATCAAGCTTGCATTAGAGTCTCTTCCATACACAGAGGGCCAATTAGAAGCCTTGCAAAAGGTCATTGCCGTTTCTTATGTTTCTCTATACTAACTACTAATTATTCATTTCATTGATCATCTTGTTAACCTATATCTTTATGCAGGAACGTACATTTGAAATGGAGAGAGTTCAAAAGCTGAAAGATGAGATACGAAACCTTTCAGCACAATTAGCTAGCGTTGACTTCAAATTCCGTGATCCTGTCAAGAATTTTGATAGGTCAAAGGTGAAAGGAGTAGTTGCAAAACTTATCAAAGTAAAGGATAGTTCTGCAATGACTGCCTTAGAGGTAGCTTGTTATAATCTGGATTGATAAATATCTACTAGACTATGTACTCTCTCTCACACTAGGTAAATGTGCAGGTCACTGCCGGTGGAAAAATGTTTAACATAGTTGTAGACAATGAAAATACTGGAAAACAATTGCTTCAGAATGGTGATCTTCGAAGGAGAGTAACAATTATACCATTGAACAAGATACAACATAATCCTGTTCCCCCGAGAGTTCAACATGCTGCTGTCAAATTGGTTGGTTATTTACATAAGTTCTCTTCACAATGGTAGGGCATTGTAAGTTCGTCTCTTTTGATAATTTTTTCAACATTACTTTTTTAGGTTGGGAAGGAGAATGCAAAACTTGCACTTTCTTTTGTTGGGTATGATGAAGAATTGAAGGTAAGCTTGTAATTTGCCTTTTTATTGGATGAGAACTGTCTTTGTTTATAGGCTTAAATTGTTGAAGACCTATGTTGGCGTTTGTTTATGAGATCTTGATGAAAGAAAACATTATTTAATAGATTGTGGGACAATGCAGGGAATTTCGTGCAGTTGAAGTTTGATTTAGCAACTTGATTGTGGTTGTATTCAATAGTAATGGCCATATCAAGTTTGCATATGATTTTTCCCCTTTTCATAGCAATTGTTTGCATTTGTTATGAAAAGTAAAAAATATTGATGCTGAATGGATTGGTTGTTTTTATAAAGAAATAGTAATGACCATATCAAGTTTGTATTTGATTTTTCCCCTTTTCATAACAACTGTTGGCATTTGTTATGAAAAATAAGAAATACTGATGCTGAATTGATTGGTTGTTTTTATAAAGAAGAGCTTGAATGAATTGGTTGCAATTATTTTATTTTTTTCTGGCTAGGGAACTTTTTTTTTTCTCAATGCGAATAACATGTTTATACAAATTGGTGGACATTACAGAGTGCAATGGAGTATGTATTTGGTTCAACCTTTGTTTGCAAAAATATTGACGCTGCAAAAGAGGTATAAGTCCATATCTAGAGAAATGACGCCTTCTTAGAGAAGATAATAAGTTTGCTCAGTGTAGCTTTTCTGTTATTTATCATCTACAGGTTGCTTTTAATAGAGAAATTCACACCCCAAGTGTTACACTTGAAGGTGACATTTTTCAGCCAAGTGGTCTATTGACTGGAGGAAGTCGCAAGTATACCTTTAAAACTCTCTTTTCTTTTTCTAGATTTAAAATGGACACTAATGATTATAGATATGCAAAACAAACTGGTGTTCCTGCACACTCAAAGTCTCTCGATTAAGTTTAAGGACACCTTATGCACTCAATGAGTATATGTTGAATGAAAATAGCTAATTTGCTTTCAAGCTTTCACTGCTGCCTTCAAATTTGAGTTCAGCTTGTCAGATATTAACCAATGATGTCACTTGACAGGGGTGGTGGTCAATTGTTGAGGCAGCTTCATGACTTGGCTGGGATGGAAGCCGAACTTTCTATACATCAGAAAAAATTATGTGACATCGAATCAAAGGTAGGCTGTGCAATTTTTCTCGATACTTATGGAAAGAGAGAAATATAAGCAAGCTAATTAGTAGGATATTTTTGTAATATTTTTCTGAAGTTAATTGGTTGAGGTTTATACCGGTTCTTGGTTTTAGAAACAATAATGCCTATAGGTAATGCATGGCTTTATTACATGATACATAGAATGAGGCATTTCTTATTATAAACAAAAAAATATAGAATGCTTGATTTCTCTCTCTTTCTCTCTCTCCCCCTTTTCTTATTTGTGTATATTATATCATACTGCGTGACATGATATATAGTGTCAAAATCAAATTGATATCTGTTGATGATGCTCTTTTGAATTTTTTTTTTAGAATTGCTCTTTTGAATTTGAAAGCAAGGTGGAAAGGGTTTGGCAAACTTGTTCTAAGTTTATGATACTTTATCATTTGCGAGTCTTGTGACATAATATAAGCAAGCTAACCCATGAACTGATAATTTGAAAGTGAACTATTTTTTCTTTTGATAAGTAGGCTTGCCTTTTAAGTTCACAGTTGAAACATTCACCTTTAAACTTCTAAAATGCCATAACCTGTAACTTCTTCTCTTTATGTTGATATGTCCAATATCTGCCTTCTTCTATCATTTGATGATTGTCTTAGTAATATTTCTATCAAAACTGGCCTTCATGCTCAAGGGAAAGTAATGTTCAACTTTTTTTTTTTTTTACTGTTTTTCCAGTTATCTATCTATTACTTGTGTAAGGCTACCCAATTTTCATTTAGTTCTTCTGAAATTTCAAGATTCTCGTGTTCTGGTCAGCTACCTGTTTCAAAGTCTCGTGTTTCTTTGTTTTTAATTTGTCGTTTTCATATTTCAGATTTCACAGATCCTTCCACTTCAAAAAAAGTTTGGAGACTTCAAGGCACAATTTGAACTTAAATCAAATGATCTCTCCTTATTTCAGACAAGGGCAGAGCAAAATGAGCATCATAAGGTTTTATGAATTGTGAACTCTTTTGATAAGTTTAATGT
>JBBMKA010000021.1:7325416-7357116 GCA_037833695.1 Sechiopsis laciniata | reverse complement strand
TAAAAATATAAGGTTTAAATAAACTGGCACGTAGGTTTAGATAAACAGGCACGCAGGTTTAGGTAACCACCGTTTATCAGTTTATGATAAACGGTGGGGCAAACACGGGTTGGGTTATTATAACCAACCCGGCCGTTTACGTTAACGGTGCCCCAAACATACCCTAAGGGGGTGATTGGATTTAGGGATTGAGAGAAGTGAGGGGAGAAAATTATCTAATCCCATGTTTGTTTTTTATACATAACAATTTCGCTCAACTCTTCTCCAATACTTCCTCACATCATTTCAAATATATTTAATCCTATAAAACATCAAATCAAACTTTATTACAATAAAAATTAATATAAAATATAAAAATTTCTCTCTTAAACACCAATTCCCCAAAAAATTAATTCAAACATCTATTTTCAAAACACAAATTCCAAAAAAAATTTCTAATATCTCCTTTCAAAAACATCAATTTTCAAATAAATACTTCATCATTTCAAATCACCCATAAATCAATTATACATCATGTCAATTATCCTTAGATCAAGCTTGCTTTACCTTACCAAAAAATTAATAGAATGAAAGAAAAAGGTTATTTTTAGATAATAAAAGAAAGTGTATACAAATTATATTTGATGAACTAATAAATATATCAATTATTATTATTGAGTGTTATGTTCATATTCATAAGAATAAAATAAGTTTATATTCAATATAAATTATACTTAATGAAATATATATCAATTATTATGATTGAGTTATGTTCATATTGATAAGAATAAAAAAAGTTTTAAATAAATTATTATTATTATTATGGAATTATGTGCATATTGCTAAGAATAAAAGAAGTTTAAATATTAAAAGTAAATGTTAAACAACAAAGAAATATGAGTCAGGGGTGATTGCTTTAATTTGTCTATAACAAAAATTATAAAATTTCAACTTTAAAATAATTTTAAAACATGCTTGATTGGTTGGCAACTGAGGAAGAATTGACTTCTTTTTTATTTTACTAAATTTTAATAATATGTGTGGATTGTCAAGTTGAGATTAAAATAAAATAAAATAAATTAATAAATCCTTCGCCAACCAAAATATAGAAGACTAAAACCTTCTAATATTACCTAATACCCTGTTGAGCTACGACTTCAAAATAAACTAATATTTCTTTAATCATTAATTTAATTTTTTAATTTTTAATTTTATTTTCGTCGTTCGTGTATATTTATGGTTTAGGGTTTCGCAACGTGGAAAGCAAATAACCATATTTTATCAGTTTAATATTTTTCTCCAAATGCTATTCTTTATTTTCTTTGTTAATCAATTCATTAATCTTATTATTATTACGTGTCCAATCATAAAATTTGTCAAGTATGAGATTCGTGAGAAAACATACTATATAAAATATATTAACGTGCATATCGAGTTTTTTCAATTAAATCTTTTTAATTCCCTTGAAAGAGGCTTGTTTACTTTTATAATAGGTTGATAAAGACATTGTTATGTACAATAATTAGGTTGAACTACCAACTTATATTTATGATTTTAAATTTAGTTTCAATTTAGTATTCATCGATTTAATCCTTTTTTTTTTTCTATTTTTTAAAAAAATTTGGTTCGACATATGGATTCCAGTGTATCAACTTGGTTCGTATATATATAGTTTGAAAGCTAATTTATATATAAAAGGAAATAACTTTGAATTTTGCCACTTCGCTTAAAAATTAATATCACATTCTTTCTAATGTTGCAATATTATTACCGACCTTTCATAAATATTTTAAAATTATATTTATGTAATGTTTGAGGCGAGAAAATATTTATGACGAAAATAAAAATAGAGAGAATAGAGAGTGAATAACTGACAAGAAGATAATTATTTGTGTGTTTTGGAAGATGAAATGAATGATATGGAGAGAATCAATATCGATACTTAAAGTGTAGTGAAAAGTTATGAAAAAAGCTATTATATGTGTTAATTTGGAATGTAGATAATGATTACGAGATAATAAAATATTAATTATGAAAGAATGAACCGTAATTATAAAGAAATGAATATTAAATATGAGATAATGAATAGTGGTTATGAAGGAATGAAAAATGGTTATGTTGAAATGAAAATATAAGAAAATAATGGTAAGAATCTTAAATGTAGGTAAGAAAATTATTCTCCATGGAGATTTAGGTTCATTTGCCCCCAAATACTTACCTCTAGAGTAAAAAATTGTTATAATATTGAACAATAATTGACCTGGCGATGACTGAAAACTACGTCGTGAAGACCATATAATTACTTGTTTGAATTAAATTTGGAAAAGAACAACATTCAAACACTACAACTTTTTATTCAATGTTCTAATTAATCTTTTTTTTTTTTTTTTTTTACTTTTTTTTGAGATTACAACAATTGTGGGTGGGGGATTTCGAACTTGTGACCTCTTGTTCCTAGATGTACACACATATCGTTGAACTATGCTCTTGTTGGCTAGTTTTTTACTTTATTGATAGGTTTGAGAAAGGTTAAATGTAATATTGCCACTTAAAAAAAAAAAAAAGTAATATTAAAGTAAATGATGAAGTTCAAGAGGATTTTTTTTTTTTTTTTTTTCAATCATTTAGCTTAGTTTCTTTCAATATTGCAAAGCTTCAATTTGATTTTTTTGAACTTATTTTAAATTTGATTTTTTATGATTTATACTTTGTTGTTGTTTTTTTAGTACAGATTATACTTTCTTTAAATTTGATATTTATAGTTCTAAAAGTTTTAATTTTCTTGATTCTATTTTTTTTTTTTAAATTTCTTAATTATTTAGTTTTTGTTTTATATTAGTTATTATGGATTAATATAGTTCAGTTTGATTTTTGTCTAAGCATCAAACCCCGTTCATCATTATTTTACACATGGTGTGTAGTGGTGAATATATGATATATTTTTTATTATATTTTTAAACTATATTTTTAATTAATTTGGCCAATGATTATCTTTTTTTTTTTTTTTTTTTGAAGCCAATGATTATCATTTTTTAAATCTAACTAGCTATGTTATGGGTGTAAAAGCAGATTAAAACAATTTGTGAAATTCAAACTGCTTCATATATATTAAACAAAACGTAAAGAATAGTATAGTCAAATTGATGATTTTACCTAAATAAATATTCACCAATGTTGAATGTTGGTTATTTAGTTCATACTTATAAAGAATATATACTTTTCAAAATTAGGTGGAATAATAGTGATACACGTGGAAAATCTCCAATTACATAATTTAAATTATAATATAAAAAGGAGAGCTAGGCTTGTTCTTTCTATACGCCTAAATTAAAAAGTAGCCTTTTAAAAAGTAGCCTAACTTAGCTCACCAAAAAAAAAAAAACTTTCCACTCTATTAAATTATATATATATATAAGACTTTTTTCCCCTACAAAAAATTATTTAAATAGCTTTATATAAAATAATGGAATTTGATAAGTACACGTGAAGAAGTACTTGTGATTATATAAAATTTTATAATTGGAAAAGGAATTCGTATAAGTAGAAAAAAGTGGAGTGTGAAAAAAGTATAAATCCAAAGAGTTTGGTTTGATTGGGAAGGTCAATCTCACTTTTTCTTTTTTTGTGTGCGTGCTTAAAAATTACAATTTTTTTTTTTTAAATAAAATTATTTGTCTATGAAATTTTATTTATTAATTTCAAAATTAAAGAAATTAATCATAAAAACACTTGATTTTTTTGGTATATAGAATACTTGATATATGTCATTGAGACTTGGTTGAAGTAGTTTTCAAATGTGATTTTAACAAAAAAAAAAAAAAGAAAAAAGAAGTGAAGAAAGCAAAACAAGAATGTTGTGAAATGAAATCAAAATCAGCAAATGACCATGGGTTCAACCACAAATTTGAGTTAACTATAAATAATATCGAATAATATTAATTATTATAAAGGAAAAAAGAAAAAAATGAATGATATTATAACTCTAATCATGAGAGATGTTAAAGATATGCAAATATGGTTAAGAAAGTTTTAAGAAAATGGGTAACTAATATAAATATTAGGAAGATCATGTTATAAACTACGTCTAAATACACACAAAGTATATGTGGAAAACAACACACAAGTGAGATCCAAAATGCAAACAAAACACAAACTTACATCCGGTCATAAGCATGGCCCAAGTGGCATGCAACCGTTCAACTGTTGTGTGAGTAGCTATTAGCTCGCCAATTTCAAGCTCATTCAAGCAAAATAATTGGAGTTTCTTTCTGCCTCACAATTATTTTAGCTTCGAACTCATTCACAAGCTCGCTATTAGTTCGCCAGCTTTGAGCTCATGCAACCCGTTCAACTGTTGTTTGAGATTCAAAATGCAAACAAAACACAAACTTACATCAGGCCACACGCATGGTCCAGGTGGCCTGCTATGGACACGCAATCCGTTCAACTGTTGTGTGAGTGACCAGCTTCGAGCTCATTTGAGTAAAATAACTGGCGCTCATTTCTTCCTCTAAATTCTTTCATGAAAGCTTTTTCTATAGCAAAACTCTGGCAATTTGTCCAGAGTTTCGCTCAATCCCTTTGGTCTCTAATGTCTTGATGCGATTCCAACTTCTTCGTGAAGAACAAGCAACACAAAGGTACTTTCTAGCATTTTTCCTTTTGAATTTCCTTTTGTTTTAATTAGTAAACATAATCGGTAAGATTTCAATTCAATGTTTTTTTTTATTTGTGTAAGGTTCAAACAAAGACATGCAGTGAACAACATGAAGTAAAGAAAGTAAGGATGAAGAAGAATAACAGAATTACGTGGTTCAACACTAAGACCTACTAATCCGTAGGTATATTCTTTATTCCATTTAAGGTAAGATTTAAAATTCCTTACACTTGTACAAGCATCCGCAGTTTCAAGCACTCATGAATTCACTAAGCCCTCTAACATACTACCCACCCATTCATTACACGGATTGAATTAACCTCTTCCCCTTATTGATTACAAGTACATACAGGAAGTTTATAGGAGCCTTGGTGTGAGGTGTTGTTAGGACTTACATTTATAAAACTGCTTGAATGGATTGGTTGAGTTGTTGAGTGTCAGTTAGCTTAGCTACACCCGTTTTTGTGTTGTTCTGTTTTGCTCGACAAGCTACATCTGTTAAATTAGTTTACATGTTGCTTGCCCTATTGTTACAATTTGTTCAAACTCTCTTGAACAGTAATTGTTGAGACTCACCAATTTATTTGTTATTTGTGCGAGTGTTACATTTTCTTACAATTTTTTAAAACTAAAATAAGTAAGATGAAGTAATTGACATGGGTGAAAGAGTTTTGCAATTGTTGACAAAATAAAATAATAGATAGTATATTATCACACTAAATAGTAGATAGATAATCTAAAAATACATCACTCGTAACCTAAGTTATTTTCATTCTCTCATACATATCATAAAGGCAATTGTTGAACGAATTGGGCCGAAAAATGTATTATTTGTAGGGCTCAACTTTCAATTTTACCAAAAAAAAGTGGCCCACACATGTCGGTTTGAAGGCACTTGTCCGAAAAAACAAGCAAGTATTTTGGGCCGGAGATAAGAAATATGAAGGCCCATGTATTTATTTAAGGCTAAATTACGAATTAACCTTTGAATAATTAAGTTTATTCATATTCAGTCTCTAAATTTTATTTAATAGGTTTTGTTCATAAACTTTAAAAAATTGTAAAGTTTTTAAGTTTGTGCCAAATAATTCACAAAATTTTGTATTGCATGGTATTACTATTGTATATATTTTAATAAAAGTAGTATCTAATTGATTTAAGACTAATTTATCACATCTAATTGAATTGATATGGTGTATATTAAGAAGCGATAGAATTTGACTCGAAAGAAAAATAATTAGTAACTTTATTTCAAAAGTTGTAAAAAAAAGTGTTTTACAAAATTGCAAACAACATTTGAGTTCAATATAAAATGGTCATGGGTATATATATGATTTGACAATTAAAATGTTATGGGTTCGAATCTTCTAGTCTTATATATTGTTGAATTAAAAACAAAAAATCATCTATAAAATTAAACTAAAGTTAGCTTAGCAATAATTAGCCTTGATTAAAAAAGCCAAGCACAACCAAAAGTAAAATGAATTTGATTAAGAGATTTTTTAAAATTAAGAGTTGAAAGGTTCATTTCACGATGATCAGTTATATAAAATTAAATTTCTACAAAATTCCTTAACATCTAAATATTTTAGAGAGATACAATATAAAAACAATAGTGAAGATGCATATAACTTAGCCTCAATAATCACCCAATAAAAAAAGATTGAACAAAGCAATAATTGACACATATTTTTAAACAACAGTTTCGAACAAAAAAAAAAAAAAAGGAAAAGAAAAGAAAAAGCAAGATATCTTAAAAATAAAAAAAGTAAAAATAATAACATGCAATTTCGAACCAAAATTCTTGAATTTCACATAGGATTTAGAAGGTCTCTGTGAATTGAGCTCCATTATCGGAAAACTGATCGGAGCAGCCATGAATCTGGATCTAGGTCCTTTCTCGAGCGACAGTTTCGACGCAAAGAAATGGATAAACTCGGCTTGCCAGACTCGTCATCCACAGGAATCTCTGGACAAGCACCTAGTCGATTTGGAAATGAAGCTTCAAATGGTGTCTGAGGAGATCGCCGCCTCGCTCGAGGAGCTCAGTGCCAATGCTCTCCTTCGCGTTCCTCGCTCTACTCGCGAAGTTATCCGATTACGCGACGACGCTGTTTCTCTTCGATCTGCCGTTTCTGGGATTCTTCAGAAGCTCAAGAAGGTGACTCCGATTCGTATCCCGTGTAATTGATTTGATCTTTCTTTTTTTATGATATTTGGTTGGTTTTCGCAATGCTAGATTTTGGGCTGCTCTGTTCCTTAGTTTGGTATGCATTTTATGAATATGTGTTTTTATTAGTATATGATGAATGTTGCAATTAAATTACGAAGTGGAAAGGAAATGGTGGTAGAAACTTAATGTGTAGAGTAGGGAGGTTATGCTGAGTTTCAACTCTTGTCAATTTGTAGTGGTGGCAATCTGGTTTGATTTAGAAGTTAGTTAAGTAGTTGAATGTGAAGCTGAATTTGGGTTGTACATCATTTTGATGTGAAATTGATAATGCTGAAATTTTTTTCCTATGAACATTTTGTTGTACCCTACCTTCAAGGGGCAGTCTCGTTAGTAGAGGCTTGGAGTTTCTAAGCTTATGTTGTCTTTGAGGTTATAGGTTCGAAAGCCATGAGTGAGTTTAATTGTAAAATCTCTTGTCGTCTCTTGGATTCGGATCTTAGGATAGGCGAGGGTGCTCTAGATATGTAGTGGGCCGATGCTCAAATTCCCGATTATCAGTATGGAGTGGAGCAAAGCTCAAATTCCTGGTTATCATAAAAACATTTTGTTGTACACGGTAAAGAAATACGAAAAGGATGCTAAACAGCTTACACCGTTATATTAGATGAAGCACAACTCGTTTAGATACAATTGTGTGACGTTTAGTTCGTCCATTGGGGAAGGGATGTTCATGGCATTGTTTTCAGTTTTTTGAGGAAAGTAGGAGGGATTTCCCCTTCTTTCTATTTTTATTTACTTATTTATTTATTTTTTTGATGAACCATCATAAGTTGGCCTAGTGGTCAAGAAGGCATTGAGGGACTTAGAGCTCATGGATTCAATTCATGGTTGCCATCTAGCTTGAAATTAATTTCAAATGGATTTCTTTAACAACCAAATATAATATGATCAGGCAATTGTCTCATGAAAATTGTCGATATCAGCATAAATTGGTGTGGACACTAGCAGATTTTTTAAAAATTATTTATTTTTTGGTGGTTGCTGTTTTGCGTTTTTTTCTTAATTGTTATTTTTTTAAAAAATAATCTCTCAGTGTTTCTAGTACTATATTTTCTGCAGGCGGAGGGATCCTCTGCAGAATCTATAGCCGCCCTTGCTAAAGTAGATACGGTTAAGCAGAGGATGGAAGCTGCCTATGAGACATTACAGGTAGAGATAATTAGATGAAGTATGCAAGTTTGCATGTTGTAAATGCTTACACAAACTGACGTGTACATAACATGTGCATATACTTGTACTTTTTTTAAACCGTTTTCAATAGGATGCTGCTGGGTTGGCTCAATTAAGTTCAACAGTGGAAGATGTGTTCGCCAGTGGCGATCTTCCACGGGCTGCTGAAACCTTAGCCAACATGAGACACTGCTTGTCTGCTGTTGGGGAGGTAAATTCTTGATTGGTGATTTTTTTTTTACTCGCATGTTTTCTAAGTTCAAGGTTAACTTATTTGATGTTCTATTAGGTTGCGGAGTTTGCTAATGTAAGGAAGCAGCTTGAGGTCTTGGAGGACAGGCTTGATACTATGGTTCAACCTCGTCTAACGGATGCACTGACAAATAGAAAGGTACGTATCTTTTGGAGAGGCTATATAATTTTTCATGATTTACGAGCACGAATTCCATATATTATACAGGTTGATGTTGCTCAAGATTTGAGGGAAATTCTCCTTCGAATTGGAAGATTCAAGTCTCTGGAGCAGAACTATACAAAAGTTCACTTGAAGCCTGTAAAGCAACTTTGGGAAGATTTTGACTCAAAGCAACGAGCTCATAAACTTGCTAATGAAAAGAGTGAATTTGAAAGATCAGCTAGTAATATTGATTTTCAATCAAGTTTTCCATCAGTTTCATTCACCAGTTGGTTGCCAAGTTTCTATGACGAACTGCTACTTTATCTTGAACAAGAATGGAAGTGGTACTGTTTATGTTCTAATGCTTTTCTGTCCTTTTTAGTCCAAAGTATGCATGGTAGATAACTTGATGTGTTTTATTATGGTGTTAGTTGTTGATGTTGACTTCCGTGATTTAAAGGTAAGAGTTGCTAGTTTGTTTTTTTTTGGTTAGCTTCTCGTTTGCAAAACAGTAACTTCCCATTGAACCAAAGGGAATCAATTTTGGTTCTGCCTTGCAAGTTCCCATAGTCAATACGTGGAAATATTGCCTTTCTTTTTTTAGTATTTGATCGCTTTAAATTATTATTGTGATTTTGTTATTTTATTACTTCTATACTTAGCTCATGGGCCTAATTTAACCCTAAATTTAATTTCCAATCAAATTTGTCACCAAATTCTGAATAAGTGATGAAATTGAAACTTTTATTGTTACTAATTTTTTAATAGATTTATCGCTAGATTTCAGCATTAATGCTTGTGTTGAGGAATCCTTCTTTTATTTGTATTTGTTAAAATAGAACTTTTCATCTGCAGGTGTATGATTGCATTTCCAGATGATTACAAAGCTCTTGTTCCAAAGCTTTTGATTGAGATAATGGCAGTTGTGGGGTCAAGTTTTGTTTCCCGCATCAACCTTGCAACTGCAGATGTTGTTCCTGGGACAAAAGTATTGGGGAAAGGTTTAAGTCAGCATCTTAAATCAATTTTATGGTTTCAACTTTCTAGTACTATTATATCATATTTTTATGATATGTAGAGGGGTAGCCAGAAGTTAATCTATGCACCATATATTTTAGTTTTACATTTTCCCCTAAGCAGGACCTTTGGTTGCTTCAGGAATATTAGATGTTTTATCTGGAGATATGCCAAAGGGTGTCAAGATTCAAACAAGGCATCTAGAAGCACTTATTGATTTGCATAATATGACCGGAGCCTTTGCTAGGAATATTCAACATCTGTTCTCAGAATCAGATCTGAATATTTTAACCAACACGCTGAAGGCTGCATATTTTCCTTTTGAAGCCTTTAAACAAAGGTAATAAATCGTAGATGATGACAATCATGCTGTTTTAGCAATGTTGGAGATCCTATTGGAAAGGTGGGAGAGTCCTCACCACCCTTATAAAAAATGTGGTCTACTCCTCTCATCACTATTTGGTTTTGAGATAGAAGAGAACCCCATGTAATCTAATATAGGATTAGAACTCATTAAACTTGTTAGTTGATATAATTAAATTTACCTCAACCCACTAGCTTAAGCTTTTGGGTTTATTGGTGGTTTAATATATTTCAACAAAATTCAAGTGGTTATTTGGATCCAACCCAAATGGGTTCGCTCCACAAATTTTGATCCAACCTAAGTGGGTATAATTCATATCAAACCTAAGATTGGTGAACAAAAAAAGGTACCATCTTGAGAGAGCATGTTAAAGAGTCTCACACTGAAAAGGTGAAGAGTCCTCACCACCTTGATAAGAAATGTAGGCTATTGCTCTCATTACTAATTGGTTTTGAGATGGAACTCATGTTATCTGATAAGAAATTTATTCTCTTTGTTCCTAGGTATGGACAAATGGAGCGTGCTATCCTTTCCTCTGAAATTGCAGAGGTAGATCTTAGAGGAGCTGTTACTCGTGGTGTGGGAGCCCAAGGGGTTGAACTTAGTGAAACCGTACGCAGAATGGAGGAGTCTATTCCACAAGTTATTTTATTTCTTGAAGCGGCCGTTGAGAGGTGCATGAGCTTTACTGGTGGTTCTGAGGCTGATGAGATTCTTCTTGCTCTTGATGATGTGATGTTACAGTATATTTCTTCTCTCCAGGAAACTCTAAAATCCCTGAGACTGGTCTGTGGAATAGATCAGAGAAGTGATGGTGTTGGGTTAAAGAAGGAAACCGGCCTGGACAAGAAGGATGGAACCCGCAAAGCCGACTCGATGTCAAATGAGGAAGAGTGGTCCATCGTCCAGGGGACACTACAAATACTTACTGTGGCTGATTGTTTGACTAGCAGGTCTTCTGTATTTGAAGCTTCTTTGAGAGCTACTCTTGCAAGACTGAGCACAACCTTATCTGTTTCGGTCTTTGGTTCAAGTTTGGACCCAAACCAGTCTCACATAGCCAGTGATAACAGCAATAGGGAAGCGACTGTGGGTGGCCGGGCTGCCTTGGATATGGCAGCTATTCGACTTGTCGACGTTCCCGAGAAGGCAAGAAAGCTCTTCAACCTCTTAGATCAGGTTAATCAATCTTCGTACCTTTCTTTCTTCTTGTTTACTTTTTTCGTTTTGGCTCAATTGATCTTTCTATTTCTAGCATCTGAGTAGTTTCATTGTTATGCAGTCAAAAGATCCACGTTTCCATGCTCTTCCACTCGCATCTCAAAGAGTTGCAGCATTTGCAGACAAGGTTAATGAACTTGTATATGACGTTCTCATATCCAAAGTTCGACAACGCCTTAGCGATGTCTCTCGTTTGCCGATATGGGCTTCGGTCGAGGAACCTAGTGCTTTTCCTCTTCCAACTTTCAGCTCTTACCCTCAGTCTTACGTCACCAGTGTTGGTGAATATCTTCTCACTTTACCCCAACAGCTGGAGCCACTTGCTGAGGGCATCTCTACTAGCAATGCCAACAATGAGGAGGCTCAGTTTTTTGCTGCAGAATGGATGTGCAAGGTACCAAAATCACATTCAGTATACCATTTGAACAAATATTGTGATTTTTGAAATTTCACCTCAAATTCTAAAAGAGTTGGGGAGTTGTTCTTCCTCACATAGTTTGCTTCATATAGTATTTAAAGAAATAAAACTTCCATCAATAAAAAGAAAAAAAATTAAAATATACAATAGGGCAAAAAGAAATCCTATCTTTAATCAAGGTGAGAGGCATTTATACGTTGACAAAAATAAAGAAAGCAACCGAATTATCCACAACATCAAGATTCAAAGTTAAAAAAAGAGAGAGGAAAGTCATCATGTTAGTTGATATAACTAAATTTACCGCAATCCATAAATGTAAGTTTTTGGGTTGATTGGTGATTCAACAAGATTCAACATGGTATTAGAGGAGAAGGTCTTATTTGAAACCCCTGCCGAGTCATTTCATCCCCTATTACTATTGATTTTCACTCGATGGATGTTCTCAAATTTTCTAGTTCACAAGTAAGGCGTGTTGGGTGTTATAATTAAATTTACTCAAATCCATAAGTTTAAGCTTTTGAGTTGATTGATGATTTAACATGATTCAACACATTATTATTGGTTTTAAATTCTTTTGTATTCCTCATCCTGGATTCATGATGCTTTATTCTGAATCTTGGTGTTGATTACCAAAACATAGAGCGTGTTGCATTGAGTATCATTACCCCCATCTATTCGCCCTTTGTAATGAACCACTCATATGAATCTTTCTTCTGTTTTCTGAAGGTTGCTGAGGGTACCGCTGCATTATACACTGAGCAATTGCGTGGCATACAGTACGTAACAGATCGTGGGGCGCAACAGTTGTCTGTCGACGTCGAGTATCTGACGAACGTGCTCTCTGCCCTATCAATGGAAATTCCATCAGCTCTAGCCACATTCCTCACTTGCTTTTCTACTCCAAGAGACCAGCTGAAAGATCTTCTAAAATCCGATGCTGGAAAGGAGCTCGATCATCCTACAGCGAACCTTGTATGTAAGATGCGGCGTGTCAACTTAGATTAGCAAAATTTTGAATGAAACATCTTGGCCTTATTATCATCACCATTTATAATTGATTGGTAATATGATTACTCTGCACTTAGAGCTTAGATTAGGACTTGGGTTTTTTTAAACAAAGAGCTTAGATTAGGTAATTTGTTGGGGTTCATCCTAACAAGTTGGTTTCTTCATTTAATCATGTCAACATTTTTGAGTTCATCCTTTCATCATCTCCATGTAATTCACACATCCAAGAATGAGTTTCAAGAAGTTCTAAAAAATAAGCATACACAGATACACTTCATGAGACTTCTTCAATGATCTTATACTTTTCGAGTAATGGATTTTGAAGGTCAAATGACTGAAGGCTTTTTATTTTTTTATTATTTTTTAATTATTTTTTTACTTTTTTATATTGCTATTGACAACTTGGGAGTTTACTGTTTCAAATATCTAATAACTAGATAAAGTATGATTCAAGTTTCATTTTTTAGCTGTTGTAAAATATTGCTGACATCTAAAGGATGCAGCAATGTTTCAAAAACAATTTCATTAACTAATTTATCAATTTACTAGCACATAGTCAAAGTATTAAATCATCAATCAACTCAAAATATTAAATTAATAGGTTGAAGTAAATTTCATTATATCAACAAAAGAAAATATATTCTATAAAAAAAAAAAAAATACAAAGGAAGTAAATTCAAAATTACAGTATTTTAAAAACACTTTTTTAGAATTTTAATATTCCCTTGTTCTTTCCATTTAAACAATGCTTTAAATTATTTAGGCTCCGAGAATATATTTCAACTAACATAAAATATGTGCTTTCTTGATTAAGAGGACATGAATTTAAATTTCGTCAAAATTGTTATTCAACTAGAAAAACAACAAAGAGGATTAAAAAAAAAGAGAACAACAAAGAGAATATTTTCCAAATTTATCTATTTTGTGTATATTGGAATATAATCATTTTTTTTCTCGAGTTAACAACAATTGTGATAGGAATATTCAAACTCATAATTTCGAAATACAATTATTGTTGTTTCTATTTTTATAGTTTAATTTTTTTTTTATTCAACAATATTTGGAAAGGAGAGATTCAAATATGTAATTTCATAATTACTAAGTCACACATGATACCATTAAAACTATATTCTTTTGACATTTTGTTAGTTTGATTGGCCACGTGTCAGACACAATTGAGCTACTTTATCTATAGGAAAACACAAAATTTAAAATAAATAAACAAAAAGACAAAAAATAAAATGAGAGGACTAATAAACAAAAACTGATTGAAGAATAATGTCCAACCACAGCCAAGCCAAGCTACAAACAATTATCAAGAAACCAACATTTTGTGGCCCTCATTTAGTTTCCCAAAATTTAAAAACTCTTTTACAAACTCTATGAGCCAAAAAAACCATAAAACTCTTTTGCTACAAACTCATCTTCTTGAGCATTCTCACAACACAGCCAGCCATGACTGACACAATGGATAAACTAGTCATCTTCTTAGCCAAAAGAGATGGCATAGACAAGCTTGTCAAAACCTTCCAATATGTCTCCAAATTGGTTCATTGGCACCTTGAAACCTCTCACCCAGACAAGGCAACAAGAGCCAAGAATTGGGAAGTCGCCTCCGGCCTCAGCCGAAAAGCCTTCCGAACCGGCCGCTTTCTCACCGGCTTCAACGCCCTCCGACGTAGCCCCGGCTTCACCCCGACGTTCCGGTTCCTCGCGGTTCTTGCTAATGCAGGGGAAATGGTTTACTTCTTCTTTGACCACTTCCTCTGGCTGTCAAGAATTGGGACTCTTGATGCTAAGTTGGCTAAAAAGATGAGCTTTATATCAGCCTTTGGTGAGTCTTTTGGGTACATATTCTTCATTGTTGCTGATGTTATTATGTTGAAACAAGGGATTGAGGCTGAGAGAAAGGTTGGAAATTGTGATGAGGATTCAAAAGTGGAAATTGTGAAGAAAATTAGAGATGATAGAATTATGAGGCTTATGGCTGTGGCTGCTAATGTTGCTGATTTGCTTATTGGATTGGCTGAGATTGAGCCCAATCCTTTTTGCAACCATACAATCACTCTTGGGATTAGTGGGTTGGTCTCTGCTTGGGCTGGTTGGTATAGAAATTGGCCCTCTTAGGTTAAATGTTAAATTACATGTTTAGCCTCATGTTTAGACGATTATGTTCTTTTCGTCTTTATACTTTCAAACGTTTTGTTACCATGTCCTTATCTTTAGATCAAAAGTTATATCTTTAATGTTTTTTTTAATAACTGGGAATCGTAGCTTTCCTCCACATGTATTGGGACACCCACGCTCATCCCAAGGTCCAAATTCGATAGATAATCAGTAATTTTTAAATTAAGCTACTCGTGGATTTCGAACCTAGACTCTCCAAGTGAACATAACTTGGAGAACTCAAGTCTCTACCAACGAATCAATAAAAGCATAGCGTTAGTCGTATAATACAATCTAGTAATCAAAATATTATTTATTAGAATCCTCCAATACCTAAATGTTGATGAATTAAAAAGAAGTCTCTACCAACGAGACTGCTCATTATGGACAATTATGTCTTTGATGTTGGTGAAAGAGTAAAGAAATCCAACAATTCATCGCTGAATAACATGACATTTTTGTTTAAATTATGGGAGGACTTATCAAGCCACACATTAGTTGAATATGAATTTGTGTTAGGTTTCTATAGATTGCTTTTGTTGAAAATGAAAAAAGATGATTACTAGGGCTACCCCTATTATAGAGTGGAATTTAAAACGTTTGTTGGAGCTAAGTAACTCTTTTTCTAATTCCGCGAAATGTATACGACAAGGTTTTTGGAATTTTTTTTTTAACACAAGAAAAAATCTTAATTTTTAATAATCATAAATTGTAGATTAATATTATTTTTAAGATTCTATTTTGAAATATTAGTATAGCATACTAAGAAACTCTTTTTTTTTTTTTTTTTTTTTTGTTTAATTACCGATAATAATCTAGAAAATCAAACAATGTAATGATAGATTCTACACAATGAAATTACGAAATCTAAATTTCAACCTGCAAATTGTTATACGTACATGTATAATAAAAAAAAAAAATGATGTGTTGATAGCGTCAAACAATTATCATATAATAGTAAAATTATGACCTAAATATATAAATTAAATTTTACAATCTTTTTTTTCTTTTCTTTTTTGAGTAGTAAAGTTTACATTATAATGTTAAATATTTCTCTGTTGATTTTCACCGAAAGGATTAGTGCACGCAAATTCTAACATTTTAATATTAAATTATAAATATTCATTCATACTAATTTTTTTTTAAAAAATCATTCATACTAATTTTAATACTGTATTTTTTTTTTGAGAAACAATTTTATTGCTTGTATTTATGATTATTTCCGGATTTAGACTAATTTGGTAAGTTTGTTTTTTTTTTTTTTAAAAAGTTACGAAACAGTAAACACAAATCGGGCGGTTCAGGGAAGTCTTATCTAACCAGTACCCACCCATTTCAATTCACCGTACAAACACAAACGCATCGAGTTTGACTATTGTGATTTGATTTCATCTCCGTTTCTTTTGGTCAGGGGAAAATTTTGCATCGGTTGACCCTTCAAGTTCACTAAATCTTGAGGGGAACTCAGATCTTCGCTATTGAAGCGAAGCATTTTCGGTGAAGATTTGTTGGGCGAGTTGATTTCTCTGCTGGGGTCAGTAAGAATTCTGTATATCTTTCTATTTTGTTGTTATTTACTTTGATCTTTGCAATTTTCATAAACCCAGAAATGGATTTGTAGATGGGGTCGATTTCAATCATTTCTTCCATGTTATAGCGATTCAATGTCTTTGAAATGATGGGTGATTGTTGGATTTGGATGCAAGTTCTTGTAATTTGCAGTTTCTTTGAAATTAAGTTTGTGGGGTTGTTGATTTTGTTTTTGTTGGTGGGTGATCTTAGATGGGGGATGGGGCTGCGCCTTCTCGGTATGTGAAATTGAAGAAAGATCAAGCGCCTTTGGAAGAGATCAAGCCGGGGGAGCTTAATCAGCCCATTGACGTTCCTCAGGTTTTGTTTACTTTTTTAGGAGAAATTTTTGTCAATGCTTGTTTCTCACACTTCTCTCTGTAGATTCGAGCTTTTCTATTCTTATCATTGGTATGTGTATATATGTACAATGTGCAAATCATATTTGCTAATTTGCATATCACTTCGTGATCTAGTTGTTTTTTGTTTTTGATAACTGTGAATCAGAGCTTAGCACCACTACATAGCCGCAGCGCCTGCGCTCGGATCTTAGGCCTAGACCTTGGAGAAACAAAAGATTTTACTCATTGTTATAAAAAGAATGGAAACAACAATCAAGAAAACAAATAAAATGTGAGATAAAACATTGCGTCAGTGTGTTAGCTACTTCCATGCCTAGAGTAGTGAATGCTTGGTTAAACAAGGTTAGGGTTTGAAGACAGTTCTCATAAACCCCTAATGCAACATATGGGTCAATGCATCAAAGTCAAAGCGAAAACATAAACCCAATTACATATTTCGACTAAGTTTTGGGGGTGTTGTCTTCGAGCCCTCACGGGCTCTCTGCCTCGACCCCGACTAAGTAATCATAGGGTAACATAGTTCAAATGCATCTCAACACTCACTCGTGAGTTTTCAATTTGGGACCTCCAAAGAAGAATATCTCGGAGACTTCCTCTACCAATCTCGCTGGTAGTTTTGTTTGTTGATCCAATTGTGTCAAGACTCGCTGGTAGTTGATAAATTGTTCTAGAAGCTGTGCATTTTTTGTGGAAGCTCTCGAGCATGTAAAAATTGGTGACATTTTGATGTTTTTGAGGTGATAGGTTCGAATCATGATGGCATTTTTTGTACACCAATGTTGTCGGGTAAAGCTATTTTCAATAAGGTAATTAAGTGTTAAACAATGGAGGGGGCCTTATATTCAATGATGTTCACTTTGTGCCTGTTTATTGTGTGTTAATAATGTGCTAACAGCAGGCATACTTGTTAAACTGTTTAGTTGTAGATGTTGATGGGGTTGTTAGTCATGTCTAGAGTATATACCGTAGGGTAGAATCTTCAAGCGGCTCGTCTGATATTGACCTTCTTTTCCGCCTGTAATAGAGTTTTCCATGCACTGGGATATCTTTGATTTTCTTGATATGCAGTTGCTTGACTTCTTTTTGTAGACACTATCATTCTTGTTCAAATACTTTTTTATGGGCTTCTAGGTTGTGCTCTTTATGTGTATGGCCATTTATAAAAATTTATCCTAGGGAAACTAGGAAAGCATACCATTTATAATTGCAATCCTCTGGATAACTTTCAGTTAAATGTTCAAAAATGTAATGAGTGTGGGCAGCCACTGCCTGAAAGCTTTGAACCTCCGGCGGATGAACCTTGGACAACTGGCATTTTTGGTTGTGCTGAAGATCCACAAAGTTGTAAGTTTCTATAAATATAGTATTCTTCTTAATCTATGGTTCTCCGGTCGGATATTGGTAAACAGCTTTGCAATATGATGATGGTTTGTTTGGTTGACTGAACAAACATTTCTGCAAATTATTTCTAGAATTAAATCTTGAACTCCATTGCAATTATACAATTAGCCCTACTCATTTCAAGTTCAGCAAGAGCAAGTAGTTCTTGTAGTAACTTGTTTTTGTCTTTGTATGTATGCCTATTTTGTGTATACAGGCTGGACTGGACTGTTCTGTCCATGCGTTTTGTTTGGGCGCAACGTTGAAAACTTGAGAGATGATGACATGGACTGGACAAGGCCATGTGTTTGTCATGCTATATTTGTTGAAGGTGGCATCGCCTTGGCGACAGCAACTGCAGCATTCCATTGCATTGATCCGAACACGACTTTTCTCATTTGGGAGGGATTACTGTTTACCTGGTGGATGTGTGGCATATATACTGGTCTTGTTCGCCAATCGTTGCAGAAGAAGTATCATCTTAAGGTACCATTTTATTTTTGTGCTTATCAATCTTGATTATTGACTGAGCAATCTGTGGACCATTACACAGAGACTGAAAAAATTCCAGATGCCAACTAAATTCTTTGGCTTTTCATAGTGAATCATATTGATTAAAAGCACCACTTATTGAATTGTTTGCTTCGGATCCCGGAGTGTCCTCTCGTGTGTTTTATGAGGAGAAATTTATACGCATAAAAAGATATTTTGTTGATCGCATTGGATATAAACCCATTTCTTTCTCTTACATTGGTATGTTAGCTTGTCCAAACCGGACAAACTATTAAGATATTTTCATATATGTTGAAATGCCTTGAATTAAGTTATCAGCACTCTGAATGACCTAATATGGGAACCGTTGCTTGGTTAACGAGTTAGGGTCCAAGGGTAATTATGATTTAAGTTTTTATTTTGAACTATTGATGGTTTAAGAGGGGTGCAATGTATAAACCCTTATGTCATTATCTAAGTATTTTCTATCCTCTTCAATAAAATGTAAATCTGTGTATTGTTTTTCTCGTTCTTTTATTCTTTGCTTGCCGATATTTGTTTCTATCCTAACAAGTAATAATATCACATTACTCTCCGGGGAACCTCAAAGAGCTAGATCTACCCATACCCTCTACTAATGCTAATGTCATCCCATATCATACGTCAGGGGGCATACCATAAGATTTGAAACAATCATTCCTCTACTTCTACACATGCGATTCAAAAGTGGGTGATCAGCATCGGACCAATCGATGCTACATTTTGCCTAAAGTCGAGATAGTTACTTTACCATCATATGTTTTTGCACCTGCTGTATACTAATCGCTGTAATACCAATTGCAGAACTCCCCATGCGATCCTTGCATGACGAATTGCTGCCTGCACTGGTGTGCTCTATGTCAAGAACACAGGGAGATGAAGGGACGCTTAGCCGATAACTTTGTCGTGCCAATGACTATCGTGAACGCACCACCCGTTCAACAAATGAAGTCCGAGAACGAAGGCGCAACTTCATCTTCCAGCACCAATGGGCAGACCACTTTGGAAATGCAGGCATTGTAGATTCCATCATAGATTCAACTACACAACCACAGCATAGATTAGATAGTTTCAGTGAGCTTTTCTGTGACTCTGGACCACCCTGAAAGTGTAATGACTCACTGAGTCTTTTAAATTTGAATCATTTATATTTTATATTTTATATTTCTTTAATACTTGATTTTTTATTTTGAGCTGATGAGTTGACTTGGCTGAGTTATATCCGAATTTGTGAACTGAACACTCCAGATTTTAAAATGCAATTTTGCAGTTGAATATTACAGCCATTGCTTGTGGCTTTCTCTGATTCTCTCTGGTTTTTTGTCTAGATTATACAAATATTAAAATCATGGTTGGTGAGTTTTTATTTGTTTATTTCTTTTTAAATGTTTTTTCCCTATAATTATTGGTATAGAAATTAGCAGGTACAACAGATTCATCATCACATTATTAAAGTGGGATAAATAATTAGGTTAAATTATAAATTTGATGGCCATCATCATCAAGGATGGTTGTGATTTTGATTGGCTTGTGGCAATTGACCTATTGGTTAATGGAAAAGATTATGCTTTAAATTTAGTCCTTTTATGTATTTATGAGGTTTAATTAAACTGTTGATATTGTTTTATCAACCATAGGAAACTCAAATAGAGCATATAAACTCTACCAAAACTGATGTTATTAGGTAACTAAAAAGAGTTGATAAAGGGTCCGTTAGAACAACACCGGAGTGGCATAAGTATATATTTATGAATTAGGAGGTCGTGGATTCAAATTCGAGAATGAGTAATCACGGTTGAATGGTACTTTGGACTTTTTAATAAAACTAGCCCCCAGGTGCTCACACATTTTGGACAAAATTTTAATTTTTACAACAATAATAAATTTTATTTATTTTTAGTATTGTTAAGGTGAAGATTCAAACTCATTTTGTAGGTTTTACAACAAAATAAGAAATTTTATTTATTTTTAGTATTGATAAGGTGAAAATTCCAACTCACTTTTGTAAGTTGGAGTTGCATTATTGTTCTAGTTTTTTTTTTTTTTTTTAAATGCATTATTGTTCTAGATAGACATTTAATTTTTTATATATATATATATATATAAGATTTTATTGAATAAAAAGGAAATAGTAAGTAGAAAAACTGAATAACAAATAGTAGGTAAATAAGATTTAAATAACTGAACTTTGAATCTAAATCAAGAGTTGATTCAGTAAATCCAGGAAGGTTCTACCAATCATTTTCAATTTTTTTTTTTTTTTTGAAATTCAATCATTTTCATTTTAATATAACATTCAAACCGAAGATTTTGTCACTTAAAATTCATTTTTTAACATATCTTTTAGAATGACGAATTATTAATTAAAACAGAGGATTAATGATTAGTATTATTATATTTCCAAACAAAACTAAAATATAAATTTAATTTTTCAAATCCCTATATATAAATACAACCATTAAAAAAAAACCTCACAAAAACCCATCGATTAGAAATACACAGAAAGACCTGTTCTCTTCAATGGCCAGAGATATCCGCCCGTTCGAATCCGGCGGCGACGGCGAGAGTGACGGCGGAAACGGCAGCCGTCACTGCCGATCTTCAAAATTCGACGTCGGAGACATTTTCTTCGGTAAGGATGATGTGAAAGAATATGCGTGGGATGGAATTTTGACGGAAGAAATTGTTCGATTTGTTGAAAAAGAATCCGCCATGAAAGCTCGGAGAAAGAAAATCAAGCGAAGAACAGAATCGTTCAATTGCTCCGAGTTCTTGAAATTCGTCTGTTCCTTCAGATTCTAGCTTTTCTGTTTTCTTCGATTTGAATGTGTATATATCGATTGCAGATTTTCGATCTTTTTTTAGGGGTTTTTATTTTATTTTATTTATTAAAATTTTTTTTTTCCGCTTCTCTTTTTGCTCGATTGATGCCGATTGATCGAAGTTTTCTGTGCAGGATTTGTAATTATTTAGAATTTTGATCTTGGAATCCAAATGGAATCAGAAGGGTCCAGATGTGATTGATCTCTTTTTGTTATTATGCGTTTGTTAGAATTTTTTATTTTGTTTTTTGAATTGGTGTTTGTTAGAAATAAACCTAAAAAACAATCTTTTTTTTTTTCAAATAAACAATAATCAAGAATAAAAGAAAGCTCGAAATAATTATGGAATATAAAGACATAGTAAAGAAGAGTTTTAAAGACTACAAATGTTAAGTCAAATGAAACTAGAATTTTAAGAGAATTTATTTTTTAAAAAAGAAGAATTTTAAGAGAGTTCGAAATCAAATAACTGATTGAAACCTGTTATTATGGTGTTGAACATAATTAGTTCAATATATTTGGGTATTTTTATCATTAAGAAGTTGGGAATTTGTGGCACCATAATCAAGGTATCTTAAGAGTTTATTTTTTTTATTTTTTATTTTTTATAGAATGAGTTAGTAGCGGGTTGGTTTCATTATTTGGTGGTAATCTTATTCGATCATAGATCTAATCTCGAGAGTCAAAAATTAGCTCTCATTATTTGAGAGTGATAATATCCCGTACCTAATTTTAATTTAGTTGCTTAAATATTAGTTTACTTAATCAGACTAATGACAATTTCGATCTATTAAAAATTTCCGCATTTAAGTATATTTTAACTGGCCGATGTCTTTACATATATTTGTTTCCTAATCTTTAAGACTTAGTCATATTATATAGTTTTTCTTGTGGATTGATCACTTGTAACCGACCATCCATTTTTAGCCACTACAATTCCAATCATGTCAACTTATTGTTTCATATTTAATTTTACCGGAAAAATCAAAATATATTTTTCAATTTTTTTTTTTGATGGGTTCTAAATCTTTAATTAAACAGATATGTGGCTAGAAATGAATTGGTTGTCCTAGAACTTTATTTTATTTTATCAACCTCTCTGGATTTTTTTAAATAACACTTTAAAATACATTATGTTTCAATTTCAGTAATCATACAAAATCAGTAGCTTACAAAAAAGGGGATAGGACTAAAAAAAGAATGTTGAGCTTTGAAGTTTAGGCATACCAAATTAATTTATTCTTTAAGCTAAATGTTGAGTTTTGAAGTTTAGGCAAACCAAATTAATTTCTTCTTTAAGCTTTGTATTATTTGTTTTTCAAACTCAAGTTCATTTGCTTCTCATCACCAAACAAATAAATATGAGAGAGGAAGAGAGTTGATTTGTGATACAAAGGAACAAGGGCGAGTATTATTAAGTCAACATGTCTTAATACCACGAGTCCAACATTTATTATTACTATCGAAAAGATTGATGGCGTGTTGGTTTCATTATTTGATGATAAACTAGTTCAATATCTTGGTCACAGGTTTGATCATAAAATTTGGTATTTTGACTCTCATTTATTTGAGAGGACTAGTACCCTCTATGTAGAGTTTGTGGTCCCCTAATTTATACTAAAAGAAGTCTTTTTTTGTCACCAAGTAAACACTACATTTGGGATACAAGGTAAGATTTCTAGACCATACTGCATCATACTGAATAAGGTATTGCTTAAGACATGCTTACTCTAACTTAATGCAAGTGATCGAGATATTTATGTCGTATTTTTTTTCTTTGTTAGTAAAAGTTGGAGGAGGGAGGTTACAAACTTTACAGAGAGAACACTATTATGCTTTCAAATAAATGAGAGCCAAATACCAATTTTTAGAATTGAACTGTGATTGTGATGTTGAACTGAACTACTACCAAACAATGAAACTAACGTGCCACTAAGCCTTTTAAAATTAATTTTTTATTAGGTAAACATATCATACTTGGTATCACTCTATTAAACTAACATTAAGCACATAATACGAAATGACATTGAAGCTTGATGGCTGTGAGGATGAATTGAATTTCAGTTTACTCTTTGGTCTCTCGTTCAATTCCCAATTGGTATATTCAAAAAAAAAAAAATAACATTAAGCACATAATTCGTCTTGGAATTTGTTTATCTATGCATTTTTTTTTGAGTTTGATAAACTATTTTGTTTTTAACTTATGGTTTTTAAAATTCAAGCCTACAATTACTATTTTCCCATATATTTGTTCTTACTAATATCTACATCTTAGCTATGTTTTTAAAAATCAAACTAAAATTTAGAAACAAAAGAAAATAACTTCTAAAAACTTGTTTTGGTTTTAAAAATTTGGTTTGTATTCATATAATTTCTTAAGAAAAAGATGGAAAAAAGAAATTTGAGTACAAATAAGCTTAAATTTCAAAACAAAAAATAAAATGATTTTAAACAAGAAAAAGGAAAAGAAAACCCCTTAATTTTGGGCCTTGAATGGGTCCAACACAAGTACAGAACGGCCCATAGTTTACTAAAGGCCCAGATAGAAAGCCCGAATACAATTTTCTTTTTAATTAATATTAATTTGTTTTTTTTTTTTGAAAAATAAGGAAGAAGAAGAACAGAGCAATTTTCCCGCCTTTGAGTTCTCTTCTCTTCTGTTCGAGAGATCAAAAGCTTCATCAAATAATTTTTCTTCCACAATTTCCCAGAAAAAACTCTCTGAAAGTCCAGAGTTCTTGGGTTTCAATCTCTAAACCCGATTCAATTTCTTCTAAACAACTCTTCTAACAATCTCTGTTAGAAATTCTTCACAACACACCAAAACCCCTCAATTTTATTTTTGAATTTCCGAGCTTCTGTGATATCTGGAAACGATGCACATCAAGGAAATTTGTCTAGAGGGGTTCAAATCCTACGCGACGAGGACCGTTGTCCCGGGTTTCGATCCTCATTTCAATGCGATCACTGGGCTTAACGGTTCTGGAAAGTCCAACATTCTCGATTAGATTTGCTTTGTTCTGGGAATTACTAATTTGCAGCAGGTTCGAGCTACGAATCTTCAGGAGCTTGTTTACAAGCAGGGACAAGCGGCGATTTCCAAGGCTACCGTTTCGGTTGTTTTCGATAATTCTGAGCGGCATCGGAGTCCGCGTGGGTATGAGGATCATCAGGAGATTACTGTGACGAGACAGGTTTTGTAATTTTGTAGCTGCCCCTGCTTTGTTGAATTGCTTTACTTGACAAATTGGTCAAATTTGCATTTTTTTTTTGGTTAAAATATGATGGAAGTTCTTTTTTGACAATCGTGTTTTGTATTTTTAACATTTGCACGTTTGGGTAGAGGATAGCTAATGTACCATATAGCTTTGAGTTTCCTATGTTTCTAGAAAGTAAGAAGAAAAACTTGATTCTTCCCTCGATCAAGGGCTCTTCTTGTTTTTTCATTCCGGGCGGCCTCGTTGGTAGAGATTTGTGGTTTTCAATGTATGTTCATTTAGAGGTCTCAAATTCAGAACTCCCGAAAGCGTTTATTTGTAAAATTTATTGTTGTTTCTTGGATTCGAACTTTGGAATGGGTGTGGGTGCTATTGAGTATGAAGTTGAGTGCAATTCCAATTCCCGATTATCCACAAATTTTTTTTGTCAAGATATCGAATTTGATGTTTGAAGCTAATTAAGCACATTCTTTCAGATTTATTAGAATAGCTCTTTTTTTGATGTTTGAAGTAATGGACTTTTTTTTCCTCACAAAGTCGCCTTATTCGAGTCACACTCTCTAGAAGGTCTTAGGTTCGAAATCCACGCGGTAGTTTAATTGTGAAATCCCATGTTATCTCTTGGTCTCTTGGGATGAACACGAATGTCCGGGATATGTAGCGGACCGCATCTCCCATTCTCGGATGTCAAAAAAAAGAAAAGAAAATCAATGACTATTCTTTTGTAAAAGTATCAAATTTGATTTTTGAAGCTAATTTAGCACATTCTGCAGATTGTGGTAGGAGGGAGGAACAAATATCTAATCAATGGGAAGCTTGCGCAGCCTATTCAAGTTCAAAATCTATTCCACTCAGTCCAACTTAATGTCAATAATCCACACTTTCTGATTATGCAAGGCCGCATCACCAAAATTCTAAACATGAAATCGCCAGAAATTTTATCTATGCTTGAAGAGGCTGCTGGGACAAGAATGTACGAGACAGAAAAAGGCTGCTTTGAAAACACTTGACAAGAAGCAAAATAAGGTAGATGAGATCAACAATCTTCTTGACCATGAAATATTTCCTGCTCTAGAGAAGTTAAGGAAAGAATGAGTACAGTATATGCAATGGTCTAATGGCAATGCTGACTTAGATAGGCTTAAGAGGTTTTGCATAGCTTTTGAATATGTGCAGGCTGAGAATGTAAGGGACAATGCAGTCAGTCAGGTAGAACATATGAAGACAAAAATTTCTGAGATTGATGATGGTACAGTAAGGATGCAGTTGGAAATAAAGGAATTGGAAACAAAAATCAACTCTGACTGCAGAAAAGGAAGCCAGTATGGGGGGTGAAGTTAGAACTTTGACCGAGAAAGTTGATGTTCTGTTTGAAGATTTGATTAGGGAAACAACTGTATTGGAGAACAAAGAAGACACTCTTAAGGGTGAAAAGGAAAATGCTGATAAGGTTTCTGGCTTATATTTCAAACATGATTTTATATGCCCCTTCAAGCTTCATGAACTTGAGTGGAATTCTTATTTAGTTATCTTTAGTTTAGGTCATAGCTTGTTGTTTAGATGAACATTTTCTAATTTCTAAATGTGGCCATTGTTAGATGATTAATAATATAGAAGATTCAAAGTACTCCACAGAAGAGAGAGCTTCTGCTGTAAGAAAGGCTAAAGAAGGAGCATCTGGTCTAAGAAAAACAGTTGAAAAGCTGTCTAAGAACTTGGAAGATTACGAGAAAGAATATCAGGTAACCGATGGGTTTATGTGTTAATTTGATTGCACTATTGACAATCCATTTCTTGTAACATCACTCAATAGAAGACTGCATTTGAAATTTGAATTAATGATTGTAAAGAATAACTTGAACAGGGAGTATTAGCTGGCAAGGGAAGTAGAGATGAAGAGAAATGTCTTGAAGATCAACTAGGTGATGCTAAGGTAGCTGTTGGAAGTGCTGAAACAGAGCTAAAGCAATTGAAAGCAAAAATAAGCCATTGTGAAAAGGAACTTAAGGAGAAAACTAAACAACTATTGTCAAAGCGTGAAGAAGCTATTTTAGTAGAGAATGAGTTAAATGCTAAAACAAATGATGTAGAAAGTGTAAAGTGTGCATTGGAGTCTCTTCCATATAAAGAGGGCCAGTTAGAAGCTTTACAAAAGGTCAGTGCCATTACTTTTGATTCTCAATACTAACTACTAACTAATCAATGCATCAACATTCATTTGGTTGATCATCTTGTTAACTTATATCTTTATGCAGGAACGTGCATTTAAAATGGAGAGAATACAAAAGCTGAAAGATGAGATATGTAACCTTTCAACACAATTAGCTGGCGTTGACTTCAGATACCGTGATCCTGTAAAAAATTTTGATAGGTCAAAGGTGAAAGGAGTAGTTGCAAAACTTATCAAAGTAAAAGATAGTTCTGCTATGACTGCCTTGGAGGTAGCTTGTTTTAAATCTTGCCATTGATAAATATATATACCCCAAGGTCCTCTTGACCACTAGGCCACTCCATGATGGTTCTTTGCTATGGGATCTTGAGGAAGGGGAAAAATTGTTTAGTAGATTGTTGGACAAGATAGGGATTTGTATGCTGTTAAAGTTTGATTTAGCAACCTGGTTGTTGTTGATGTCATATATGGATGTAGGGGGTCGAACTTACCATATCTGCTTCATGCCAATTGAGCTATGCTTATTTTGATTGTAGTAACAATATTCATTTCAAGTTTGTAATAGAATTTTTCCCCCTTTTCACACCCCAAGTGTTAAACTTAAAGGTGACATTTTTCAGCCGAGTGGTCTATTGACTTGAGGAAGTCGCAAGTATACCTCTCAAACTTTCGTTTCTCTTTCTAGATTTAGCATGAGCGTTAATGATTATAGATATGAAAAACAAGCAGGTGTTCTTGCATACTCAAAATCTCTCCATTTAGTTTAAGGAACTCCCAATGCTCTCAAATGAGTATATGTTGAATGGAAATAGTAATTTGCTTTCAAGCTTTCATTACTAAGATGCCTTCGAATTTTGAATTCAGCTTATCAGATATCAAGCAATGTTCTCTCTTGGCAGGGGTGGTGGTCAATTATTGAGGCAGCTTCATGATTTGGCTGGGATGGAAGCCGAACTTTCCATACACCAGAAAAAATTATCTGATATTGAAGCTAAGGTAGGCTGTACAGTTTTTCTCGATGCTTATGAAAAGTTAGAAATATAAGCAAAGCCAGTCTCTCTCTCTCTCTCTCTCTCGTGTATTTTCACACTGAATAACACTACGGAGGTGTTTGGATGAGGTTTTGGATGAAGAGTTAGTTTGAGTAGTTAGAAAATTGAGATTCTTGTAATAGCTCATATGGATGTAGATTTATATGGAGGAGTTGCAGAAAAAAACTCTTTTGGATGTGGCTTTTTTTATAGAGAGTTAGAGACAATAACTTGTTTGGATGTGAATTTGAAACGAAGATTTATTTTGAGTAGTTAAAAATGAATGATAGAAATGAGTGGTTAAAAATGAGTTATTTTGAGTAGTTGAAAATGAATAATTAGAAATGAGTGGTTAGAATTGAAGAGTTGTTTTGAGTAGTTAGAAATGAGGAGTGATTTTGAGTAGTTACAAAAACTCGTTTGGATGTAGATTTTTAAGGAGTAGTTAATAAATGCTCAATCTAAATCTTGCTTAAATTTGACAAACAAACACTCCCTACATGTAGTGTCAAAATCAAATACATGCCTGTTGATGATGCTCTTTTGAGTTTCGAGGCGGGGTGGAAAGGGGGGTTTGGCAAGCATGCGCTGATAATTTGAAACTGAACAAGAACTGATTTTTATGATAAGTTGAATGTTTTCCTTTAAGTTTACAGTTGAAACAGTCATCTTCAAACTTCTAAAATGCTGTAATCTGTTAGTTCTCTTTATGTTGATTTGGCCAATATGTGTCTTTTTCTATTAATGTAATGATTGTCTCAGTAATTTTCTATCAAATTTGATCTTCATGCGCAAGAGTAATAACCTAATGTCCAAGAGTAATTTTTTACTATTTTTCATCTATTCATTGTTTAAGGCTACACAATTTTCATTGAATTCTTCTGAAAATTTAAAGTTATTTAGTTACTTCTTTAGTTTTTTGTGACTGATTATTTTTAGAATATTCAAGCATGTTTTGATCAGCCACCTGTTTTGAAATTCTTGTGTTTATTTGTTTTTAATTTGTTGTTTCTATATTTCAGATTTCAGAGATCCTTCCACTTCAAAAGAAGTTTGCGGACTTAAAGGCACAATTAGAGCTTAAATTGAATGATCTCTCGTTATTTCAGACAAGGGCAGAGCAAAATGAGCATCATAAGGTTTTATCAATTGTGAACTCTTTATACATAAGTTAAATGTTGGGATTTACGTGATGCTTAGATTTCATTCTAAGGTTTTATCTTGAACTTCATTTTTGTTGACTTTTCATTCTATTCTTTCGTTGTCTTTTAAGCTTGGTGAACTGGTGAAGAAGATTGAGCAGGAGCTCGAAGAAGCAAAAACTGCTGTTAAAGGAAAGGAACTTGAATATAAGGATTGTGTTAAGGCTGTGTCATTGCTTGAAAAATCAATCAAAGAACATGGCAGTAATCGGGAAGGAAGACTAAAAGACCTCGAGCAAAAGATTAAGGCAACGAAATCTAAACTGCAGTCGTGTTCAAAGGATTTAAAGGTACACAATTTTAGTTTTTTTTTTATAGCAGGTACACAATTTTAGTAGAAATTACCATTATATCGTTTCTTCCTTTCTCACTGAAAATTGATACTTCAAAAAAAAAAAAGTCATGTGGAACACATGCTTTCTGTACGCATTTCTTTTACTTTCGAAGATATTTAAAATGTGGTCAAGCCACATTTTTCGAACTTTCACAACACAGGTAAATTGAATGAACATTTAGAAAAATGCAAATATTACAAGGAAATGAAGTACTTCATATTGACACCTTCATCTGTTCATTGAAAGAGTTCATGCTATGTAATATGGGAAATGTTAGGGAAGCCACCCACCTTTTAATTCTATTCTTATGGTGATTCCATGATAGCTAATTATTAACGCATATTTTGATAAATCACAATAATCGTGCTCTATCGGTTTGTCACCATTGTGTCTAACCTATAACTCTCTTTTAACACAGTTTTACTTGTTTGTAGGGGCATGAAAATGAAAGGGAGAAGCTTGTCATGGAAATGGAAGCTGTTGTACAAGAGAAGGCATCATTAGAGGCTCAATTAGTTGCTTTGAAAACACAAATTAACAGTCTAACCTCAGAATTAGAAGAGCAAAAGACCAAGGTAAACGAAAAGCCTTTTATCTCATTTAAGTTGTAAAGTAATTGTAGTTACATGATATTCACCATTGCAGGTATTTTCCATAAAAAGTAATAATGAGCAGGCTCAGGCTGAGTTCGACACTATTCGTTTGAAGATGAAGGAATGCGATTCCCAAATTAGTTGCATTGTCAAAGAACAGCAAGAACTTCAACATAAACTCAGCGAAATGAGTATTGAGAAAAAGAAAGTGGAAAATGAGGTAACATACTTATATCTTATTCTTTTTGAGGTGATTCACACTTGACAATTCCTTGTGTTTTTATGATAGGTAAAACATATGGAGATGGAGAATAAAGATTGTTCTGTTAGGGTAGACAGACTGGTTGAGAAACATGCTTGGATTGCATCTGAGAAACAGTTATTTGGGAAAAGTGGCACTGATTATGATTTTCAATCACGCGATCCTTATAAAGCTATAGAAGAACTTGAAAGACTTCAGGCTCAACATTCCAAGTGAGTGGTTGTGGGCTCAGAAATTCAAGTTTCAAATATAATATTTCGATGAATTTTCTTGTTTTTTTGGGCACACTTTTGCAATTATACAATACCCATCTCAGTAGATGCTTAATTGTGAATATTACATACTTTGGAAGATTATGCTAAAAATGTGAACACCCTATTTGTAATGGCCCAGTTTTCCATTCCGGTTTCCCAGGTACGTTCGGTTGCTTTTCTGTGGTTCGGTTGGGCCGTTAGGGCTTTCTGGACCTCTGGGGGCATTTTGGTAATTTTGCCTCCAGGGGTAGTTTGGTAATTTGCCAGGGTTTCGGGTTGATTCAGATAATTTTATTGAGTTGAGTTCTTCGGTTTCAGGTTTCAGGTGCCAGCTTGACCTTTTGGAGAGATTTTGGAACTTCGGGTTATTTAATTGAAAATAGGATTTAAATTTGCACTTGCCAGGACTCGAACCCTTGACCAAGCAAGGACACGTGTCGCAACCACGTCTCTCCCTTCCCTCTTGGCCGAACCCTAAGCTTTTAAAAGGGACTCCTTCTCTTTTTCCTCTCATTTTACAACTCTTTCTCTTTTTTCGAAAAAACAAGCTCCCTATTCTCTCTTCTCCCCTTCGCCGAGTAGCCCTTTCCGAGACACCCCTGCCGCAGCACACCCTTGCCGAGCAGCCCCTCGCCGTACCAAGCTTGTCTTCTGCTTGTCCGCACGCCCCCGCAGCTCGCCCGCGCACTCGCCAGCGCGCCCAGTGCTCCGCAGCTGACCAGCACGCCAGCGCTCATAGCAAGCAGCTCGTTTTGCACTTCGCAGCAGCCAACCGCGTGCTCGCCCCCTTCGCGTCGCTCGCCCTAGCACGATCGCAAGGCCGTCCCAGCGCGATCGCAAGGACGTCCAGCCCCTCGCCGCTCGCGATCCAGTTTGCGCGCGCCAGTTCGCGGATCCGCCAGCCGCCGTCGCTGGCCATTCGCTTGCGCGCCCTCGCACCAGCAGCAGCTCCAGTGCCAGCGCCCAGCTTGCTCGCACGCAGCCCGTCCACCCGCCAGTTCTTCGCCCCAGTGCCCGAGCCTTGCAGCCGCAGCCTAGCAGCCGTCCGAGAGCTGGTGTTCTCCTCGGGTTTGGGGTAATTTCCCTCTTTTCGAGCCTCGTGCGTGTTTGGTTACCTGTTTCCGTTTAGCTGATAGATATTGATTATTTATTTATATTTATTGTTAGGTTGTTGTCTGCAGCTCAAGGAGCAAACTTTCTGTGTGTCTTTTATCAGCTTGTTTTCCAGGTAAAGATTTCTCTCCCAGGGTTGTGGGGACCCTGCGGACTTCGTTGATGTTTTCTTGTATGCTTGCATCTTGTTATTGGCATGTTAGGAGATATAAATTGATTGCTGTATTG
>JBBMKA010000021.1:7287892-7312909 GCA_037833695.1 Sechiopsis laciniata | reverse complement strand
TTCCTATTTTTCATGATTTTTTTATGCATGTATTTAATTTATGTAATGTTATTTTTAAGATTTAAAAAAAAAAAAAATTAGAAACTAGAAATGATTATCAAACAAGTTTTGTTTCTGTTTTTTTATTTTTTTTAGAAACAAGAAACATAAATAGTTATCAAACACATTCTTGTTTTTTGTTCTAAATAAAAACAGGAACAAGAAACAAGAATTAAAAACAAAAAACAAGAAATAGGAAACGAGAACGTTATCAAACGGACCCTTAGTAATCTATTATGTTACATCTTTCAAGCTACCATATTTAAAGTTTAGGAGTCATGAATCCAGCTTGACAAGGATATAATAAGAAAAAAGGTTTGTTGTTTTCATAAACCCTATTCCACATTTTTTTTTCTCTTCCTATATTACAATATATAAAATTTAAGAGCCCAATTTATTAAATGAGATTTGTCTCTTAATAACCAAAAGAAATAGATCCAAAATATATTTTTCTTAATAACCATTAAAGCGGCTTCATCGAATAATTTGGAAAATATGTCTAAACTGAAGAGTAGCGTTGGTGACAGGACAGCCATGAAAACCCCAAAACAAAGTATCAACCACTTGAAATGGCCGATTTGTTTGACTCTTAAATCCACATTTCGACGACCACAAGTCTTCTGTGTTGGCCCATTCTTTGTTTTGTCATTCAATGAACAATTTAAGCTTTAAATTTGGCTATGAAAAATAAAGTAAATGAAAAATCAGTCCTTGAGCTCAATGATCTCAAAAATGGCGTCCCTCAAGATTTCTCTTCTGTTCTTTGCTTTGCTTCTCATTGCCTCTTCTGTTTCTGGCACCACCAAAACTCCTTTCATCCACAAACCTCCTATTCGTAAGTTTTTTTTTTTTTTTTTTCCATTTATTTAAGATTTTTTTAGTACTAACTGGGGTACTACAAATTTACGTAGAAAGTAATCCTCTCAAATAAATGAGAGCAAATACCAATTTTGAGTTCAGGATCTAACTCATATGAGGGTGATATTGAACTGGATTATTATAAATTAATGAAACTAACACGCGCACAAATTCTTTTTTATACTTTAATTTTTTTTTCAAGATTATTAAAAGTTATAAAAAGTGATGGAGGAGAATGTGTTAGGAGCGGTTTAAATGAGGTTTTGATGTGAAGTTAGTTTGAGTAGTTAAAAATTGAAAGTTGTAACAAAAAACCCTTGTTTTTTTAAAAATTTTTTTTTTAATTTTTTTAAAATTTTTAGAATTGGAGTGAAAACCTTGTTTAGATATAGATTTAAAATTAGTAGTTATTTTGAGTAGTTAAAAAAAAGAATAATTAAAAATTGGTGACTAAAAATGAATTATTTTAATCGATTAGAAATGATATAAGAAATGAGAGGTTTGAAAATGAAGAGTTATATTAAGAAATTATAAATGAATGATTAAAAATGAGGAGTTATTTTTAATAATAAAAATAAATAGTTGTTTTGAGTAGTTATAAAAACTCGTTTGGATATATTTTTTTAAAAAAGGAGTTAATAAATCCTCAATTTAAATCCTCTTTAAATATGACAAACAAACACTGGTTAGAGTAGTGATGATGTAAATAAATTTAATCTAATATATAATATTAATTATTATTATTATTTTTATTTTTTGAAATTTATAATATTAAAATTTTGAATTGAATGTTAATTTAACATTATTTAACATTTTATCATAATTCATTTGAAGAAAAAGAACTTGGGAACCGAACTAAGAATAGTAAGATAAAGGATGTATTTGATAAATCCTTTCAACCATAAACACCAAACAATTGATTTTGAAATGAACTTGACATAGACATAGAGCCCATAAACCCCAAAATAGGTATTAGATAAAAAAAAAAGAAAAAGAAATTAAGATTCGATTTAAAAAATGATGATTGTAAGATCACACATTAAAAGAGTTCATATTAGAATTTCTTTGAGAACCAAGGGTTATAATTTGGTTGTCACTGAATTATTCTTAGAACCATCATAAATTAAAATTTATTATCTTTAGTATTCTAAGATCTCCTCTGACTACTAAACCACCTCATAATAGTTGTAATATGAACATGGTTTTCATTTTAAATTATTCTTATTATTATTTTCATTTTTTTATGTGTTTCAGGCAAAATAGGTATGGAGTACAAAAATGTAGCAAAAGCAAAGAAACCAATTTATGATGATGCCCCATGGAGGGGAGGTTATACTTATGTCCCTCCAATATTAAACAACCCCTAATCATGACACTTTCATCTGCTTAATTGGGTCAGCTCTCTCTTTGTTTGGTGGTTTTGGAGCATCAATCTTAACTACCCTACAAAAGTAATATTCATGTATCCCTTTTAAATACTTGTTTTCTCCCATGGAATAATTTTCAAGCTCTAGTTGTTTGTTTGTTTGTTTTTTTTTCTTTTCTTATCCCATCATTTTTATTCTTTAGATAAATTGTGAATGTGTGGCTGCCATAAAAGGAGCCTAGCCAAAAATGATAAAAAGCTACACATGTAAAAACTTTTCTTTTTTACTTTAAATTGGGGATAGGATTACAAACCATACATACAATAAAAAAGATTATGAAAATTATGATGGCAAATGTATATATAATGAAAAAAAGATGGATATGGAATACACACCTAACCTGCTATGTATACATGATGATTGTTGCATAGGTGGTTGTGACTACCATTAAACATCAACGAAATCAATATCAAAACATGTTCTGTAATTCAAATACACATTCGTCTCGTTCTAACCCACGTTGACTGCAACAATATTAGATTAGGTTCCTTGATGAATGTGGCTTTGCTTAGAATTATGTGACTATTCCTTTAGTCAGCTTGTGTTCTTTTGAGTGTGCCTAGGACCGTTCCTTTCGTTTGCCTGAGTAACACAATTTGTTATTGTGTGTGATTGTCGACGATGTGCTAAATTGTGGATATATCAGTATTTTTCATTGATTTTTCCATTCCGTTCTTCCTTCATTGACTACCTACTCAAATGTGAGTGCGTTTTGTTTTTAAATTTCCTGAATTTCAAGTGCATAAAATTGATCCTATATTTGAGATTTTTTTAAAAAACAAAGTTGGAAAAAAGGATTATATTTTCTATTTTTTTATCCCTAAGATCAAAGGATGAGGGAGTGTGTTATGGTTTTTTGTTATTTGGTTTTAGTTAAAAATAATTGAGAAAGACAAATTGAAAAAAGAGTATTCTATTTTCTGTTTTTTATCCCAAGATCATAGAGGGATGGGGTGTGTTACTGTTTTTTATTTTCTTTTTTAATGACCAAAATGGAGCTTATGATGGGGTATAGTAGAGACAAAAATATTACGTTTCTTCACTCAAATTCGATTTAGACAAAAAATCAAAGTAAAAAAAAAAAAAAAAAAAAAAATATAGACACTCTCTTAATTAGTTTTAATAATTTAAACATTTAGTACCATTTCCCTTTTATTTATCAAACAATGGGCCTTCACTTCATGATTGTTTATCAAGTGTTGGGCTGCTGTTCATAGAATTAAAATGTGGGCTTTTGGATTGTTTTAAATCACAACTAAGGAAATGTCTAAAATTAGAAAATATATTAAGAGAATATCTAAAAAGTTTTAGACCTGAAATGACTGTCTACTTTAAAATTTTCAAAATAAATTATTAATTCATAAAATTAATATGGACATTTATACCCCAAATTTTATTTCATATTTTTTAAATTATATAAAATATGATTTTTGTAACCATATATGCAAAAAGAGCTTCATATTTAAAATTTTTTAAAAAAATCCTACCTTAGATCTTTGACCTAACTAATATGAAATTTAATAATATTTTAAAAAATAACAAAAAAATCCTACTGTTGACGAAAAGTAAGATTAACAAAAAAAGAATGCATTCAATTCACCTCAATCTCTCTCTACATGGAATTATGATGATTGTTGTGTTGGGGTGTGTGAGAGATATTAACCACTATAAAATTTGCAAACAGTGAAGATGAAGGGTCGATTAACAAAAACATAACCTTAAAATCCTCTTCATCGAGTACCCAAGAGAAAGACCGAAACACCACAACCCCATTGTATCCATGGTACATACATAAATTGTATACACTCCCTTCACAATCCATTGTACACAAACTGCACATACTCAGTTTATGGACTCCCCATTATATATAAATTGTATACACTCCCTTCACAAATCCATTGTACATAAATTGTACGAATACAGTCTACAACCCTTTGTTGTAAAGATATATGCTAGAAACTTTAGAGTTTTCGTTCAATTCGAGTCACGCAACAATGGACGATAAAAGTTGGAATATTGTATATCATGAACAATATTTACACATGCATGTTGTACTGTAATTTTAATATACGTTCCCCTCATTCAATACTTCATTGAATGCATTGTGATAGACTAGCTTTCATTAATAGATTGTGGCCCTTTATCCCATGAAAAAAGAAAAAAAACATTCAGTGCTTCAATGCTCTTGAAAATAGTGTTGGATCTCAACTAGCAAAAAAAATAAAAATAAAAATAAAAATCATAGTGCTTCAATGCTCTTGTGAACAAAATGTTCGATTTGCCAAAACCTACGTAGCAGTGAGTAATGTTTGAAAAAAAAAACTTTGCAATCCTCGAAACTAAGAATTTCTGGGATGAACTTTGGAGGATCGAGGTCGAAAATTTTCTATAAAAAAGATTTGGTTGAGATTAATTGTCGTATAATCTAATGAAGTTATAAGAAAATTTAGATATTTAAGCTTTTTTTGTTCTAAAAAAAAAATTTAAGTTTTTTATTTAAATATTTGAAAAAAGATATTTTGCAATATAAAATTAACAATTTAAAAATAGAAAAGGTTGGTGGTTATTTTTTCCATTGCTTTTTTTTTTTTTTTAAATGGTTTGAAAAATATATATTTTTATTTAAAAAAACAATAATTCAAAAATCTATAATAAGGATACTTTGGGGATGAATTTATTATCTCTCATCCCTGAATTTTTATTTAGACATTAATATAAAGTCAAAAACAAAATAGATATTTCATTAACAAGTTTATAAAAATATACCTTTGCTACTATTTCCCTTATTTTAATAGCCAAACTTAAAAAACATTTTAGGATATTTATTTATCCTTTTCAATTGGGAGCCTTTCTAGTATTATTTTATGATATTTTCTTTATAATAATTATTTAGGATATATTTAGTATCCTTAATTATGAGTTTTAGAATTTTTAAATACCCATTTAATTATGAGGTTGGGGTATTTTTAATATTATTATGCTATGGATTTTTATTGGATATTTTTAATATCATTTCTAAAATAGGGTTTATAGGATTTTAATATCCTTTTTAAAAGGTTGTGTGTTTGTAAGTTGGGAGTCAAAGATTAACTCTTGGTCTTAATTTTATTGTTTTGACTCTTAGGACCATTTTTCAACTTGTTTCAGATTAGTTAGATTTGTTTTTTGAGGTAGTTTGTATCATCAAAGGTAAGGACTCTTACCTAATGTTAGCTTAGTGTTTGTCTCGTAATTGCTAAATTGTCTATCGATGCTTAATTAAAGTATGCTGATTGTTAGAACAACTTGAGCGTGTAGTCAATTACTTACCAATAAGCTCTTTATCGTGCTGATACCTGCTGATCGTTATTATTAATTGTTCATTATTTAATGATCTGTTTGATGTTGACTATGAGTGGTTTATCGTATTGATTACCTGCTGATTGATATTATAAGCTTAATAATATCCTGAATACCTGTTGTATGGATCATTGATCTGTTCACGTGTTGATTATTGTTTGGAAGTATGAGATGTTGAGCATGTACAGACTATTTGTCTCTCAATACAATACATCACAGATTGTTCAGAGTGTTCGAGTTGTAGATCACAATGTGTAAGAGTACAATCTCTACAAGGATGCAACAATCATTGTATATACCGCTTGATAACCTGCTTGTACATCAAGTTTACTCCCTTGTCCTTCGCCCATATTTCATCAAGTGCAGTTGCAGATTAATTTGGTAACTGTCATACCGTAAGCTATTTCAATGGATACAGTCTTATAATTGGAGTAGATGACTCTTTCATCCTATATTTCATCAAAAAATATTGTGAGTGACATAACTTCCATTGTTTGCTCGGTATCGTTAAGAGGTAGGTATTGGTAGGTTGTACACGGTTGGACCTCGACTGATGAGTGAATCCTATGACATGCAACTTCTTTTGTACGTTCTAATCAACGCCTTGTAGTGTCAGAGGTGGTTTGTGGTTGTTTCTGCTGGAATTTGATCTTCGAGATCAATGGTGAATTTGTTGTTTCGTCAGAACAAATACTTGCAAAACAGTCAAGAAACTAAACAATGGTGTGGTGTGAGTCATGCCACCTCCGATGCCTAAGTTAGTTTAGGTAAAAAGCATAAATAGGGGTCAATTTTAGGTTTTCAAAACAGCTTACCTGTTCGATCCTTTGACTGACCTTTTATAGGCTGTACGAACTTGTCCATTTTAGGAAAATATCCACGTATCAAGGCCGAGCCCATTTGGGTCTAACCCTAATTTAGGAAATACGGCGTAATTTGGTAAAAAAAATGGCAGACAATAGAAACTAAAAAGGAAATTTGACGTACACATGCCATACCCGAGGCTAGGTCGAGTCTATCCATGCCTGACCCGACTGTGCTGCCTACGGGCCCATGCGGCCTGCGTGAGTTTGGGCCTCAGCCTCACTTGCAGCTTCGGACCTCTTCGTGCAGTATTGAACCTTTTCTCGAGTTGCCCAGTCATCTAGGCCTAATTTCACCCATAACATTGGTGAAGGTTAAGAAGAAAAAAAAAACATTTTAAAAAAGAAGAAGAAGAAAGAAAGTTCTTATGAAATTAACATATAATAATAATTTGCAAGCATGGAGTTGTGAAATTAAAATAACCATATCTTAAAAATCAATGATGAAAGTTGATACCAACGAGCTCAGCTTCCTTCCTGTCTCCCCTACAATGATCTTCATCGAATCGCACGCGAACTTGAACATTTTTATATGATCTAACTTATATATGCATTATGAAAGAATGAGAAAGTGATGGAAACAAAATTCGTTCGCTTAAAATTTTTTATATATATAATTTTAAATTTTAATATCTATGTTTTAAAATAATAAAAACGAAGTACATATTAATGTTTGATGTTCTTTTTTGTTTATTTATAAGGGAATATTACTAATATATAAAAATAAATTTCTTTTATTTGAGATAGAATAATATCAAAATCTAAATTTGAAAGATCTAGTTTTTAAATAATATACTGTTAGTAAAAAAAAAAAAGAATTAATTGAAAGTGGTTGTGGGAGAAGATTTTTTTCCTTAATCTTAAGTTTATTGGATGTTCTTTCCATTTTTTTTTTTTTGTAAAATTTCGACGGTTGAAAAGAGGGTATCATAGGGATTGGAAAATCTCTCAGATATCTACGGCACATGACACATGAAACGACCATCTATTTTAGTGATCGAAAATTTTGGAAATCATATAATTATTTTTAGAATAAATAGGCATTCCTAGCTAATACCTTAAATTATATATAATCTAAAAACTTGCGCATTATTTTTTCAACACTGTTTGAAAATGACGTTGTTTTTTTATTTCTACGTTTCTGAAAAAAGAATGACTGGCTGTCCACCATTTTTAAAGTCAACTCATATAATAATAAAACTGGTCCTATTCGTCGGCTGTTATGGTTTATCAATCCATATATATATATATACACTATCAATACGGTCGCCAATATATTATATTGCCACTTGGTATTTGTTTATTTATTATAAAAATAGTTGTTCTTCGAGGGTGTGTTTGTTTTTGGTAAAAAAGATTGGAGTGGAGTGGAAAGAAAAGAAGCGATTAATAGTAATTTGAAGTAGTTAATTACTCGTTTGTAAATTGAGGTTAATAGTAGTGGAGTAATCAACAACTTATTTGAGAATTGGGATTAATAGTGGTTGATATAATTTATTTCTTTTCATTTTTTGAAAATGTGGTTGGAGTAAATAACAACAATTATGTGTTTATAATTAAAAGTTTGTGAATTTTAATTATTTACATCAATTGTTTTTAATTGATCTTAAAAAACATTTTTATGTTTTCTAGTTTAGTAATAATTAAAATGGAAGAATTAAAATTTATGACATTTTAGTTCATCATAGACACTCCTAAGATAATAAAAAACTATCATATTGAATTACCAAATCAACTTTTAGTTTTATATTTTGTTATTAAACATATTAGTAATATGAATTAAGCAAGAAATAATAAATTTTAAACATTTGGACTAAATTTACAATTGAATAGGCTGTTAAAATGTGAATTATTAAAGAAATAGTAAAAAATATATTTACGTGAAACTTGCAAAAATATATTCTTTTAAAAAATAAAAAAATAGAAAGGGCTAGGATATGATGTCTTATTATTCAAAAGTAAGCAAGATATATTATATAATAGTTAAAATATTTGTTTCCCGACACATAAATAGAAGAAACAAATTCATTAATTTCAAAAAATTTATTTATTTTTTCTTTCATTTGCCTAACTTTATTAAGTTTTGTTTCTTGTTTTTTATTATTTTTGAAAATATTAACTACTTAGAAAGATAAAAGAATTAAAATGTCATTTTAATCTATGTACTTTCAATTTTGCTTTATTTTGATTCTTTTACTTTTAAATATTGAATTTTAATCTTTATAACGATAACAAAGCTAAAATTTAATATTTGATGTTAATTTATTACTATATTTCATTTGCAAGTTTGTTCTTATTATTTTTTTTGTATTTTTAGAAATATGTTTACCAGAAACTTTTTATTTTAAAAAATGCGGTTTTTTATGAATTAAAATTATTATTAATCGATAAATTTCAACGAAATAATTTATTTCAAGATCGAATTCTTAAACGTAAAGTTAAATTGCATTATATCAATCAAGCCAACACGTTATTGACTTTTTTGATAGAGTTAAAAAAAATTTTAAAAATAAATATTTGAATATTAATGTTAGCGGAGATTAAAAGAGAAATATGATGAGATTTAATGTGGGATTTGATAAAAATATATATATATATTTTTAATTAAAACATAGAGATTTGATAAGGGTTTGATGAAAGGTTAAAAAGTGGTTAAGAATAGTTATTTACTACAAAAAAGCAAACGATAGATTGTTGAGGAGTAACCACTCCTTGTGTCGAAAAAACAAACCTACCTCAAGGGTACCTTTGCCATTAGATGACATTAACATTACTTTATAAACTCGTAAACATTCCATTATTCTCTTTTTTTCCACGCTCTAAAGTGAAAACACTAAGGTTGTGTTTGAAGCAGGAGGAATGGTAATGGTTAAGGGAGGAAGGAGAATATGGAGGAGAATGATTATGGGAGGAATGATTATTTATGTTTGAAGTGAATTTAAAGATTATGAGGAGAATGATTATTCGTGTTTGAGTTAAAGGTAATGATTGTGGGAAAAATAAAATAATAAATATAATGAGAGTGAAAAATAATGATGAGATGTATGAAAAATTGTTAGAGAGAAAATAAAAAGTAGTTAGGAGAGAATGAAAAAAGTGATTATAAGGAGAATGATTCTCAATGCCTCAAACACAGGGAATCATCCTCATTCTCATTCTCTCTTTTATTTTGGTGGCCCAAACACCCCCTAAGAGAGTGTTTAGAGGAATAATTAGTTTGCGGAGTTATTTTGAGTATTTAGAAAATTTATATTTTTGTAATAACTCGTTTGGATGTAGATTTTTATGGAAGAGCTGCAGTAAAAAACTTATTTGTGTAGAGAAGGGAGAGACAATAACTTGTTTAGATGTGGATTTGAAATGATGTATTAATTTGAATAGTTAAAAATAAATGATTATAAATAAGTGATTATAAATGAATTATTTTGAGTACTTAGAAATGAATGATTAAAATAAGTTGTTAGAAATGAAGAGTTATTTTGAATAGTTAAAAATGAGTGATTTGAAATTAAAATTATTTTGATTAATTAGTAATGAGGAGTCATTTTGAATATATACAATTTTTTGAAAAGCAGTTACTAAATTTTCAATCTAAATACTCTTTAAAATGGACAAATAAACCACTCCCTAAAGTAGCAATCTATATCTTTTGAAATAAAAAATTTCAAAATATATAAATTGGCATGCAGGAAAATAGAGCAGACACTTTCTTTCCTTTTTTTTTTTTTTTTACATCGTTGACTTTAAAACTTGACAAATAAAAAAAGCCTAAATCTTTGACCAAAGAACATGACTCCATTTTGTTCTTCTATATCATCACAAAACTTTTTTCACAATCCCCAATTCCAAACTTCCACAACACAGCAATGGCCAATAACACCCAAACCCCTAAACCCCTTTACTCTGTTTCATTTACATCCTCTGTTTTCATTCCCCTCTTTCTTCTTCTTCTTCTCTCCATTAAATCCATTGACGCCATAGCCACCGAAACCGAAGCTCTGTTAAAATGGAAACAAAGCCTCCCAACACAAACCCTTCTAGATTCATGGTTCATCCCTCCAAACTCAAATTCATCTGCTTCAAATCCATGTCAATGGCGGGGAATTTTCTGCAACAATCGGAGCAGCGTCGTCGAAATCAAATTAGACAACACCGGTTTAATAGGTACTCTTGATCACTTAAACTTCTCTTCTTTTCCTAATCTCCTTCGTCTCGATCTCAAAATCAATAATCTCACTGGCGTAATTCCCCCTTCGATTGGAGTCCTTTCAAAGCTTCAATTTCTTGACCTTTCCACCAATTTTCTCAACAGTACTCTGCCTCTTTCGCTAGCAAATCTCACTGAAGTTTTTGAGCTTGATGTTTCTCGTAATTCCATTACTGGGTCTTTGGATTCTCGTCTTTTCCCAGATGGGTCTGGAAATTCAAGATCTGGGTTGAAGAGTTTGAGGAATTTCTTGCTTCAAGATACTCTGCTTCAGGGCAGAGTACCTGAAGAAATTGGAAATGTCAAGACTTTGAATTTGATTGCTTTTGATAGGAGTCATTTTTCTGGTCCAATTCCTCAATCTTTGGGGAATTTGAGTAATTTGAATATTCTTCGTCTTAATGATAATCATTTTTCTGGTGAAATTCCTCAAAGTATTGCAAATTTGAAGAACTTGACTGATTTGCGTTTGTTCATTAATGATTTGTCTGGTGAAGTGCCTCAGAATTTGGGGAATGTGTCATCTTTGACTGTTCTTCATCTTGCTGAGAATAATTTTGTTGGTAATTTACCTCCCCTTGCTTGTAATGGTGGAAAGCTTGTTAATTTCTCTGCTGCATTCAATAGTTTTTCTGGTCCAATTCCAATGAGCTTGAAGAACTGTTCTAGTCTGTACCGAGTTCTCATTCAAAGCAACAACATTACCGGGTCGTTGGATCGAGATTTCGGAGTCTATCCGGACCTTAACTACATTGATTTGAGCAACAATCAGTTTGATGGAAGGTTATCTCCCAAGTGGGGAGAGTGCAAAAACTTGACCCTTTTGAGGATCACTGGAAACAAAGTGAGTGGTGAAATTCCTAATGAGATTACTCAGTTGAGCAATTTGGTTGAGCTCGAACTCTCTTCGAATAATCTCTCCGGTTCGATACCGAAAAGCATCGGGAAATTGTCGCAACTATCGATCCTTGGACTGCGAAACAATCGACTTTCTGGATCGATTCCTGTCGAGCTCAGAAGCCTTGCGAATCTAGGACATCTAGATCTCTCCATGAACATGTTGAGTGGATCAATTCCTGAAATTGGTGGAAATGACAAGCTGCAATATTTAAGTTTGAGTATGAACCAATTGAATGGCTCAATCCCATTACAAATTGGAAGCCTTGTGACATTGCAAGATTTACTAGATCTAAGTCACAATTCATTAAGTGGGGAAATTCCTTCACTTTTGGGAAATCTTATAAGTTTGGAGAATTTGAATTTGTCTAACAATCATCTTTCAGGATCAATACCAGAAACTTTAAGCAGAATGGTGAGCTTGGTTTCAATCAATCTTTCATACAACAATTTAGAGGGCCCCATTCCTGAAGATGGCATTTTTAAAACAGTTCAATTAGATTCTTTTAGAAACAACACAGGCTTATGTGGAGATGTAAATGGCCTTCCAAGATGCAATAGTCTTGTGAATGAAGATGAAAATCAAGGTAACAAGAAGAAGTTTGTTGCAATTCTTGTACCCTCTTTAGTGGGAGTAGTTTTAGTATCATTTGTGATTTTTGGGATTGTGTTTTGTATCCTAAGAAAGAAAACCAAGCACGATCCCGAAGGCAATCCGACAATGGTGCGAGATCAGAAAGCTTTTTCGAACATTTGGTACTTCAATGGTAGAATAGTGTATTCGGATATAATCGAAGTGACAAACGATTTCGACGACGAGTATTGTATAGGCGAAGGAGGATCGGGAAAAGTATACAGAGTGGAAATGCCTGGAGGTGAAGTATTTGCAGTGAAGAAGCTACATTCTTGGGATGATGAAATGGGGGAGCAAAATAAGAAGAGTTTTGAGAATGAAGTTGCAGCTTTGACAGAGATAAGGCATAGGAATATTGTTAGGTTGTATGGATTTTGTTCGAGAGGAATTCATACATTTCTAGTTTATGATTACATTGAAAGAGGAAGTTTGGCTTATGTACTTAGCAGAGAAAAGGAAGCAAAGGTGTTCGAGTGGTCGATGCGCATTGAGGCCATAAGAGGCGTTGCACATGCGTTGTCTTATCTTCATCACGACCGTAACCCTCCGATTATTCATCGAGACGTTACGGGCAACAATGTCCTTTTGGACTCTGAGTTTGAAGCACACCTTGCAGACTTTGGCACAGCGAGGTTTTTGAAACCTGATGTGTCGCGTTGGACGGCGTTTGCAGGCACTCATGGCTATGTTGCCCCAGGTGAGGTTTCAAATCGTTTAAATTTGTATCTGTTTGATCATTGAACTTTCAATTTGTAACTAACGTTTTGTTATATGTGACAGAGCTTGCATACACGATGGTGCCGACCGAAAAATGCGATGTTTATAGTTTCGGCGTCGTGGTGTTTCAAGTTTTGATGGGAAAACATCCAGGGGACCTCATTTTATCCTTGCATTCTTCAGCTGATTATAAAGTTGAACTGAATGACATTTTAGATTCTCGTCTTGAACTTCCCCAAGACAATGGAACAATCCGATTCTTGAATTTGATAATGAATCTAGCAATTTCGTGCTCCAACAAAGAACCTCAATCAAGACCAACTATGAGAAATGCATGCCAATTGCTCCAAACTGAAGCTGCAAATTATTAGTATTTTGTGAATGATTTTTTTTTTTAATTTTTTTTTTTAAGTGTATTTTGTATTGTACTTATGATTGTTAATTGTTGAAAGAAAATGTTTCCAACCGAGGCTAAAACCAATATCGTGTACTTTTCCTTGAATTTTCCTTCGTTTATTGAATCAAATACAATTTAAGGGTGTTTGAGAGACTATGAATAGTTATCCGAATATTGGTTGAGTACTGAGTAGGCTATTATAGCTCACTCAGTATTTACGGTTCAATAATAATTTACAAGGAGAATGTTAAGTGATTATTCCATCTTAATCATCTTTTTTTTAAAAACTGTATGATCTTATAGCTTTTATTGTATGGGCCACTAAAGCATCCTCATCTAAGATTTTCCAGTTTATAATTACTTCACTTTAAACTAAGATAATAATAATTCATTTAACAATTACATGTAATTCAAACATAGAGAATGATAATTCATGTGACAATTCTCTTCGGTTCAAATTTAAAGAATTATAACTCACCATTAACGTTTACCTACCAACAACGATTAACAACTTGCAACTCGCCATTTTAAACGTCTGTTCATCAATGTAGTTAGAAAAATTTTCTGTTTAGCAGTGAAAATTGTTGTCATCACTTTTGTTGGTTTGTCTTTGGAATACGAATTTTTCTTTTTTTCTTATGTTTTTATTATTTGAAGTATGAGTTTGGTCTTTGTTTATTGAATTTCAACGCTCAAGAAAAAGCAGAGGATTGAATATATTATTTTAACTATATGCTGAAGCAATTGCTGAGCTTACTCTAATCAATCAATTTGAAATATGAAAATATGTGTGTTTTTCAAGTTTTTTTTAAGAAAATCTTTTTAATTATTATTTTCTTTTAATTACAAGAATTGTTTGGATAAAACTTTAAGTTGACGATGTAGAAGTTTTTAAATGAAAAGTTTCTAATTATGGTGTGATTCATTGTCATTATAATAGCCTTCTCATTTCTCTATTTCAATAATCGAACTTATTGAGTATTTGATAATTAAAAAAAAGTTCATAGATTTATATTTATAAGCAAGAATATCTTCATTAATACAAAATCTTTTAAATAATAATAAAATATATTATACGAGAAAAACTACACAAGGTTGTTGTCTAGGTTATAAGTATTTCAACTACTTAAAAAAGTGGAGATTTAAATCTTACATTATGGTCAAAATAATAATCAAGTTGTTCAATATTTCAAACTTGGTTAATAATTTAATATTAATTTAGAGTTTTCTTTTTTAACCTTCAGTTGATATTGACGGCTCATTTATTTAAAAAGTAATTGACTGCAATAATATCATCTTGATTGATTAAGCCATCAATGTCGTTACTGTTTTTTTTTTTTTTTTTTGAAATAAAAATTAATAAACTAAATGGGAATAGAAAGAAAGATAGAATAAATGGTACACAAAGACTTTTTTTTAGGCTAAATTAAAAAAAAAAGTATGTAAATCTTTACTCTTCAAAAGTTGTATTATTATTATTATTATTATTATTATTATTATTATTATTATTATTATTATTATTTTATTTTTAATAAAATTATATATTTGAAATCTACTATTTAGAATAAAAAATCTACTTGAATGCTGAATTGAAAATTGACGTAAAATGTATTCTTTTATACTTAATCCAGGTAAAGATCTTTATTATTGGCAATTGGTAGGTAGTTTCATATCTTCAACATTTTCATGGATTCCTATTCTAATTATAATTTTGAAATCTTATAAAAAAAAAAAAAAAAAATCTTGCAATAAGAGTTTTTTTTTTTTTTTTTTGTATTATTAGAAGTCTTCCACCAAGCATTTATTTCTTTTGGTGACTAATTGTAAATCTATCATTTTCAATCTAGTCGTGTGAGTAGACTAAGATTTCCCTTCTCTAATTGCTCCAAACAAAGTCAATTTTAAAGCGTTCTATAAAAAAAAAACCTGTCAACTCTAAAGTAATTGTGAAAACAACATTTTATTTTATTTTTATTTCTAAGTTATTTTGGATTGGCTATTTTAATTAACGATGTACAACATTGAGGAAATTACAAATTTTGGTTCCAAAGTTCGAATTTAGTTTGATTTGATTTTTCTTTTTTAAATTTGAATCCCTATGAATTAAAAAATGTCCTTTTGGACTCTAAGTTTGAAGCATACCTTGCAAACTTTGGCATGACAGAGGTTTCTAAAACTCTGACATGTCATGTTGGACGGCATTTGCAGGTACTCATGGCTATGTTGCTCCATATGTGAGGTTTTGAAATCGTTTAAATTTGTGTTTGTTTGATCCTTGAACTTTTAATTCGTGACTATCTTTTTACTATTTGTGACAAAGCTTGCATACACAATGATGCCGATCGAAAAATGTGATATGTTTAGAGTTTTGGCGTTGTGACGTTTCAAGTTTTGATGGGAAAACATCTAAGGTAACCTCATTTTATCATTGTATTTTTCAATTAATTATAAAATTGAACTGAATGACATCTTAGACTCTCATGTTAAAATTCTTCAAGACAATGGAATAATCAACATCTTGAGTTTAATAATGAATCTAGCAATTTCGTGCTCCAACAAAGATCCTCAATCAAGACGAACTATGCGAAACGTATGCCAATTGCTCGAAACTGAAACTGCAAATAGCTAGTATTTTGTGAATGATTTTGGTTTTTTTTTTTTTTTTTTTTTTTTTTTTTTTCTTCTGGTTTTTCTTTTTTTAAAGAAAACCTTTCCAACTATGAGGGTAAAACCAATATCTTGTACTTTTCCTTGAAAATTCCTTTGTTTAATGAATCAAATACAGTTTAGTTTAGGGGTGTTTGAGATACTAGTAATAATTACTTAAGTCTAATACTTGAGTGGACTATTATAGCTCACTCAATGTTTGAGACTTCAATAATGATTACATGAATAATTATAGGCAATTACCTCATCTCATTCCTCTTTTTTAAAATTATCGAACAACTCACTAATCTATTCTCACTTAAAACTTTTCCTTTTATAACTCTACACTTTAAATATAGACAATGATAACTGATGTAAACATTGCATATACTTCAAACACAAACAATGATAACTTACCTACATTTCAAATACAAATAATTATAACTCACCAACAATGTCTACAACTTTCTATGATAGAGGATAGCAAATAATGAAAGTACACGTGTGAATAAGAATAACTGAAGCTCTATTTGATATTCATTTTGTTTTTTGTTGTTGGTTTTTGAAAACTAAACCTACGACAACGACTCCACCTATGGGTTTCCTGACTTTCTACACATTGGTTTTGAAAATGTCGACAACTTTCTATATTTTACCTATATTTTTAGAAACCATATCAAAATTGGAAAATTAAAAAATGAGCTTCTAAAAACTAATTTTGAATGTGTTTAAAGAAAATTAGGTTAGAATTGGAATATTTCTTTAAACAAAATTAAAACTATTTATAAAAAATTGGAATAAAAATAAATTTAAATTTCAAATACCTAAAAATAATGATCAAATCAGACCTAAACTTTTAACAAACTAAACGATAACGTATTGATATACTAAACTTCAGGGAGTGATAACAAACATCCTTAAAACAAACGCCACAATACTTAAGAAAATTTTGCTGTTTAGCTGTGGAAATTGCAAGTTGGTTTATCTTCGGAATATAACATTATTTTTTTCTTATCTTTTAATTATTTCAAGTATAGAGTTTGGCCCAAGAAAAAGCAGAGGATTTAATATATTATTTTAACTATATGCTAATGCGATTGCTGAGCTTAGTCTCTAATCAATCAATTTAAAATATGAATTTCTTTTTTAGTGTTTTTCAAGTTTTATTAATTCAAAGAGTTGTGTGGATAAAACGTTAAATGAAAAGTTTCTAATTATGATGTGATTGATTGTCATTATAATAGCCTTCTCAATCGACCGTTTTCAACGATCGAACTCAATTTGGAGATTTAAATCTTACATTATGGTCAAAATAATAATAATCTAATAAATTAAAGTATGTTCAAGTTGGTCAGTATTTCAAACTTGCTTGATAATTTAACATCAATTTGGACTTTTCTTTTTTAATCTTCGGTAGATATTGACGGCTCATTTTTTTAAAAAGAAATTGACTTCAATAATTTCATTTTCATTTATTAAGCTATCGGTGTCGTTACTGTTAAGAAACTCAGTTAATAAAAATTATTAAACCAAAGAAAAGAACGTGGTAATAGAAAGAAAGATATATAGAATAAATGTTTCACAAAGACTTTTTTTTAGGCTAAATTAAAAAAAAAAAAAAAAAATAGCATGCAAATCTTTACTCTTTCAAAAGTTGTAATATTATTCTTGATTTTTAATAAAAAATATATTTGAAATATACTATTTATAATAAAAAGTCTATTAGAATGTTGAATTGGAAATTGACGTAAAATGTGTTCTTTTATACTTAATCCAGGTAAAGATCTTTATTATTGGCAATTGGTAGGTAGTTTCATATCATCAATATTCAAATGGATTTCTGTTCTAATTATAATTTTGAAATCTTATAAAAATAGAATCTTGCAATTAGAGTTTTTTTTTTTTTTTTTTTTTTTTTAAATTTTTTATAGGAATTATTTTCTTTTAATATAATTTAACTTTTTTGTATAATTAGGAAGGTATTTTTTGGATGATGAATTAGTTTGAGGAGTTAGAAATTGAGAGTTATGGTAAAAAATTTGTTGAGATGTAGTTTTTTTTTTCTTTTTTGTAATGGAGTTATAGATAACAATTTGTTTGGATGTAGATTTAAAATTAATAATTATTTTAAATAACTAAAAAAGAATAATTAAAAATGAGTAATTAAAAATAAATTATTTTAAAAGGTTAAAAATAAATACTTATAAATAAGCAGTTATAATGAGTGAGAAATAAAAAAATATTTTAAATAATTATAAAACTCATATAAATATAAATTTTTAAAAAATAATTAATAAATACTCATTTTAAATAGCTAATCAAATCATCCAACAAACAACTCCCTAAACTCTTCCACAAAGCATTTATATCTTTTGCTGACTTTAGTTGGTAAGCTGTCATTTTCAATATAGTCGTGTGAGCTGCAGCCTACCTTCGCTAATCGCTCTAAACAAAGTCAACTTTAAAGTCTTTCTATGAAAAAGCTGTAAACTAAAGTAATTGTGAAAACAACATTTTATTTTATTTTTATTTCACTGTTATTTTGGATTGACTGATTAAATTAATGATATTATATTATCTGATAAATTAAAATTTTGGTTCATTTATTTTTAAGAAAGTTAAAATTTATTTTGATTTGAAAAAAAAAGATTTAATTTCAACCCTATGAGTTAAAAAAAAAAAACAGAATTTTTTTTTAGAAAGAAAAGAAAATAGCAATTATATAGAATTAGAATCTTCTCGACAGATGAATAGATTCTTCACTAATTCATCTAAATAACAATTTCCACAAAAATCTGGTAACTCTTCTATCCATTAATGCTTTTCAAATTTGACAGTCACAAACTGCGCTAGATTATGAGCTAACGTGTTAACTTTAGTTCTTATGCTTGTATTAAATCTAAAAATTGTTCCTTTGATCTAAATAAATAAATAAAAACCTAAAATTGTTTCCTATAGTTTGTAACGTTCACAGTCTAAATATATATATATATTTGAAATCAAAGAACATTCATTAATAATAATAAAAAAGCATACAAGTTCCCAACAAATGAGGAGAAAACACAAAAAAGAAGATAACGTTATAAATAAATTGATTCTAGTCTATAACTCGGACCAAAATCGACCACTAACAAAAATTTCAAAGATCAACAATAATCTAGGGGGATCAATATAATCGTGCCAGTTGCTTTTCTTATATTTGAAAGAACTCAACATAAATGATGGTTAAATACATGATCTCAACATTCTTCTGGTAACGATGTTATTTTATTTTATTTTTTATTTTTTTATCTCGCCACTCAATTAATCACGCATTATTATTTATTATTATTATTGCTATTTTTTTTTTTTATTATACATGAAACCTACAAGTTACTTTCTCAATTATTATTATTATTATTTTTTTAAATTTAAAAGTGTTTGGATGAGAAAATAGTTTGAAAAGTTATTTTGAATAATTAGAAATTGAGAGTTGTAACCAAACATTTATTTTTTTTAGAAGAGTTAGAGACAATAACTTGTTTGGATGTGAATTTGAAATGAATAATTATTTTGATTAGTTAAAAAATGATTAGAAATGAATGGTTAAAAATAAGTTATTTTGAATAGTTAGAAATGAATGATTAAAAATGAGTGGTTAGAGATGAGAAGTTATTTTGAATAGTTAGAAATGAATAGTTATAAATGAGGAGTTATTTTTAATATTAAAAATGAGAAGTTGTTTTGAAAAGTTATAATAACTCGTTTGGATGTAATTTTTTTTTTAAGAATAGTTAATAAATACTCATTTTAAATCCTCACTAAATTCAACCAACAAACACTCCCTTAGGGCTAAAGACTTTGAAAAAAATAGTAGTTTTGGTTAACATTTTAAAACGTTAAGTGCTTCAATAGACTAAAAACCCTTTTGAAATAAAATATGAACACAATTATTTTATTTTATTTACTTATTGAATCTCAAAGCTATTTGAATTAATCAATAATTGAATGTACCATGATCTATTTGTCATAAATACATAATATATGCCAATTGTATTACGTCGATCTTGTTGTGGAATCAACCATACTTAATTGCATACTATTGATTAAGAATTTCTCTCATTTATACCATTCATTTGTTGACAATAAGAAAATAAAAATAATTTCCACTTTTGTCTCTCCTAGCAGTACTTTATATTAACCATATTGAATTATTGAATTCACTTAATTCATGTATTTTGGGTCAAGTCTCTATTCTAAGCTAGTGCATTAATAGGATGTATTAATGGCTGTATTAATAAGTCTAAGGCCGGTGTAATTGGTAAGCCCATCTAAATTGATTGTTTTGTTTTGTTTTTTTTTTTTTGAACTATGGTGGCTACCTGCCTATTAGTTAATTTATTACGGGTTTCTTGTTATCACTAAATGTTGTAGGGTCAATCGATATATCTTGTGACATTAGTCGAGATGTTGAAAACACCATCACAGATATAAAATAAAACAACTTGTTCTTTTGTTAGGTTTTCTCCCTTTTATAAACAATTGTTCACATGAAGATACAAATTGAATAAATTTTGGGCTTAATGAAATTTGATACTATATTAGATAGTGTAAAAATCAATTTCAAAATTAATTGATGATGAGAGGAGTAGTTTGCTTTCTTATATATTACTATAAGGTTTCTACGGTTTTCGATGTGAGATTCTAACTATTTTAAACTCTCTTTTTCGCTCTTTGCGCTCTCTTTGAGTTTGCTGATAGTTTATTTCTTATTCTTGTTTTTTGTTTTGAAAAGATATGATCTCTTAACTTGAAGAAATTTTGATTACAAATGTGCAATAAAAAAATATCCTTTTGTAACTATAAGATTCTATCTACTTGTACTAGGTCAATATCCTTTTGTGTTGAAACATTCGTAAGATCTTCCCTTTGATTTGTTATGTTCTTTGTTTGCAAATTGAACATAAGAGATTCAATTTAGAGTTAATTCAATGTTGTCCAAAAAATTCATAAACTAAAATACCACTTCATTCAAGAAATATAAAGAACAATGACGCCAAAGATTTAAAATGATTCGGCAAGCCTAATCCACTCCAAAAGGTTTTTAGGCCATTGCTAGAACAATTTTATTAGAGTTCAAATATGTATGAACAATCATATATGAACAAAGAAATACAAATTGATTCCATGAGATATTTACATAAAAGAGAAACAAGTAAATAATCAAAGAACTAGAGGAATACAATTTTAAAAGATGAGGAGATGAATCAAGAAAAAATTTGAATTCAAAGATTCAAACATTTCTTCTATCTTACACAATGCTTCAAGAATCTTCAATGAGATCTTCCAAGAGAAGCCTAGCCTACAAGAAAGAAACCCAAATTAAGAATTACCTTAAAGATGCTGGAATCTTGACGATGGAGTCCAGAATGAGCGCCCACGATAGTAAAAAATGCACTAGCGGCGTCGCCAAGTTGGAGGCATAATGGTGGAAGAAAGAATCGAGAAATGGGCGAAGGAAACGCACAATATTTGTGCACTTGGGGTAAAACCATTTTCTCTCTAATTAAATCTCACCAATAAAAAATCTATAATTTGCTTTCTCTCTAACTTTACCCATAAATGGTAAATGTAAATGATGCATTCTAAATCCCTCTTTTTGTTACATGGCATTAATGAGTATTTATAATGAATAAAAGGTTACAAATAAGATTGGTTTTACTAGATCAAATCTAATTAAAACCACCATAACAACTTATGGTTATTCAATTAATATTCTATTAGTATAAACTTTGGCTATAAAACAATTTAGCCTAAAATATAAAATTGGCTAAAATTAAGCAATGAATTTAATTGTTTCTATTTAATTCAATTAGTAATAAATCTAGATTTAAAATAGTCACACTAAAATTATTATTTAAACCAATTACTAATTTATCATTATTAGTTAATATTGAAATGAATGCTAATAAACACCTTGAAATTTTTATTTTTACTTAGAAAATGTTTGTGTGATTGAATTATAATTTTGAAGAAATATGAGAAATTTTTGTAAAGGAAGTGAGTAATTATGGGTAGAAAATGAAAGGAGATGAAGGGCAAAGAAGAAGGGAGGAGGAAGAAGATGAAATGAAACACCACCTAAACTATTTGAATTTTTTATTATTATTTTGTTACAAATTCATCAAATTTTTAATCATAGTTAATTTTTTTTAACAACAAGGACTAGTTTTGAGTTTTTGGCAAAGTTGAGGAACCAAAATTGGTCTTTTGAAAGTCTAGAGAACAAAATGAAACAACAATGATAATTGAGAGACCAAAATGATATTTTAACTTTATAATTATAAATATAATCACTTTTTTTAAAAAAAAATTGGAGATATAGTCATTGGTATTGATGAATATTTATACATAACTTTTTATAATACTGTATTAATAATACATAATAATGTATTAATGAGTATTTATAATAGTGTATTAAATTGTATTAATGACTATAGATACAATTACTTAAAATTGACTTACGTTTAAAATTATTTAGTGAAAAGAGTTCATTCAGTACAATTTCTCTTTTTATTGTCTGATTGATTTTGTGATAAAATCTCAGGTTATCAAATAGTGATTGTTCATAAATGAGTTTCAACACTCAAATTAGAAAACACAAAATGGAATCAGAGATGAAACAAGAAAATAAAAAAAAGAAAGAAACTAGGAAAGGAGATAAAATGAATATAAGGACTTAATGTCTACATAAGGTAAAGTATTTTGGATGAGTCTCCCTATTGCCATATGGAAAAGAAGAAGAGCCATAACACTTAAAAAATATGAACTCTTTCTTTAAACCCATTCTTTTTTTTTCCCACTTCTTTCTGTACTTGGGGATGAGCTCTATGGCTTGGTTTTGTGGGTATATATAGGATCAAACCAACTTTGCATCCTATTTAAGAGTTATTAATAAATATTACTTGAAAAAGCGTCGTCAAATAGTATGAAATCATAACAAACAAGATTTCAAACAAAACATTGCCAAATAATATGGAATCAAAGCAAATGAAGTATCTCTCTTAAATGACATAAGCAACACAAAACAAAGGTTAGAATGTGTGGTCAGTACATACTCTACAGAAACCAATGCATTCAGAACATAAATGACCTTCAATTTTAACAATGTGACAGAATCGAATTGCAACAGAAAGTTAAAGAACACTGCTCTAAAACCAAATTTTAAATTTATAATCTCAAATTCGGATTCAATTGAATACAAATAAGAGACTAATTGATGAAAATCACACAAACAAGAAGGAAATGAAGAAGGGATAAAAGTACACTGATTTGGAGTGGTTCGGAAACTAGTACGATCCGACATCCACTATTAAGCTTGAAATCATCCTTCTCATTCAATATGCCAAGAACACAAAAAAGATTACAATGGCAGCTCTTCAAAACTCTCTCCCAAAGAAGAAGATGATCTAATTTCACCTCAATTCAAACATGACCTAATCACTATTTAAGGTAAAAGACTAAAGTTAATAATATGTGAAGTCCATTTTTACTGATAGAGAGATCGAATCATTACATATTTCCATATTCATATATGATATTTTCCATTTTTGCAAAAAATCTTATATATTAACGAAGATGTTGTCCTTCACTTATACACTAAAGAATTTTCCTTATTTAAGCCTATGGAACTTTAGTCGCATTACCAATATTTATCTACATATATTGCATATTTTAAAAATTAAAATTATTCATTTTTTAAAATTTGTTTAGTTTTGGAACTTAACTAAGAATCCAAATATATCTTTAGAGAAATAGAAATAATTTGGATAGAAATTAGAAGAAAATAAGTTGGATATTCAAAAATTAAAATAAAAAATTAAATAGTTATCAAAACCTATTAAAATAGCTTAGTTAGGTTAGGATTCCACTATTGTGCCACATTGGAAAAGTGAAGAGTTCTACAAACATTTATAAAATAAATAGACTACTTCTTTCAACATTAACGGGGATAGCTTAATTGGGAGAGTGTAGATTGAAGATCTGCTCACTGCAATTCTTATGCTTTGTTTTTTTATTTTTTTTTAAAAAAGACTATCCCTTCCATCACCGATTGATTTTGAGATAGATGTTCACAATATCTAATAAATTAGATTCTATATGATAATCTTTTCATTTTAGTTTTTTTAAAAAGAAACCTATTAAATAAAATTCTTTGTTTTTCTTTTATTGTTGCATCACCATAAGTTGAACATCAGAGTGAAACATTTCATAATAAAACTAGTCAAGGTTAACTTGAAATACTTATTTTATTCATAATCCTCAGCCAATATATAATATGATCAGTACTATACTGAAATTTTTCTACACGGCGGAGGAAGTTAGATGATAAGTAGTTTTGACGGTGGTTATGGCCGGTTGGCGGCTTTCTTCGCCGCTTGTTTGTGAATATAGTTTCCCCTTCCTGGCCAGTCTGGGTTCCGAAGCTGACTCCCTATCATATTCTTTCCATTCACATTCATCTTTTCAACTGTGTACACAACAAAGCACTCAAGTTATGCATAATAGTTCAGAATCTCTACAGAGAACTTGCAAATATTTATAAGATGCATCCAGCATTTTCTTAAGATGAAATATTATATATATATATTTTTTATAATAAAATTGTTAAGAAAGAACTAACAAATAATGTGTTTGCCTGCAAAGAAGAAAAAGAGATGCGAAAGGGACAAAAATACTTTAGAAATGTCCACGAGACGAGGATGAGTTAGTTTTATCGTCCCCATCCTCAATCCTAATTCTATTTCCCATAACATAAATTTTGAGGGAAATTTGAAAATCATCCCCATTTATTATTATTATTTATAATCTCAATTCATCCATTGTTTTTGAATAAATTATGAAAAGTATTTGTTAGCGTTTAATGAAATATTTAAGGAAATATTAAATATTTCTAGAACTTTTACATACATACATATATATATATATATACATACATATATATATATATATAC
>JBBMKA010000021.1:7275061-7287792 GCA_037833695.1 Sechiopsis laciniata | reverse complement strand
AAGGTTCCGTCGCCGTAAGTAATCTATGCCGACGGAATAAGTCTCCGTCGACATAGACTACCTATGGAGACAGACCTTTATTCCGTCGGCTTAGCCTACCTACAGCGACGGAGTTCAATTTCCATCGGCATAGGCTATGCCGACGGAGCTATGCGGACAAAACTGGCGACGAAAGATTTTCCGTCACCTTAGGCTATAGTGAAGGAAATACATGGCTATAGCGACGGAAATTTCCGTCGCCTAAAACCTTTTTTCTTGTAGTGAGTGGCTAATGCAATATCTTAATCATGTTGGATTAGAAACTTACTTTTGGAGCTACATTTCCTATGTTAAAAGTCACTTTGTTTTTTGTCACAATGTTAGTGCAGTTTACCTTTCAGGTAACCCAGTACAATATCAAAACACTAAACACATTGAAATGGATATACATTTTGTACAAGAATATGTTGTTCAGGACAAGTTCGTGTCCGTCACGTTCCTTCGTGCTATCAAATTGCCGACATATTCACTAAATGTCTTCTACTGTAACTTTTTGTTGATTTTTGAGATAATCTCACGTACGGCAGCCTCCCATTTTGACTTTGGGAGTGTATTACTCTACCTAAATAACCATTAGTTTTGGTATGTGTATTTAGTTAATAATAATAGCCGTAATATTGACTTGATCATTGGGCATAACATTGGCTTAATCATAGGAAGTAATTTTAGGTTAATTATAGACATAATTTCATCTTGATGTATATGCAATTGACAAAGAATGTGAAAATACCTAAGATTTCTATCATAAGAGTTGAATCTCTCTATATTTCTTTTCTAGAAAGGAAACACCTAATATATTTAAGCCATCTAAGATTTGTTTTTTAAAAAAAGTCATATAAGATTAATTATTCTTAATTTACCAATAAAAAGAAAACATAAAATATGACAGATAAAAATAAGCCATTTTTTTTAATATAGATCTTCAACAAAAGAATAATTTAATTTACGCAAGTATTTACACAAGACAAATAGATTATTAGTTCAAGTATCCTACTTCAATTGTTTAACTAAAAAAAACTTATTAAGGCATCTTCAAAAAAGTCAAATGACAAAAAAAAAAAAAAATCACTAAAACTTTCATGCAAGGAAAGAGAGAAAGAGGGAAGTCTCAAATAACTTCTAAAACACTTTCTTTTAGCTGATTCACAAGCAATTTGAGAAATTCATCAAGAAATAAAACTAATGGTTTGAACCCAAAAAGACACCTAATGCATTCGCATCAAAGATAAATCCTGTAAACTCAAAAAAAAAAAAAAAAGAAAAAAAAAAAAAAAAAAGTAATTCTTCTGTCAAATTCAACCCACGTGAAAAAAAGACTTATTAATTAGTCACAAAAAAGGATGAAAAGAAATGAAACAAAAAAAACAAAAAAAACAAAATGATCACTTGAAAACATAAACCAATAATCAAACGAAACATTTAAAGAAATTCTCCTGCCTAATTATTGAGGTGATTTAAGGTCATTTCACTCACATTAATTTATACCTTTCCAAAAAAAAAAAAACATGCTCCATCACCCTAAACTTTAAAGAATCAACGAATAATTAAAGAAAAAATATATATAAAATACTATTTGGTTTATATATTTTTTATTTTTGAGAATATACTATTTTTGTTCCTAAATTTTAACATTGTTTTAGTTTGATTCTTAAACTTTCAAAATTCTAATTTTATCTATAAAATTTAAAATTTATTTCATTTTAGTTTGAAAATTTTTGAAAGTTCAATTTTAATCTTTAAATTTTATTTTTTGTTCTATTTTGGTCCATAAACTTAAAAAAAATAATAATTAAAAAAATATTATCTTTCTTTATAAATTTTAAAAATATGTTCACATTTTTTTTTATAACATTAATTATATTAAATAATATGTAGTTTCATCTCAAAATCAATTGATAATAAAGAAGTAGTGTATATCTCTTATAAACATGTTAAGAATTCTCCTTTTTTTAATGTGGGACAAAGATCATAAGATGAATATCTCCAATATTAATATTGGTACCAATTTTAAGTACAAGGGCTAAAGTAGACTTATATATGAAAATTTAAAAGACTAAAATTAAACAAATTTTAAAGTTTGGGAACTAAAATTAGACTTCTAAAAATTTAAAGACTAAAATAGAATCATGGTAAAAATTCAAGGACCAAAAAGATATTTTACTGTAAAAAAAATATATATCAGAAGGTCATCTTACTACACATAAAATTATATCTATCAAAAAAAGCAACACGATCCATGATTGAAAGTCGCGAAAAAAAAATATCCTAGTCGACATTACTTTATAATGAAGAGTCATGTATATTTTTTGTCGTCATCAATATACATTCAATGATCAAGAAGATTATGAGTTTGAATTTTTCCATCTCTCAATTATTATAAATTCAAAATAAATAAATAAATATGGTAAAAATTGTTCACATTTTCTATGTGAGAATTTTCAATATTGATTATTTATTTATTTTATTTTTTTGAGAGGTTCAATATTGATTATTAAACATCAAATTATACTTATTAGAAGGGAAAAAAAATGAAGCGAAGTCGAGATTGACCTGATAATCTTATCAAAAAATGGCAAAGGAAAAAATTATGTCTTTTTTTTTTTTCTTTTAATTTAAGTTATATACACATCTTTAATTCTTGGTTTTTTCGAACCAATGAGCACATTAACTCAATAACATCAATATTTATGCAATGACTAAATGGTCAGATTTGAATTCCCTCATTATAATCGCCGTAGAATTCAAATAAATTAATAAATAAATATTCCAATTTAACCCTTGGTTTTTCCAATTTAAAAGTTAAGCAAAGGATCTAGGTTGCGATTGATTATCTTATTTGGTGTTTATCTATTTCAACTTCACAATCACGAGTTCGAACTCAAAAATCGGTATTTGGCTTTCATATTATTTGAGAGTATTTGTGCTTTTACGTAGAATTTGTTGTTCCATTTTTTCTAATTTGTACTAAAAAAAAGATCTAGGCTGCAACTTCAATCACACGTTCAAAACCCTAAATGGTTCTTGAACTAATTATGACCATATCAAAAGATTATTATTGTCATCGTTGAAACTCTTCACATATAGTGAATCATATACATGCATGCTACCTAATTACAACACTAATTAAAGGGCCTTTTTTAATTATTAATTTAATCATATTCCTCTTTTACAGTCAAATTGACAATATTATTTTTTGCATGTTTTGTTTCTTTTTTCTTATCATATAGACTAATTCAATGCCAAAGAAGAAATAGAATCGTTTAATTCAGAAATTATTGTCTAAAAAAGTCAACATTAAAAAAAAAAAAAAAAAAAAACTAAGATTACTGTACATTTGGTAAGTTATTAATTAAGATGACCAAAAACAAAATGGTAAAGGTTTTTTCTTTTGTTTTAGTCTTTTTTCAATTGAGATTTTTTTTTTCAACATTTTCTTAATAATGTTTTTTCAAAATTTTCATTTTATGAATTTGAATTTTGATATTTTGAGTTGTTCTACACGGATTTTGGGATGGAGTTTCGAATATGTAACTTTTTAATTACAAGATCGTCCACAATATTTTTTATTTGAGGAATAATATTTCATAAACTTTGTATGTAGTAAACATGTAAAGAAAAAAGAAACAATTACATGAAGGATGTTCAATTGAGTGCAATTACATGTCGTTCATAACGTTACCAGAGCTCTCTCCTTCTTTTAGCTTTAAATTTAAAAATTAAATAGTCTGGTTCATGTATTTTAAACTATGTTAAAACTATGTAATTACCAGGTTAAACTAATCTAGTATACAATAGATATAATTATATAAACTTTTTTTTTTAGTTTGACAACATAGGATTCAAATTTCTAGGATCTTTAAAGACATCATAAGGCTCCCTGAACCCTTTGGGAAGAAATTGTTTGTAATTTAGCATTATGATGCCATAGATCAAATCTATTTTTTGATTATTATATTTCTTTCATAGTTATCAATTGGAAAGGTTTTTTCAATTTCTTGTAACATACTTTGTATGTGCCATATATACTTAGATCCTTAATGAATTGAAGTATCCTTTTCCGAAAAAAAACATAAGATTCAAACTTCTCTATCATCTTGGTGGAAAATATTTGTTACTAATCAAGTGATATTGGCCTCATTTTTAAGATCGAGATTAACTTTCACTCGCTAATTAGAAGTATAAATATTAATGAATAGAACACTAATAAAAAAGATATCCTATTTAAGATTTTTACAAACAAATTATAAGAATGATTCAATAGGTATAAATGTATATTTGATTGTTGTTAGAAGTAAAAAAAAAAAATGATGGAAAGTAATTCATAGAGAAATAAATGAGTTGAAAGAAAATAGATAATGTAAATTATATTCATTTGATTCCATGATTGTGTTTTTTTCTTCTTATTTTTTACATCATATGAAATTTGAACCCCTTTTTTTGTTTAGAGGCTTAAATTCCCTCAACAACATGAAAAAAAAAATAATAATAATATAATACATGTACAAGTTTTGGTTATTATGTTTCTATGAAACCTCTCCTCTACCTGAGGGGAAAAAAATAGTCAAAGGCTGAGGAACTAATGTGTTTTTGATTGTAAGGGTTTTCTTTTTTCTACCCTAAAATTTCCAACCCCCATTTTTCTTTCTTCTCTATTGTTTTTTTCTTTTGACCTAATTTTGTGATTGACTCAAGTAATTAACTGGGTTCCTCCATGGAAACATGTTCAAGCTCTGAGCATTATTACACAAAAACTCCACAGCTTTGTTCAAAAATTCCCCACCACATTGAATCATAATCTTTCTTCTCCCAACATCATCATCTTGATCTTGATCTTGATGTTCTTTTTTTGGACATCTTAACAAGTTTATGTAAGTCTCCAAATCATGAACACAAGAAGGGTTTTGCATGTTGAAGAAATCAAGAACCAATTCAACTCCAACATGTTCATAGCTATTATTTCCACCTCCAAAAACCCTAAAATTCTCATTGAATAAAACACCTGGCATCTTTGTGATGGGATCATTCACATTCACAATTCTCAACACTTTGACTCCCAATTCTTCACATCTTTGTTTGAAGCCTGAGTTTCCAACTCTTGGCCCTCCAAATGAGAACACTGAAAGTGGAATCACTTCATTGTTTGGTCTTTTGTTCAACCCTAACTCAGCTATGTCATATGCTAGAAGAAGAGCTAGTGCACTCCCCATGCTGTGCCCTGCCATGGTTATGCTCAGCTCTTCATTCTTGTACTCGTTTATGAGCCTCGACACTTCCGAGAGCAGCTGCTCCCTGCAGCTCTCGAGCCCGAACTTCGTGCTTGTTTCCTCGCACGTGTAGAGTGTTAGAAACCCTGATTCGACCTGAAAATAAGTAAATTTTTACTGTCAGGCATTAAGATTTAACATGTATTAGAATAAGAGGTTTGATTTTTATTTTTTCTTTCTTCATCAAGGATTACTAATTACTTGTTGGGTTTTGTTTTAATTCTCAAGTTCATATATAGGAGGTCAAATTTAGAAAATTAGAGGTAAATAAAAAGATTTAATTGCTAAATTCTCTTGTGTTTAAGAAGGTAAATTAAATTAAAATTTAAGTTTTTGAGTTGAGTGGTAGGTTAACGAACCTTGACATCAGGTCGATGATTGTGTGGATCGAGGCGAGCAGGCGTGAGGGAGCTCATTAGATTGGCAATCCATTCGTGGTTGGTGACGGTACCTCGAAAAGTGATGACAACATCTCGTCGCCCAAGTCTCTTACTCGTCTCATCGGAAGAGACAGCGACATACCCGATCCACCGGCCGCACGAGGATGGGGAGTTTTGGATGGAAGGAATGTTGATGTCTGGTGGAGTAGCATAGATGTATTTGGTAACTTCATAGCCCGAACTCTCCATTCCCACTTCCTTCAACAAACTCTTCTTCCCAAATTTGCAAGTCAAATACCGTTTGGAGTTGGGATCAAGATCAAAAGCTTTATAACAAGCCGTCACAAACTCCCCGTATCGGATAACTTCCCCTCGTAAAAGTGGGTGAAGCGTAGGCTCGACGAGATCTTCCCAATCATTGCAACCATGAATTTGTCTCCACAAGCGCGCCAACCTGGCTACCTTGTGAACCATGGCGGCGGCAGAGGCAGCGACGGTTGAGGAAGATAACACATCGATCATCGGTACCAAAACAGAAGAAGAAGAAACCAACCGTCGCGAAGACAAAGATGAAGAAGAAGAAAGGTTATCGTGTCGAGTTGGGAGCGAAACTTGTCCGAAAGAATGAGACATGGGGCGAGTTGTTTCAGAAAATGTGACATGATTGTGAATTGGATTAAGCTTCAAAGTTGTTGCCATTAGAAAGAAAAAAAAGAAGAAGAGAGAGAGAGAGAGAGAGAGAGAATCTGAGTAATTTCTTAAAGGAAGAAGGAAAATCCAAAGGGTGAGAGAGATATATATAGAGGAGAGAGAAAGTGTGGATTAAAAAGCAAAAGGCATATGTTTGGCAAGTTTTTTGACTGGAAATTTTAAAATAAAAAACAAAATAAAAAATAATGGGCCTTTGATTTTTGGAGAAATTAATAATATTTTATTTGGTCGGTTCCTTATAAGGTATTGAGGATTGTGATCTATGTTGCGGCTGAAGAACTGACCCACAATGTATAAGCAAACTTTATTTTCAAAAATATTTTTTACTTAAAAAATATACTTATATAATTTTGTAAGAAATGGAAAAAAAAAAAAAACATTTTTGTCCTAGGTATTGGATTTAGTTTCTATTTCATCCCTATATTTTTAAATTATATAATTTTATTCTTAACATTTATAAAATGTTCAATTAATTGAGATGAAAAAATCATTAATTAAATTTTTTAATGTTGACTAGACTAATTTTAAATTTTAATATACTATTAAAGGGGTTATTTTGATATTAAAGTAAAATAAGTTTTTTTTTTAAAAAAAATTGTGTATAAAAAGTAAATTCAAAAGACACCCAACATATGAATAAAATATAAATTACACTCTAAGATTAGGGATTAAAAATATATTTTTTTTAAAAAAAAATTATTTTTCAAAAATATTTGTAAGTGTTCGAGTTAATTTACGTGTATTTTAATTGTTTTTATGGAATAAACCAAATTGATTCTATAATTTTTTTGGTCACTCAAAACTTTATTGATTATTAAGCGGTTGATCTGAGGAGTTCAATAATTAGGTTTAGTTCATTATCAAGGACTCTCAAATCATTGACAAAAAAAAAAAAAACATTTATTTTTTAAGTGAATATTTATTTATTTATTATTATTATTTTTTTTTGAGAAAGAATATTTAAAATTTTAACCTCTTAACCGTAAGTATATAATTCTTAATTTATAGAGTTGGACTAAATATTGATTTGATTTAGAACTTATTTTATATGTTTAAATTGTAACAAAAATCATTAATTATTAGTTTCTAAAAAAAACAAAAAAACAAAAATCATTATTATTATTATTATTATTATTATTATTATATAGGAAAATTGGTGCTTCGCTCCTCTTTACTCGGGACACCACTCGCTTGTCCTAGCACGAGGAAAAAATCATTATTATACAACTATATTATATCATTCTATATTTTTTTTTCCTTGAGTATAAGGGATCATATTTCCTAATGATAATTCATATATACGTACTCTTTTGTTTGATAATATAAATTTGATCTTAATTATCTATTTCAAAAATTAAGGTTGTTGACCAATAATTTTGTAATACTATTTATACCACTGAAGCCTTAGAATAATCAATAATTAGCCACTTTCTAAAGAAGAAAGTGGTTAATTAGTTTGTTCTAAATTTTAGATCATACGATGAGATTTTTACATTGTATAAATGAAGAAAAACCGCTAACAATTATAAGATGCATAAGTTATTTCTTTCATTATTAATTAATTTTGATATGAAGTCTCATATGCTATCTAACAATATTAAATTTAAATACCAAATATTATTCCATCTATAATGTTAATAATTTTAATACAAAGAAAAACAAAGGTAAACGTATTTCAAAATTTTGTAAAAGAAAATCCATAAACACCGATTTCAAGTATCATAGAAAATTGAAAGACTAAAATTATACATTTAAAAATTAAAATAGAATAATGTTAAAATCTAAAAACTAAAATGAAATATATTTATAAATTCATCAATCAAAATAGAAGCCATCTAAAAATGGTAACAAAATAATGAATCTAAATACCAAATTTTAAATATGGTTTTGGATTTGAGACCTATGAGAAATACTTAAAATAGAATACTTTTAAAGTATCGACCATAGAACGTGGAATTCTGATTGACCGATTCTTCAAAAAATAAAATAAAAAAATAAAAATAAAAAAAATAAAATTTTGATTTGGAATTAACGAAATGATTAGAACGTTGGAATCAAATCCACAGTTTATTGGTAAAAGAAAAGAAAATAGAAATGAAAGGCACGTGGAATAGGGTAAACGAGAGCGCGTGGGAGAAAAAGAAAGTTAATGGTGTGAAGTGAGAAATGGTGGTGGGTGCAGTGAGTGAGAGAGCCGATGAATTCAAATTCCTCGTCATTGTTCAAGCTTCCCGCGGCGCACGTGACTTTTCCAACGCGTCTTGGGTTTTCATTTTTAGTGCCCTTTTTTTTTTTTCTTTTTTTTTTCTTTTTTTGGTTTTGCAAGTTAATACTCTTAACTACTTAGAGTACCCCACAAACACAAACTCTTATCATAATTCTCTTCCCTTTTCACATTTCCATGTTCTTTGGACGGTTTTCGTCTCATTTCTTTCTTGGCATTTTAAGATTAGGTTTATAGCTTTCTTGTTCGACTTTTATACAATGAATACGAGTACGACCCATTGATCGATTTTTATCGATTTCATAAGTATCATGTGAAATGTGTTAATGTGGGTGAAATTATTGTATCTAGTATGGTGAGTTTTGGAAGAGAATTAAGTGAGTGTTTGTATAGCTAGGCATGTGACTCTAGAGCAAATATATGGGTAGGGAGTGGTTACCAAATATAAATGAGTATGGTTAAAGAGTCACTTTTTGTAGACTTTTTATGCCTTCCCTCTCTGGTTGCCTCCATCGAGGTGTCATGGGATTTAGGTATTCTTACGTTCTATCTTTCCGTCCTTGCTTAACAAAAAGAATGTGCATTAGAGAATTCTTTAATCTCGTTATGTTTAATTATATAGCTTTATTCAGTGGGTTCTATTTAAATATCATTCTAATCTCGAGTAAATAAAGAAGGGAGAGGAGTAGCAGGTGTGTTAGAAGCTTTAGAAGAGGTGCGTTCAAAATGAGGAATCAACGTCGACTATGTATAACTCCTAACCTTCCAAGCGACAGATTATAAATCAAATATTATTGATAAGCAATACCAATCAAACATATATATACATAAAAAAAAAAATAATAATAAAAAAAAAAATCTAATGTTATTTTTGTAGTGTGTAGTGACTTTTTCATCTCTCTTGCTTGGGTTTTTTTAAGAAGTGATGTGAGAATAAAGGACGAAGAATGCAAAAAGTTGCAATATAAGTTTGTTGAGTCTCCAATTATTTTCGTGCATCTTTAACATATTATGAACGTGAGAAGACCTCTTAGTTGCCATCGATTTTACTAAAACCAAAGACGACATTCACGTACATCTACCAACCAACTAAGACCTCTTCCTATTTATAAAGTAACTAATTTTAATATAAAATTTCATATTATTTAATATGGTATCACAACTCAACTTTATATAGGAGGTTACTACTGCTCTCAAATAAGATGAGATGTAGAGTTCAATTAGATTACAATCCATCAACCAAACTAATACGTTACCAACCTTTTCGATTTTAAATTCATGTCAATTGAACACAATTCTCGTGGGTAAAATCTACACTCTCTTACAAATGGGGTTTCCCCAATTTTTTTCATCTTCTAAAATTTAATTAATACACTGCTACAATTTTGACATTTTTAGACAGTTAATTCAATTTAAAAGTAAGAAGAAAAAAACTGTCATAAAATCTAATTTTAGGGAAATAGATTATTTTTCCATTATTGAAAATTTATGACATTTTAATTACTGACATAGAAAATTATACATTAAAATTACGACATTTTAATACTTATCTTAAAAGTTTTTACATTTAAATAATATTTCAATTTTTCATAAGATTTGACAATTTTAAAAAATTGTCATATAAGATAAATAGTTGTGAGTTTCATAATTCTATTTTTTATTTTATTTTTTTTTATCTTGTGAAGGTTATTGACTTTGTTAAAAAAGAAATTACTAAAAAGGGAGAGAAAACCAAGAATTTTCTTTCTTCCATTCTTCAAGCACAATTTTACCCTCTTTAGCTGACATCCCTTTTGTTATAGCGATCGAACCACCTCTTCAGGCAAATTCAAAAGATTTCTTTATTACGAAAAGCCCATTGCTCTTAAAATTTAGTTGGATTTCTAAGCTTCAAAACTTTCTATGGGGCTAACTAGCTAGAGATTTCAAGACATAGGGTCAATTTAATAAGATTGGTGGTTGTGGGTTTCACTTTAGTTAATGAAAGTTAGAGGGCTAATTTATAAATTTTTAAAATATATCTAAGAGAAGGCAAGCTATGATCTTAAGATTGGTGGTTGTGAGGTCAATCGATGGTTGTGTCATACGATAATTACAAAAAAGTAACATCTAAAATTTTTTAATGACACTTCATAAAAAAATGTTATCTTAAGAGAATATATGATGTGCGATACAATGATTATAAAAATATATATATATATCCTCTAAAATATTTATGATACTTTTTATAATCATTATATCTTAATTTTGTAGTAGTGAAATCATAAAACCCGATTTTCTCCTTGTCTCCCAAAAGAAGTCCACAACTCTCCTCAATTTCCATCATATTCTCATCTCCTTCATGGTTGATTTCACTGTTGAAGTTTTAGAAGAGGATGCTTGTGTCCTTCTTGGCCAACTCAAGTTTTAAAAGCTACCATTTATTTCTTATTTAATTAATGGAACTCACTATCATTTTTTTTGTAAAAAAAAAAAAAAAAATCTAAAGTTTTACTCTATTATGTAAATTTAATTCCTTTACTTATAAACTTGAAAATTTTAGTAAAAATCAATTCAAACACAAGTGTTCATGTTTGCATATCTCATTAGACCATCCATCGACTTAACTCGAAAGCTTAAGTGGATGGTTTATTATAAATTTAATTATATCAATAATCTATTTAAGTAATGGTACTTTATTTTTTTAAAATAAAAAATAGTTAAGAATTCAAATGCCTATTTGGATGAAAACGATATCGAAACGACACAACTTATAAAAATGAAGTCATTTTTTTCTTTAAATCCCTTTGTCTAATAAAATGTGCTAAATTAGATTATTCCCCCTTTGGCTTAAAGGAAGATTAATATATATTCCTTAATTTTCACATGTAATTCACTTGATGAGTGAGGCAGTAGAATTTGCCAAACGCGCTTGAGCATGAGATTTATGAAATCTTTAGGAATAAAGTTTCACTTTTTGAGTCAAAATGAACAACTTCATTGTACCCAGATCTCTTATGATTTTTTTTTTTTTTTTTTTTCTCTTTTTTTAGTTTTTTCTCCTTTAGAAAATCAAGTCTCCAAATTCTATTTTCAAAAGAAAAAATATATATTGATTTCAACTTATCATGATGTTTGACTCTATAGCTAAAAGTACTTTTAAAAGCTCAAAAAAAAGATGCATGGTATTGGGTATATATGTTTGGAAGGCTTAAAAAGTGATGTATTAAAAAATAATTTAACTCTCTTAACTAAATGTCCATAAGAACATAGCAATCTACATAAAATAAGTATATATAAATTTATGTCAAAAGTTCATGTATTTGAATCCTTCTATTATTAAAGTAATAAAAATAATTTTTTAAGAAATGCAGGGAACAAGTGGTTAAAGAAAAAATTACTTTAAACTTCAATAGTAAAGAATTGCTCTCTGTGGGATTAACTAATTCTTAAACTGTCAAAAAGTATAGCTTCTATGGTATTATGTATGCCCTAAAACGATAAAGAAAAATTGATTTTGAATGTGCTCTTTAAACACTAATTTTAAATGAAATTATTTTATTCTTATATGACATTATATGCTAATTTTGTTTTTAAATCTTATTGCAATATATGAAAATTAGGAGCGTTGAAAATGTAAACATAAGCTACCTCGGCTAAGAAAGAAAAAAGAACATGATATTTGAGTACAGAAAATTATGATTTATTGGTATTTAAGATATTTTTGTTATAACTTTGAATTCAATTAATGTTACTAATTAGATTGAAGTCAACGTTGATTAAACTTAGTTTCAATGTAAAATAACTCTTTCTATTATGATTTTTTTTTTCTATAACAATGTATTTGTCAAATAAAATTTCAACAAATAACAAGTCTAAGACTATCAAGTTTATAAAATTAAGATATAAAACAATCGAAAAGACTTTAACAAACTTAGTTTGTCCAGTACATTCAAATAAAAAAAATATTGATTGTTTTGTACATTATAAATTTTAATAAGGGAATTTACCCTAGGTAGCAGATTTTCCAAAATAATTCATTTGTAGCAAATTTTGTGGCGTTGCTTTTTTACTTTCCAATTTTGCCCTTCCCTCTTCTTTTCAACGAATTCGCTTTTCTCCATCTCCACGAGT
>JBBMKA010000021.1:7252473-7274961 GCA_037833695.1 Sechiopsis laciniata | reverse complement strand
GGTTGATATAATTAAATTTACTCCAATCCATAAGCTTAGGCTTTTGGATTGATTGGTGGTTTAACATAATTCAACATCATTTTATTTGACCAATGAACACTAGCAATTTCTTCTTCGACAATCTACACCTTTTTCTTTTTCTTTCTTTTATCATTTTTGGTCTCTTTCATCTTCTTCTTTATTTCTTCCACCCATCTTGCTAATTTATCTGGTACAGGTTGGAATAAAGAATCGAATGATGAATCCCTTGATTTCTTCAATTCATATACTTTTCCTTAAATGATCCATCAAAGCTCTCGCTGCTTAATTTGTTGAGAGTTGCTTCCATACATCCATGGATCGTATGACTCTGATACCAATAGATAGAAACCTATCTCATTATTATTCGATGAAAGTTATTGTTTCCTATAAAAAAAAGTATTATTCAAAGGAAGGTTTCTCCGATTCGTCCCTTTCCACACAAAAACCTCATTTTGAAAAAAATAGGAAGGTTTCTAGAACTCCCTAATCTCCTCACAAAGGTCTAACCCTTTACACCAATACAATTTTCTATCCTTTTACAAGACTAAGCTAGTGGTCATGTTCTAACTAACCCACTATTAAGTAACGAATCTAACTAATGGGGTCTATCATTAACCAACTCTAATTTACTTATCTAGCTAATTGATGATACAAAAAGGGGTCTATCACTTCCCTTGGGCTTGAACCCATTAGTATTTTTCGATTCAGTCCTTATTAAATAAATAACTTCGTTTTCTTCAGCCATTGATCCCATTGTTTTCTGTGGTGTGCAGGTTTGTAAAAGGCTTGGAATTGATCACAAAAAGAACTATGGCCGGCTTGTCAATATGTTTACTAGATTTGGAATGCATCTTCAATCTGAAACTCACAACAAATGCAATATTTATCGAGTTTGGACACGTGGGAATTTCAAGCCTGAATATAATACTAAAATATTTCATAAATCAAAAGATGCAAATAATGAAATTGAAAATTGTAATAATCTTATTTTCAATGTAAATGATTCTAAGAGGTTAGCTCAAACAACTTCCCATTATGGCTCTACAAAGTCTGAAGATACAAATTTGAACGTTGACAATGCTAGTCGCAAAACAACCGAGGATGGAAAAATGAATACAGATGTTAGTGATAAGTTGCATGCTAATGATGATGAGGCTGACCTCAAAGTTATGCATTTGCCACAAGAGTCAGTTATCCAGCCAACATGCTCCATTCCTGATGTAGAACTCAGTTCAGTGAATTCAGTCAATGAAACAAACTCTAGATCTACAACATCTCCATCTGCTTTGTTAAGGCCATCAATTTCTGTGTCTCATCAGAAGTATCCCTGTTTACCTCTTACTGTGGGTAGTGCTCGGAGGGAGCAAAGAATACTGGAACGGCTACAGGTTTTCTCATTGATTTACTTGTTTTGCATTGCTAACTGTTCTAACACTGTAAATAGAGAAATTGATCAATTTTACATTCTTACATCTCTAAATTCAATCGTCTCGAACAAATTTTCCACATATGTACCAAATAGACTTACTTTGCTTTTGTTCCTGTCTAAAATACTTTCCCATGTTTTTTTTGCATGTAGGACGAGAAGTTTATTTTGAGAGGTGAGCTTTTTAGGTGGATTATTAATCATGAGACTGACAAAAACACAGCAACAGATAGAAGAACTATTTTTCGAAGTATAAACAAATTGCAAAGTGAAGGACACTGTAAATGCATAGACATCAATGTCCCTGTACTTACAAATTGTGGCCGTACTCGTATCACCCAGGTGATTTTGCATCCTTCTGTCGAGACGCTATCTCCTCAACTACTAGGTGAAATTCATGATAAACTAAGGTTATTTGAAGTCCAAAGTCGTGGTCATCACGTGAAAAAGGCGAAGAAGAAAACATTGCTTCCTGTAATAGAAGGTATCCAAAGGACACATCATTATATGGATTCTGACATTGCTGCGATACGATCAGAAGCCATGCGTTCAAATGGATTTGTACAAGCAAAAATGATTCGTGCAAAGTTGCTGCATAGCTTTTTGTGGGATTACCTGAACTGTTCAGATGGTTCTGGTGATACTTCCTCATCAGAAATATTTGTCCATGATCTAAAAAACCCCCACACTAGTTACCAACCATTTTTATTGGAAGATGCAATCAAGTCAATCCCCATTGAGCTTTTCCTACAAGTTGTTGGGTCTATTAAAAAATTTGATGATATGATGGAAAGATGTAAGAGGGGTTCGTCACTTGCTGACCTTGCTCGTGAGGAGTACATGCATCTGATGGATGCTAATGCTACTGGGAGGCTTTCGGTGCTTATTGATATTTTACGGCGTTTGAAGGTAAATTTCATGGTGTCTTCCTAACAGAAGAGTTTAAAAGGTTGTAATTAATTGTGACAAAAATTTTGAGGTGTGCATAAGCTGGCATGGGCACACGAATATAAAAAATAGGTAATACTAATTTTCAAATGTCAATAACCCGTATTCATAGGTGTGAGAGATGCGTTGTGGGTTTATTCCACATTAGAAAGATGAGGAGTCTTCAACATGTATATAAGATGTATGAGCTACTCCCCTCACAACCAATTGTAAGATTCATTGTTTGTACTTCCAATATGTTCTTTCTTAAGATAGTACTAATATGCAATAGGGAAGAGCTTCCAAGCAACTAGATTACAAGAATACCTTTCGTTTTTTTCACAAGATCTTTTAAGCTATACTCTGTTAAGGTTAAGAAAGAAGATTTACACCAACGAATAGCCATGTCTCAAATGCTGATCGAATAGATGGCAGGAAACCACGACAAGTAGGATGCGTCATTTTAGAGATGACAACTAGAGTTCCGATTAGGGTTTCTAAAATTCCCACTTTGATACAGTCTTAGTTTTGAGAGTAATTATCATATATTGCTTAACTAATATGTGCATTCTAGGTCTTCTTATATAGGAGAAAGACCTCTTACATATATGAAACCATTACAAATATGGAAAATAAACAAATACAATAAAATAGATATATTCTACCCAATATTCTTTTTTACAATTAATACACACATTCCTTAATAGTCAGAATTCCAACATATAGGTTCTATTACTTTAGTAGGTTTGATCACGAGACTTGTGATGCTGACAGTACAAGATTTAATATGCATTAAAATATCAAGCACGAGAATTGATTTTTTGTTTGAATCCAAGCTAAACTACCCTTACAAGTTTATTCTGTATTTCAGTTAGTTAGGTTTGTAGCTGCAAGTCCCGGCAATGTAAATGATTGCAAGCATGCCACTTTAAAACATGCATTGGAGCTTAAACCTTACATTGAGGAACCAGTTTCAACCGATGCTTCTAGTAGAACTTTGATGACTAGGGGTCTAGATCGTCGCCCAAGAATTAGACACGACTTTACACTGTCAAGTAGGCAAGCTGTCAATGAGTATTGGCAAACTTTAGAGTATTGTTATGCCACTTCTGATCCCAGATCTGCTCTGCTTGCATTTCCTGGGTCTGCTGTTCGCGAGGTATTTATTTGAACTTCTAGCAACATGCTTGCCAATTAGTAGTTTTAAGTTCTGATGAGTTACCTTTATTTCAACGTTTCTTTTGGTTTTTTCTCATCAGGTTTTTCTTTTTCGTTCATGGGCTTCAGTTCGGGTTATGACAGTCGAACAACGTGCTGCACTTATGGAGCTTGTGGCAAGGAGGGACCTAAATGCGAAGCTTTCATATAAAGAGTGTGAGAAAATTGCAAATGACCTTAATCTGACATTAGAACAGGTAATATTCTTATACTCTACACAATGTACATATGGCGCGTATTACACTTGGTTTTCATTGTTCTTGGTGTAGTTAAAGAATACTTCTTCCAGTCTTTTGTTTTGCTTTTTTGGGTGGGGGGTTAAGAGACAATCTGAGCATGACTAAATCACTCTTCTTTAGTTTTTTGTTATTTTTTATCTTTTTAAGAAAAGAATCAACCTTCATTAAGATAAAATGATAGAATACACGGCATAAAAAACCCAAAGCCACCAAAGGAAAACTCGTTAAAGCAAGGGACTCCAATCAAGTAAAACTAGTCCTAAAGAGTAATTACAAAAAAAGCTATGTCACCAACAGGGAAACATTAAACCTCACTAGGGACCACACCTTGAAAGGGTCTCTGTCATTAGACTTGGGAGTGCAAAATTTGTCTTTGTAACGATTACTAAACCAGAAAAAAAGTAGTTGCAGCTTGGATGATGTAGGATTTAATGACGACTCTAATAATAGTGATAATAATATCAATGAGGAGAAGTTTGTTTCAATGAACTAAAAATTGGAAGCTGAAGGGTTTTCCTGGGCATCATGTGGAAGAATTAGTGCACTTTTGAAAATGATTGATCTTAAGTGATGAATTGGGATTTATAGAATTTCTTTTGTTTGAAGTTTGAAACTTCACAAGATTGAAGAGCTTTTGGTTGAGTCACACTAATTCAAAAATGATTTGTGTTTGGTCAAGGTAATGGGTTCTGTGCTTGCAGTCCATTTATTTGAGTCATCAGTAAGGTGTCTGAATGTTATTTCCTTCTGGGCAGTAGGTTGGTGGGAGTAGTTTTGGTTGCTTTGGGCCTTTGGCTCATTGGCTTATTGAATCTTCGGAGGCATTTTGTTCTTCAATAATTAATATTTTGGCTATTGTAATATATTTTTTTTCTTTTTCATTGGGTTATTTTCTTTTCACTCCCTCGAAAATTATGTATCCTTTTTCATGGATCATGGGGTTTAACGTTTGGAGTGCATCATGAAAAGTTATGGTTGTTATTTATTTTTATTTAATTATAAAAAAACTATATTTTACTCAGCCTAGTAGTGTTTCCTAACTGGGAAATTGCCTAGTAGTGTTTCCTAACTGGGAATTGCTTTGAACCTTGTTGTATTTCAAAGTTTACCGTTTCCTCTCAAAAAAAAAAAAAAATTTCCAAGTTCTTAAAAGAACTTTACTTACTGTATTAGTTTATTGCATCATAATGCTCAAGTAATGTGGTGTCAGTGAGCAATTCTCTCCGGAGGAAAAAATAATGAAGTGTGCATCTCTCCAAAATTTCACTTGCAGGTTCTACGGGTGTATTATGATAGGCGCAAGGAGCGTCTCAATAGCTTTGATGAAGGGACAGGCAAGAAATCTAGACAGAAAATTAAAAGGAAATCATCTCGGAGGAAAAAATTACCAAAAGAGAGGTCAGCGAAGCGTGCAAGACATGATGTGGTCAGCAAGCAGTTGGACGAAACAAGGGTTACCACATTTCCTGAAACTTCTATTTTATCCATTGATAAAGATAAACAACTGGCTGCAGATTCAGGAGAGCAGGACATTCCATTGGAAGAAATATTTGAGGATGGCGATCATCTAGAAACTGTTGAGGAAAATGGGTCTAAAGAGGAAGGCGAGGCATCAATGCTGCAGCCAACTGGTCAAAGAAGGTTTATATGGACTGATGAAACAGATAGGTAATAAGTTGACAGTGGCTACCAAGATATCAGCGTGAACAATAAATTATAAGCGTAGGTGTTTCTAACTGCAGGTCATAGAGCTAGTGTGATATTATTATTATTATAACTGCAGGTCATAAATGCTCTGAAAAAAAACGTGTATGGTCTGCCAAATGCATGCTCTTAGTTTTTTTTATTATTATTTTTTAATTTTTAATATATATATATATATATATCTGAAAGCATGTTCAATTGCTGAAAGCTGTGAATTCATATTTGGTTAAGACATCCAAGCTGGTGAGGATATCAAGATTAATCACGTGAAAGGTTTTCTCAAAAGTATATCATGGGCTGTTGAAGATTATCTTCTATACATGCATGAATATGTTGGTTGTATGATGACTTTCACAGTTTCACTTGAAGATGCCCTTGAATTCTAAATGAGAATGTGAAAAATGTTAAATTACTTTATTCTATGGTTGTTTTTTCTTACATGTATCTTATCTTTTGTTGGGACTTCTGTTATCCTTTCAGGAAATTGATCATGCAATATGTTGGTTGTATGATGACTTTCACAGTTTCACTTGAAGATGCCCTTGAATTCTTAATGAGAATGTGAAAAATGTTAAATTACTTTATTCTATGATTGTCTTTTCTTACATGTATCTTATCTTTTGTTGGGACTTCTGTTATCCTTTCAGGAAATTGATCATGCAATATGTCCGATACCGTGCAGCTCGAGGTGCAAAATTTTCTCGAACAAATTGGTGTTCTATTTCTTACTTGCCAGCACCTCCAGGTACTTGTAGAAAAAGAATGGCATGGCTGAATGGTAGCCTAAGATTTAGAAAACTTGTAATGGGGCTTTGTAACATTCTTGGCAAGCGTTACGTTAAGTACCTGGAAAAATCTAAGAATGCATGGGTTGATCAAGATGACCCCAAATTGATCTTATCTAGTTCTGAAGGGAAAGATCTTATCAGGAATAGTGGTGACAGTAAACATTACAGTGAGATGGATCCGCAGGAAGAACAATGGGATGATTTTAATGATAAAGATGTAAAGATGGCCCTTGATGAGGTTCTTCATTACAAGAAGATGACAATACTGGATAACTCCAAAAGAGTTGGATCTGTCTATGGTGATTTCTTGGATACAAATGTGAGGGCTGAAGGGCATGTATGTCAAATGTCTTTTTCATTTTCCCTTTTCAGAATGATGTTGGACATAATTGTTTTTTTTTTTTTTTTGTTGCTCTTGGATTTCCAGGAATCCAAAATTACATCTGCCACTCCTCAGAGTACAGACCTGGGAGGAGAGCAATGTAAATTTTCTAGGGGAAGATCAAAGGGAAGAAGCCTTCATCGGAGGTTAAAGAAGATTCTGAATGGCAGACATGTCAGCAAAGAAATATTTGAATCATTGGCTGTTTCCAATGCTGTGGAGCTTTTTAAGCTTGTTTTCTTAAACACCTCAACAGCTCTCGAAGTACCTACTCTCCTTGCTGAAAATTTAAGGCGTTACTCAGAACATGATCTTTTTTCAGCTTTTAGCCACCTTAGAGAAAAGAAAATCATGGTAAGTCTTTTGCTCTAAGTAATTAGTTTTTTTTTTTGCAATTTCACTTTTTTTCTTTATCTACTTTCTTTTTCTTTATTCAATCAAACGTGTTATACTAAGAAAATCATGGTAAGTCTTGGATCGGGTTAAAACATTTACAAGTATGTTTTTGGGAAGAATTGTTACTTAAAAAAAGTATGTTTTTGGGAAGAATTGTTTGGATGCATACAGAATCAGTTGCAGCAAAGTACTACCTATCATCCACATACTAATGACCAAACGGAGGTAGTTAATTGATGAGTTGAATCTTATCTTCGTTGCTTCACAATGATGACTCCAAAACAATGGTCAAGTGCTTGTCATAGGCCAAGTTCAACTATAATACATCTTACCACTCTCCCACTGGAGCTGCTTCTTTTGAAATCGTGTATGGCCGCGCCCCATCCCCATGTTGAGCTATGATAATGACTACAATGCCTTGCTCAGATCGATTCTCAATTATATGAGAGGCATCAAATGAGCTCTTATGAAGGCCTGAAAATGGAGGCGACTACGTGTATGTAATCAATCGTTATTAGCAAGGTTCACTTGAAGCTTGTCCCACGCTACACTGACCCATTTCGCTTCCTTGCTAAAGTCGATCAAGTGGCTTATCAAATTGAATTGCCTCAAGGGGTGACCATCCATCCTGTCTTTCACATCTTAGTGCCAGGGGGCTCTAACTTCGTATATTATCCTATGCCTCCATCAATTAGATTCTGACTTAAGTGCCTGACCACAACTCAAGGAGGTGCTGGGAGTGCGCTATTCACTTGAGAACAGTGAGGAAATAGATGTACTGATCTGCAGGAAGAATAATTTCACAGTTGACACTAAATTCATTCCTCAATATTCAACCAAAGACATTTGTTCCAGATAACTAATTATTTGTTGCTTATTCTTCCTAACTTGTACGTTGCAATCCATACTATATTGGCATGACACCCTTATTAGATGGCCTTTGTACTCCAGTTACCTTGATGTTTGTGCAAGTGCAAGTATATATCGTGTTAACAATTAATTTGTTTTCTCATGTTTGCCAGATTGGAGGCAACAATAATGAACCTTTTGTGCTCTCACAAATTTTTCTGCATAGCATTTCAAAGTCTCCATTTCCAGCCAATACCGGAGAGATAGCTTCCAAATTTTCCAAGTTTCTGAATGAAAGTGAGAAAGACCTTGTGGAGGATGGGATTACTCTTCCTTCTGATTTACAATGTGGAGACGTTTTTCATTTGTTTGCTTTAGTTTCTTCGGGAGAGTTGTGCATTTCTTCTTCCTTGCCTAACGATGGTGTTGGAGAACCGGAAGACTTGAGAAGTTCAAAAAGAAAAGTTGATAGCTGTGAACCTTTGGTTGACACTCCGGTTAAGAAGCTGAAATTTGCGCCAGCAGCAGAGGGTGAAATTATTTCTCGTCGAGAAAAAGGTTTTCCTGGGATTATGGTTTCTGTTTTTCGTACTTCAATTTTAAGAACAGATGCTATGGAGCTGTCTGACAGTTGGAATTGTATTGATGACCAATATTTTGGTGGGAGTGATAGATTTAGCGTTGCACCTACTCACAAAAACATTTCATTTGACCACATGGAATCACTATATGATACAGATGGAGTTGTATCTCTACCAGGGAATCATTGTGAGTCAACTTGGCAAGCTATGACAGCTTTTGCAGATCATTTGATGTCAGTCGGTCGTGATCAAGAACAAGTGAGTGTCATCTCTCCAGAGGCCTTTAGGTTGGTTTATTCTGCAATTCAGTTGGCTGGTGACCAGGGTTTAAGCATAGAGGAAATTTCCCAGGTGGCTAATTTACAAGGTATAGATTCCATAATTTTTGCATTTTTTCAGCTAATTTCTTAACTTAAGATTTCAGAACGTGAGAATGAGTTCATTAAGGATCATGTATTTACTCAAAATCCATATCTTTTGTCTGAATTAGGAGAAAAGCTGCCACAACTTATCATTGACGTTCTTCAAACATTCCAGCGAGTGCTGAAGGTTGGTATGTCTTCCGTAGTAATTTGAAGCTAATAGTATTTTATTAAAAAAAAATTTATAATCATATTCATCTTCCACTTTCGTTAATGTTCTGGTAAAAAGGGTAAAGAAAGGCGATACGTACGACCACCACCTGAGGGGCCTTTTCTTTTAAGAATTGATTTCAAGTTTGATAAAAGAAAGCATGAAAAGAGAAACACTGTCACCGATGGCTCACTATGAAGTATTATGTGTAGTGCATCATTGTACAACCACTAACCAAATCAATTTCCTCGAGCTTAAAAAATTTGGGCTTGCTTGTGTATTTTGTGGTGGGAAGTCAAAAGTTAGGTTTGAAGTTTAACTATTCTGGCTTTGCATTTTGTACAGGTGAATTCATTCGACAATATTCGAATTGTTGATGTTTTATATTGTTCCAAGTACTTTTTGGCATCGACAGCTGGTTCCAATCGAAATCGTGTTACTCCATCAGTGGATATGCTTGGAAGAAGTGATGATCAGTTGGTTTCCCATCCAGAAAATTACGACATTGGAGGGAAAAATCTAGAAAGTCAGATTTCTGATGGTGCAAAGTCCCAGAATGAAAAGAAAATGATTGTTGGTGAGGTGCACAAAGTAACGGTTCTCAATCTTCCTCCAGAAGTTGATGACAGCACAAAGGAAAGTAAAATTAGCAGTATGAATCAACGCAATCCCAAGGAAAAACCCATTTTAAATACAGTAGGGAATGAGAGTGGATTATCTTGCCCCTCTTCTGGTGTTTCGAGTTTTCCAATACTCCCATGGTTAAATGGAGATGGGACAACTAACAAAATGGTCTACAAGGGACTTAGAAGGCGGATCTTAGGAATTGTAATGCAAAATCCAGGAATACTGGAGGTATGATTTTCTGATATCTTTCGGCAACTGTTTGTTGGTTTTTGTTTTGGGCCATTGCATCTGTCGTCCAGTAATCTCTTCTCTTGGGTCTTGTAGTACGATTGGACTCCAAAATAATTTCTTGCATTTCTTGGTTACTCTGTTACTAAGGATATTTGCAACACATTACTCTGTTAGTTTCTGTTTTTTGAGTAGTATAAAAATAATGAAGGATGAATGTCCTATTGGAGCACTTCCTTTTTATGCAGTTTATGATATGATTGGAGTTTTAATCACGCATTGCATGCGTAGCTCCAACTTCCCGGTTTCAAAAAAAAAAAAAAAAGAAGAAGCACGCATTGCATGCTTTAGAGAATAATGTTCTGTTAGGTACTTATTATTATTATTATTATTATTATTATTATTATTTTCTGTTTGGTACTTATTAGGCTGTTATTCTCGCACTGCATTATTTTGAAAATAATGTGTCTTTCTTCTTGTTATTATTGTGTGTTTTAGTAGAGTGCCTATATTTTTCTTAATCGGTTAATAACAATATGTCATAATGTTTTCTTTCCTTTTTTTTCTATGTATTGTTTGTTAGGTTGACGTTATACAACGGATGAAAGTCTTGAACCCCCAGGTACTTTAAAATTTCAAATATTTACCCACAAAGTTTCATCTTGTCTAGGTTAAAGTTCCAATAATAAGTTTCCACAAGTCTTCAAATGTTAGAGCTCTTGCCTCTTTCTGCCGCAAGTTTACTTATCTGCACTTTATATCTACTTGAACTAGTTACTATCAATAGCAAAATATGTTTGGATATATGAATTTGAAGCTGGAAATTTCATTTTAATGATACTGTGATAAAGAGATCAGAGATCTAGTTAGAGATGCTCCAAATGGGAGAAATCCAGTCCCCAAGGGGCGGCGCGGTCGAAGGCTTGGACTTTGAAGGTGTGCTTCCTTCAAGGTCTTAGGTTCGAGACTCACTTGTGATATTAAATTGTAGACATCTCCCGTGTCTCTATTCCTTCGATGTTTCCCAGTGCCTGGCCTAGGAATCGGTATGGTTACCCCGGGTATAAAATGGAGTGAAGCTCTAATTTCCCGATTAAAAAAAAAAAAAGTAGAAATCCAAATTCAACATTTTGAACTCATGATTGTGATAAAAATGTATGCGAATTCTCTTACTAAATGTGCCTGCACAAGATGATCATTTTTCCAATATACTCATGTGCAAATTATTAATTGTCACCATTTCTTCTCTCAGAGTTGTAAGAGGCTGTTAGAGTTGATGGTATTAGATAAGCACCTCATAGTGAAGAAGATGTATCAAAAAACATTCAGTGGGCCCCCTGGTATTCTAGGGACTCTTCTCAGAAGGAGCTGCAAAGAACCGAAGTTAGTTTGCCGTGATCACTACTTTGCAAATCCCATGAGTACATCACTGCTGTAGGTAGCCTCCATTGTTCTGCATGCCCACAATGCTCATTGTCCAGGTACCTTCTTATACCACATGCCTTTTCTTTTTCTCTACCTTATAAAATCTTTGGCTTATCTTTTGAAATTAAATGCAAATTTCTTTTCAAAAAATCACCATAAAATGTAACAGAAACTAGGCACTTGCATTCCTGGTTGGCATAATTGTTTATTTAATCTATGTGTGTCGAGGCCAGCTTGAGTTCACCTTGACTATTTTCATGGGACATATCATCTGACTCTACATGATTTGGATGTCAAGAAATCTATGACAAATCAAATATTTGGTAGGTGGTCACCCTAAATTGAATTCATCCACTCTCAGTTATTCAAAGGGCCTCTTACTAGGTCAGCCCATGTTGGTTTGACATAATTGTTTTTTTTAGTAGACGCGATATAGTGAACTTGTGATTCTATTAAACCCATGGTTGCATGCAACCTGAGAGTTGATTTCCTACGGATTTTCTTGACATTCAAATGTTGTAGGGTAATGTGGTATGTTCTGTGACAATAGTTGAGTTGAGTTGCATGCAAGCTGACCCATACAATCATGTATATAAAAGAAAAAACTTATGGTTCTTATATGATCGGCAATTTACAACAATTCGACAAATAGAACACGACATGATTTATAAACGTTCCACAATCATCTTTTATTTTTGGCTTCAAGTTCTGATGGCCTGCACTCTCTCATTAAGTTGTCTACGAAAACATTGCAGAAAATGTACATGTAGCAGACTAGCGTTCACGTTGCTGGAAGTTCTATGGGAAAGGCAGCTGGGAATGACAGACTCTTCTCAGATAAAGCAGATATAAGCTAACTCTCTTGTTGATTGAATCAGTCACTTATTTAGCAATTTCATTTTCTAATTATAGCCTCACTGTTTTATCATCTCAATAGAGATATTTTTGTAATTATTAGAATAGGGCCTTTTGTAACTATTTTATCAATGAAAAGTTTTCGTTTCTTGAATCCCGTGGCATTTGTCGCTCTTGTTTTGCGAGTCTAACATGTTGGAGTTGATCTCTGCCCTCCTTTGTTTTTTGGCTGTGTTCCATTCTTTCATCATTGTTAGTCATTAGGGCTTTGTATGAGTCTAGTCTACCCCCAACCACTCTAAATAACATATACTCTCCATTACTTCTCTCTTGTGGAAACATGAGCTAGAATACTGATAGAGCTATGTTGGAAATATCAATAGTGGTGTATTTGTAATTATTTGACAAGTTTGTTAGGCCTAAGTGGTTAAGAATAGGCTGAGTTGTGGACTTGGGGAAGGTAGAATTTGGAGAAGTAAAGTCTAAATAGGGAAAGAACATGTGTTAGCCATATTCTTTTGATCTCTTCTGAAACATGGGTCTGACAAGCCATTTTAAGTATCATTTTTTTAATAAACAATATTTTAAAGCATGTGATTTTTTAGTTTAAATATTAAATGGCCAAATCCATAATAATTAACTAAATAATAATAAAAGACAACTTCTTCTTCTTCTTTTATTTTTATTTTTAATATGGTTAGGCTAAATTACCAATTCGACTCAGCTAAACCTAATACTAGATTTGAAAAAGAGCGTGGCGGGTTGATTTGGTTGATTAATTATAATATAATTTAACTCTATATGGTACTATCCTTTATATAGGATTCCTGGTTTTACTTTGGATAGCCTCATTCATGGGCACATATTTATGTCACTAAGTTTCCGTTTGATAATTATTTGATTATTTATTTTTAAAATTTAAGTTTATTTTTATTCATATTTCTTACCATGTGTTTCATCCGTCCTACAATGTATTTAACTTTCTTTAAGAAAGTGTGTGAATGCTAACCAAATTAAAAAAAAAAAAAAACTAACTTTTGAAAGTTACTTTTTTTTTCTTCCAAATTTTGGTTTGATTTCTACACATATAGGTAAGATGTAGATATATTTTTTTATTATTTTATTTTATTTTTTTATAGGAAGTAAGATGTAGATATTCACGTAGAAAAAAACAAATGATATACTAATCGTTGTAGGCTTCAATTTCAAAATTAAAAAACTAAAAACAAAATAGTTATTAAATGAAGCCTAAACTATTAGAGGCCAAATTTTTTTGTTAACTTTTGTTGTGAATTGGACTTATTATTTTTTCAAGATTTGAGAAAAAGGAAGAAAAAGGTAAAGATTTGATTAAACAAGAAAAAATATTTTACATATAAATGACCACCTACTTGTACTTAATAATGACTATTTTTAAAATTTTAAAACTAAATTTCAGTTAAAAATTGAAAGATTAAATTTTAACTCTCTTCAAATTCTAAAGACTCAATTTTAATTATCATTAAACCATATAGATTAAATATAGAAAAAACGATATATTTTTTTTAAAAAAATAATAACGATATTGATTAAAAAGCCCTAAAAAGAAACTGATTAGAAGCCAATAAAATAAAAACGATGTTTAATAAATGTATGAAATTTCCGCGCCAACTACCTTTTCTTCTCTTTCGTGGATTCCCAACCCTAACACAACAACCTCAGTGCATTTCCCTCTCAATCTCGTTCTCAATTCTCTCTATTTTCTCTGATCTTTCTTCCTCACGATCGTATATGGAGGTCGACGATCGCTTTGTGGAATTGAATACCAGGACCTGCGTTGTTTTGGGCGGCCGTGGATTTCTCGGCCGATCGCTCGTTCTCCGACTCTTGCAACTCGCCAAGTGGAATGTACGAATCGCTGATTCTACTGAATCGCTTGAACTCGATCCCTCCGAGCACGATTCTCTCCTTTCTGACGCGCTTGACGCTGGTCGGGCTTCCTATTTCCATGTCGATGTTCGCAATAAGGATCAGATCCTTGCAGGTGTTTGTTTGATTCTTTTTTCTCTCTTTTCTCGCAATGTTTGTGTATTTTGGTGTTGAGTGGAGGAGTTAGTTGAAGTGGTTTTGATTTTCTTGAAATGCGAAGATTCTTGGACGTTTTTTTTTTCTCTGTTTATGGAGGTGGTTGAATTTTTTAAGATCGGTGTCAGGATTTGGATTAGTTTGTTTTGCTAAATGCTTCGTGGCGTTTGAGTCAACTTTATATTTTGGAATATTGTGATGGATAGAATAGAAGATCATTTGATGGTTGAGAAAGTTTTCATGAACTGCTGTTCAAGTTTGAAGAATTATTTGAATTCTTAAAAGTCGTTTAGTCAAATGAAACTACGATTCTTGTTTTTTTTTTTTCGAGCGTTCTTTATTTTTTCCAACCGTGCTTGAAAGTGATTTTGTTTGGAATACTCTCTATTGGGTCATAAATGTTATTACGAAAAAATTTTGCGACCTTTGAACTTTGTGAAAATTATCAACTGTTTTTTTAGAAGAGAAACAAAAAAGTTCTTGACTGTATCATAATAATAATGAAAAAATGAGGAATATCTTCGGCGGAGTAATTTTTTTCAGATATCTTTAGCGTTTGAAGGTTTTCCATAAAAACATTTAGGCTTCATCTGCTTTAAAGAGAAGAAGAAAACTGAAAATTTCGTAGTGAATTGTTAATTGTTACGTGAATTTATTATCATTCTTCACTGATATCGTCTCTCTCTCTGAATGCCTATTTCCTAAAATATGTCAGTCTCTTAAGTGGGTATTAGCTACTTGTATCATTGTATGGAAGAATGATTTTTTTTCTTCTCTTCCTTTTGTAGCTCTCAGTGGTTCTTCTGTTGTGTTTTATATGGACTATGAAGATTCACATTCAAATGATATTTATCTCTCATACATGCTTATAGTTCAAGGTATAGAAAGCTATTAACCCTCTGAAAGAATCCTTGTTATTCTGAACATATCCCAATTCAAAGTAAAATGTAATTGCTGGCATCTCGATTTCTCATTTAGGTGCCAAAAATGTCATTAATGCTTGCCGGGACTGCAAAGTAAGACGGCTAATATTCAATAGTTCAGCTGATGTAATTTTTGATGGTTCGCGTGATATACATAATGGAGAGGAATCATTAAAATACCCATGGAAAGTATGTTTCTTCCTGAAGTGTTTCTTAATCATCTGTTTTTGGACATCCCTAACATTCTCTTCTGCTAATCATTTCCTCATCAAGTGAGTACTATGTACAGTTTGAGGACATGTTGAGTGACTTAAAGGCTCAAGCTGAAGCACTCATCCTGTTTGCCAACGATATAGATGGACTTCTAACATGTGCACTTCGCCCAAGCAATGTTTTTGGGCCAGAGGACCCGCGACTAGTTCCTTTTGTAGTGAATCAGGCAAAATCTGGTTTTGCAAAGGTTCGAAGAATTATTTATGTTTATTTACTCCATGTTTTTTTATTTTAACTACTGTCATGGATGGAAACTTCTGTAAATCCATCAAATATAGTGGATTATTTGTGCTTTACCATTTAAAAGAGCATAAGCTTAAGAACCATAGATCTGATAGAAATTGGTGCCATGGTACAATTCGTAGTTGAAAGGTTGATGTGTGTGTCTATTAGTGAATTGGGAATAAACAATGAATTGAGACGAAGTGGAATACAGTTTGTAGAATGCTATGGGGTCATTTTAATATTGATTTACTTGATGAAATCGTGTTTTGTTTTCTCAAGGTAAGCTTAATCTATCGAGAATACGTAGTTGTGAGTGTGAAGTATACAAGATGTCCATTGTCTACTCTTATTGAAGTAACAGAGTTTCTCATTTCAGTTCATTATAGGAAATGGTGATAATCTGTCCGACTTCACATTTGTTGAGAATGTGATCCATGCCCATATCTGTGCAGAAGAAGCACTAGAATTTCGAATGGTGTCTGTGGCTGGAAAGGTATCACAATTAAAATATTGATACATAGCCTTTTCTCATAATTTTAGTGATGGATTTATAAGAAAGTGTTTCATTTTTATCATTATGTAGGCATTTTTCATCACAAATTTTAAACCCATGAAGTTTTGGGAATTTATCTCGCTCATTTTGGAAGGCTTGGGTTACCAAAGGTACAGAATTATAGTCCATGAATTCTTAGGTTATGTTGTTCTGTTGATCCCTTCCTAATTATTTTGTGCATTGTGTTGGCATATATTTGGTGAGGACACTAAGACTAGGTAGTTTTTAGTTCTCATTCTTTTTCTCTAATAATGTTGTGTTGGTACGTGTTCTCGCAGGCCATCATTAAAACTTCCCTTCAGGATTGTTTGGAATGTTCTCTTGTTTATGAAATGGATAAATGAAAAGCTTGCAGTTAGTAGATATAATCATTCCAATTGGGCTCATTACATTCAGCTAGCCTCATGCACTAGAACATTTAACTGTGCTGCTGCACATGACCAAATTGGGTACTCTCCTGTAGTCTCCATGGAAGTAAGTTGTAATGAGAACATCTGTCAGTTTCTCATTCACTCTTTTTTTTCTTTTTTTTTTTCTCATTTACAATGCATATTGGAATATCGTCTTTTGTTTTTCTCATTTTCACACAGTCACATGTCTCTATGTACTATCCTACTCATTTGAAAACGATCATGTTGTTCAGGATTCTTTGAGTAAGTCCTTTGAAAAAGAAGGTTCGCTTGTATATGGAGAGCTCAGATTTAGAATTGTATAAGATTTGTAACTTTTTTAATTTTCAGAAGTGTGATGCCGAGAGGAAAGATTTTCGTGACTAGGGGCTTAGGCAAAAAGATCCTCTTTTGACTTTCTTTTTTTTGAACAAGACACAACACTTTCCATTAATATATATATAAATAAAGAGACTATTGTTCAAGGAAACAAGCTTCACAAGGCAGTGAATAAACAAGCTCCACAAGAGAGCGAAAGAAAGCAACTTAAAAAAAAAAAAAAAAAACCTGAAAATAAAAACCCAAAAGAAGAAACCAAACAAAATCCTTAAATGAAAAGACAAGAGAAATACAAGAAAACAAAGTGAGCGACCCATCAAAATCTCCAAATCCAAATTTCTCCTTTCTCCTTTAATGCATGGTGCACCCTCTCTTTGGTTAGCATCCTTTAGCATTCAAGATATTTTGGCTTCTTTTCTTTCCCAGCCGAATCACTCTCCAAGTGTTCCATGCCTTTCTGTTAACTCTTGTTGTTGATGTTATAAGTAGGCTAGGGCTTTAAGGTGGGTTCTGAGGGTCTTCATCTTTCACACCTTCAATTTGCAGTGACATTCTCTGCTTTTTGCTCAGAGGAGAGGCCTTCCAATCTTAATGGCTTCATGTCTTTCTTTGAAGTGATATTTAGCTTTATAATAAACCAAGGGGAAAATATTGTCATTGGCTTGAATTGTGATCCCTCTAAAGTGGAGTCTTTTAGCTCCCCCTATTTGTATTTGGGGCCCCTCTTGGGGGTAATTTGAGGACATTATGTTTTGGGAATCAGTTGGTGGAGGATCTAGGAAGTTTAAAAAAGGCTTCTTCTCGGAAGAAGGCTTTTCTTCTGCAAGGGTGGAAGGCTTCCCTAGTACCAAGAAAGCTTTCTTCTCTAGTGGTCGGAAGTTTCCCTTGATCCATTACCAACTAAGTTGGATCCCTATCTATTTCCTGTCATTGTTTAAAAAGATCCCAATTTCTTAATGGGGTTGCCCCTAAGCCTTTTTATTAGTTGAGAGAGAATAGAGTTTAGGGAAAATAATGTAAAGAGCTATGCCACCTTTCCACAAATCCTCCTCGAAGAGAGTGGTTTTGCTGTGAATCACTGAATCCTAAACTTGATCTTGGCAACATGATGGTCTCCAAGGCCTTCAGGAGAATTTGATTTTGTGGTGCAAGTCTTTGAAGCAAGGCTTCAGCAAAAGAATAAGCCTCCATAAGTGCACTTCATAAGGAAGCAAAGTGCCTTTTGCGGCTTTGCCTATTGATTCTCTGGTTGAGAGAAACAATGGAATCTTTAGAAGGGTAGAGTTATTCGGATGATATTTGGGCCCTCACTAGATTCCATGTTATTCTTTGGGTTTCATCTGCTATATTATTTTTATGAGTTAGGTTGTTTTATTGTATACTTTTAAAGTTTAGTTCATTATTAAAAAAAAAAAAAAAACACTGCATTCATGGAGTAATGCTGTTATTTAAGAAATTAAGACCACTTTAGATCTTAGGGAATGGTATCTTCCCAAATAAGGTGATAACCATTGCATTGTGAAGCCAGGCACTAGCCTGATGTATTTGGATATGTTAGAGAAGCTAACGTCAAGGATGCAACCTATAAATCTTCTCCAACTTCTGTTTAATTTGAATAGTTATTTGAAAAATCGATACTGTTGCAATATATACATTTTTACTTATTTTGTTCTCTCTTTCTTTTCCTCACTGGTCAAATGTACAGGAGGGCATCACACTAACCATTGAATCATTTTCACATTTGCGCAAAGAATTGTCTCTTGCAAGTTTCACTGAATTTACTGAAGAATCAAAAGCTGATAAGTTTCTGGGTGGTGGAAGAGGTTCTAGCCTTTTCTCATTTAATGCATTTAGCATAATTTTCTATACCAATATTTGTTTTTACTACTTCCATCGTTATAAGGTTGTATTTTGTTAATAAAAAGTAGTGTTTGTTTTCTAACAACTAGTCCATGGAGTATAATCCCATTTACTGATGAATGTTTCGAAATTCATTTGCTGTATACCATTTCAAATTTGTAAATGTAATTGTTCTTCCTAATTGCTGCATCATTTGGTTTACCTCCGTAACATAAGCTAAATTTGTACTAGGAGAATGACATGGGGTTTCTTTCTGCAGTTGCCGATATATTGTTATGGCGAGAAGAGAAGAATTCATTCACGTGCTTTCTCGCTTCGTCTTTTTTGTTTTATTGGTTTTTTGTACGTGGAGGAACTTTTATATCAGCAGCAGCTCAACTTCTGTTGTCTATCATCGTCGTCCTTTATGGATATGGCTTCATACCACCAGACATGTAAGTTTAGGATTCTTGATTTATTTTTATGAGAATCTTTCGTAGAAGTGAAAGTGAGATATTCCGAGCAAATTCTAGGATGCTTGATTTTTTTTTTGTAAGTGCATGCTCATGAGAGAATCTTTTTCTTCCCTTTTTATCTTAAACATCAGTATTGCAGTTTTAGTTTGTTGAGCTGATATTGAGATTTTACCATCAGATATGGGTTTCCTGTCCCGAAATTATATGCGGATATGTTTCGACAATCTGATTCAGTAGTTAGAGATTCAGTCATGGCCATAGCATGCTTGTGGAATAGAGGTGTACATAACGCAAGATCATTAGCCCGAGGAGAGGATTGGAATTATTTTTTTAAGGTATGACTGCAACACTCACTCTTCATGTTCATAAGATGCTGCTGTTCTGTTTGTGGAAATTTTGTATTTCAGGGAGTTTTACAAAAATGCAGTGATGACAACATCATTGATCTCACTGCACCTGTCCTAGTACTTTCTTTAAGTATGAACTGATAGACCCAATAGTCTTTTCGGGCTTAGGCTTAAAGCACGGTAACAAAGAAACCAAATCATCATTTTTGTTGTTGTGAAGCAGCACATAATGTGTGGAAAAATAAAAAAATTAAAATAACAACTTAAGAGTTACGTAGAATAAATTCTTGAATTTTAAAGATTATCTAATATGTTTTTAATAGAGCTTTAGATTTTAAAAGTGTCTGATATATTTCTTGACTTTCAATTTTCTATCTAATATGTCATTGTCCTATTCAACATTTTTTTAAAAAAATTAACGAATATGTTAATAATTAAGGGTAAAATTTAAGTTTAGTCCCCCCTGGTTTGGAGAAAGTTAGAGTTTAGTATTTATGGTTTTAAAAACTAGAGTTAGTCCCTATGGTTTGAAGAAAGAATTTAGTTCCTATGATTTGAAAAAAGTTAGAATTTAGTTCCTATGGTTTAAAAAATTGGAATTTAGTCCCTATAGTTTTTTAAAACCTAAAATACAATCTTTATCGTACGTAAGCGCCGACGCATTAAATACATGGAAGTTCACTATTCATGCATTAATAATATGCTTTTTTTGTTATATCAGTTACTTAACTCATAATTTATCATTGACACATGAATAAATAACTTTCAAGTACTTAATTCATAAACGTTTAGAAACAGTAAGAACTATTTTTTAGATTTTATCAAACCATAGGAACTAAATTCTAGTTTTTAAAATCATAGGGACTAAATTATATATTTCTTCAAACTATAGGTACTACACTCTAGTTTTTGAAACCATGAGGACTAAACTTTAGATTTCTTCTGACCATAGGAACTAAACTTATATTTTACCCTTATATATATATATTTTTTTTTTTTGTTTAATAGCTACATGAATCTTAGAAGATTTCCATGTGGTAGACACTTTTTAAAATTTATGGGTTTATTAAATACAATCTTGTTTATTTTGGAAGTTTAAATTCAACAACAATGGGGGATTCAAACCTGTAACCTCGCGGTTGGTCGGTTATACAAGATACCACTAGAGCTCTGCTCATTTTTGTTCCTTTTGTAAGTTGGGGACTATTGTGATTGATAAATAAAATTATTATGGATTATACAAACTTTGCCAGGTGCTTTGCCGGACGCTTCATGGGAAATATTAAAGTCATTTTTGGTTATGAGCATAAGCTGGTCCGGACACTCACGGATATAAGAAAAAAAAGTTAAAAGCACGATAAAAGTTTTCAGCATTTTACTTACCATTTTATTATTCATAAACAAACGTTCCACTGGTTGTACAGGCTGCAGCATCTCTTTATCTCCTCAAGCTGTTCCTTTCAAAATCATTGACTCTGCTGATAGGCATGGGTAAGCAACAACTGGGTTTATTTCTAAACACCAGGCAGTTCTTATTCCTTGCAGACTGCTTACAATAGTTAATGGTAATAATATTGCAGGACTGGTGTTTTCGTTCACTGCGTTCTTTGTGTACGAGCAATACGAAACCGAGATCGACGAACTTGTAAAGTTCTTCTTCATTAGCATCATGGAATTGAAGAGACAACTGGCAAGTAATTTACCAGAACCCTTGATGTCATTTCTCTGTTCTGACAAACTATCACATCAAGCTAGAGAAGTTGCAATGTCAAAGCGTTAAGAGTAGAATCCCATAACGTACGAGGGTTGGAAGATTGTTCGGGTGCAGCTCCTGATCGATCCGTAAACTTTCTCGGGTGTTATCAGAATATATAGAGCAGAAGCTAAGGAATGGAGGTAATCTATCATACATATTACAAAACTAGAGCAGCTTCTTTTCTTGTTGCAACATTTTCCACCATCACTTTGCAATGTCTTTTAACTCTCAAGTTAAAATCAGTGGTGAAATAAAATGTTGAAACTTGGTAATGTAGTAGGCGGGCACGACCGAGACGTAGATGAATCTTTGAATAGAGTCTGGTTTTGGCCTCGTTTTCTATCATCAAAATTACTTGTACTATTGATAGCCAGCAGCTTTAGTGCAGTTCTTCAAATGTGAGGCTGCAAGTTTGTTTTCCTTGAATGCAATGCAAATTCATCCCTCCCCTTGCATGCAATGCAAATTTCTTAAGCCTTCTACTTTTGTGATGAACACTAGTTGTTTGCTGATGGTGAAGAATCAACATGATTTGATTTGTAAATTTTTACATTTTTTTATTATTATTTAAGTCTAACACTAGTTGTTTGCTGATGAACACTAGTTCTTTTCGTTTAATAAAAATTTACGAATATTTTAGATTAGTCATATTAAACGAAAAGAATAAAATAAAATTTAAAGTTTAAGGCTTATTAATTTTGTCAAAAAAAAAAAAAAGACCTTATTAATTACAATGAGATTTCGGATTAAAACTTATAATTCAACCAATAACTTATAAGAATTGAATTTGAAATACAATTTTCACTGTTGATATTAAAATTCTCAAACATTCTGAAATTTAACTTTTTTTTTTTTTTTGAAAACTCATTTAAATCAGGGCAGATTTGTGAATTTAAAAATTTTAAATGTTCATATAGACTAAAAATTTCAACCTTAAGTTTATTGTTTTAAAAGTTTAGAGATAGAATAATACACCATTTAAAATTTCATAATCTAACTTTTTTAAAATTCAACATCCAGAGTAGAGTTTGAATATCGAAAAAAAAATAAAAAAATCAAAAGCAT
>JBBMKA010000021.1:7235755-7245869 GCA_037833695.1 Sechiopsis laciniata | reverse complement strand
AAACATAAAGATCAAATTTATAATTTCTATTAAATTAAGAAAATTGGTTGTAGATAACACATTCTAGTATCTTATTTAATTATAATAATTTTTAAAAAAATATTTCATACATAATAAAACATATACAATTTTGCTCCAATATATTTAAATTTTTTCTAAAATTTTCACAAATTTTTCTTTACATTTTTTGCTGCTCATAAAATATCCCCTGAAATTAATGATAATTTTGTTTCTGCAATTACGATCAATCAACTGTTTGTTTATTAGCAACAGATGCAACCCTTTCCCTTTGACAAGATTGCTTTCATAAGGTTTATAAGCATGGTCTCATTTATTCTCAAGTAATCCCACATGATTCTATACATATTTACATGACGGAGTAGCCCGGACCGCCACCGCCTTCCGGGACACTCCACTCTATGTTCTGCTTTGGATCTTTGATATCACAAGCCTGAAAGGAAGTGCCATTGATCACAAATACACACAACAATATAGAACATTGTTTTGTACTATGAAACACTAGAAAAGAACAGAGCAAAACAAGATGTGGGAGACATAAACCACCTATAGGATATAAAAAATACTGATCCAAACAACAATAATAAAGATAGATGAGAAGAAAAAAGAACAAAAGGATCTTGATGCATAGTAGGCCTTGTCTTAAGCTTTTGTTTGAAATTATCTTTGACTGGATAAAAACTAGGTTAAAACTCACTTTGGGCCCCTAGTCTTTCATCAAAAGTAACCATTTAATACCAAAACTTTATAGTATATAACAATTTAGTCTCTATAATAAAAAGTATTGTATGACTTTCCTATCGATAAAACTCACTCGTATTTATAAACTACAAAGTCGGTAACATAATAAATTTCACACTTAATTTTCATGAAACTTTTCGTGGCAAGGATTAAATTGTACAAATTTGGGAATCTCTAGACTAAATTGTTACACATTAAAGTTTAGGGACTAAAGTTTTACACATTTAAGTTTAGGAACTAAATTGTTACAAATTTGAACGTAAAGAGACTAAATTGTTTTTAAAAAATATATACAAAGGGTAAATTGAAAAATGTTCCAGGAACAGAAGTGATTTGACCCTTTTTATATCTATGAGTTTCTCGGTCAGTTTACGCATATCTTGACTATCCTCACGGGACAAACTGTTTGACCCTACAACATTTGGTTGGGAATGAAATTCATAGGAAATTAGGAGTGACCATTATGGATTGAGCTCATAACATTCTAGTATTTTAAGATTTTTTTTACTACTAGACCAACTTATGATGTTTAAAGTGATTTTTAACCTAAAAACTACTTTTAGAAGATCTTCCAATGGTATTTTTCCAAATGACTATGACAGGGTTTACATTAGGGATATTTTAGTAAATGCTTAAGGAAATTTGTTAGACGTTTAGTTGTATTTTGGTCACTGTGGTATTGGGTCTTGAGTGATCTCAAGAATAGGGGGGTCCCAGACTCCCAAGTACCTTATACTTAGCCTATCTTTGTATTCGTTATTTCGATATCGTAATAGAGCTCGATTCTTATCAAGACTACTATGATTGCATGCAGAAAAAGACACTGACAGTTCGCCAACATTCTTCTTGCCTACATAAGCCAAGGGAAAAAGAGTTCCATTCTTCCTTTGATCAATGCAGGAAGGAGCTGAACACCAGAAACTAACTAGTAGTTCAAATGATGATCAAATGCAATTGGAGTAGGACATTACCTTGCAATGAAGACAATTTTGAGCATTAATCTGCAACTTCATCTGGTTGCTTTCATCTGGTATGTACCTATGGTTCCCACCCATAGCATTAACACAGTTAGCAATGATCATATAAAAGTTTACGAGTAAGGTACACAAGCATAAGTGTATAATGTATTACTCGTATACACGTGCAGGACAATATCTTGACTCCGGTGCGGCATAATCTTTCAAATTTACTTCCTCGGGAATCTTCGCGTCCCTTAACCGAAGGTGGGCTGGCTGATCATGGTCATGATTTGTGTTGCTCCTATATGAACGTATGATTAACATATAATTATATACACATTTTCAAGTATTCAACAATAGTTAGAAACTCAGTAAGAACATGATAAAGAGAAAAATACCACACTTTATGTCCATGGAACAAAGGGTCGGGTCATTAACAAATATCATTGCTCGAGAATCTTTTAAGGGTTTGAGAAATCTCATATGATGTTTGGTCCCTTATTAAATTTTATGTTTCTTTGTCTCGTTTTTGTAATTATTCTTCATGGCTCAATTTTTTATGCCTTTGAATTTCTTTTAGGTTAAAATACTATTTTGGTCCCTAGATTTTCAGGTTGATTCCATTTTAGTACCTAGACTTTTAAATGCCAAATTTTAGTCCCTAGGTTTTTATATTTGTTCAATTTTGGTCCCTCAACTTCCAAATGTCTAATTTTGATATCTAGACTTTTCAAATAGTTTAAAAACAGTCTAAGGGTTAAATAAAACTTAACAGACAATAAAGAAAACCTAAATCTTCTTTCTTTATTTTGTTTATGTGCTCTGTTTTGATTTTCAAATACAGGGGGAGATTTTTTAAACTATTTGAAAAGTCTAGAGATCAATTGAACATTTTGAGGGACCAAAATTGAACAAATATGAAAGTTTAGAGACTAAAATTGAACATTTGAAAGTCTAGGACCAAAATGGAACAAATCTGAAAGTTTAGGAACCAAAATGGTATTTTAACCTTTTTTTATTTTCTTTTCAATGAGTTCTTACAAAAAAAAAAAAAAAAAAAAAAAAAAATCATTATATTTGCCTTAGCAATTGTGAAGTGCCTCTACTAAGGATCTATTCGAAAGAAATTTCAAATGCTAAAAAATACCATTTTTTAGTTCAACAGGGGAGGATTTGAATCTATGACCTCTGGGTCATTGAAACATACTTATTTTTTGTTGAACTATTGCTCTAGTTGGCACTTAAAAATACCTTTTTTTTTTTTTTACAATTCCCTATTTTAAGCACTTGGAATCGTAAGTATGGTTTCTAATTCCTACTTTTCCTCATTTTCTTCCATTATTTTTTTTGGGCGGAGGAAGGCATCATCCCAGGAGGGGTAGAGCATTGAACTCTTGTCAGAGGACTTATCAAGGACAACTGCATTTTATTTTGACCAGTCAAGGGGTTATACCACACACAATATATTATATAATCACTGAAAAGGGGATCACTGCCTACCATAATCTACCAGTTTACTGTCACTCAGTTTAATTGAAACTATAAAAAGGACGTTGTATGGTATAAAACCTGTGTAGCGAGGTCGGCACGTCAAATGATAGAAGACTATCATGCTTCGGATAATCAATCGGAGTATGTAAACTCGCAACCTACATAAATGACTTCAAAGATCAGACACAAATAAAACCGAATACAGATTTTGAAATAAGAGCTTCTCACATTTGTGGCTTCATGGTCAGGTTTTCCATGCTTTAGTGTAAGAGGAGACCTTCCTTTAAGTACATAACTGCAGGCAGAAAAAAAAAATTGCAATCATAACTGAAAGAACATAATAAGAGATTTGAATAGCCTTCACAAATGAAATAATATTAAGTGATCATCATGGTGAGGAAGAATACATACTGCTCCAGCGCACTTATGGTCAAGCCCGGAATAAGACCATGCTCAAATGCCTGTAAACAATAAAATTAGGAGACAAAAGATGAAACTACTACAATATTTTAGCATATCTTTTAGTCTCCATCTATTTTTACCTCTTGAAACTTCTTTTATATATATAAACGGTCACAGAACAAAGCATAATTACAAAAAGAGCTTAAAAAATAATGATAGGAAGAGAAGAAAACAGCTGCTTACAGGTCTATAGTTCCGAGCTCTATATAGTTCTTCCCATATCCATGAATCTTGCAAACTATCCCAATATGCTTCCATTTTTAAGCCTCCATGAAGTGTGCCAAATGCAGCCTCAGCTGCCAGCATTCCTGTTGCAAATTAAGTACTTGAAATTAGGTGCCTTCACATAAATATAATTGATATTTTGGTGAAAAAAAAGGAAATTTTTCGTGCAGTTGGTATTGTCATTAAAAGAAAGTATTTCACAAAACTGGATTTTACTGAATTCATAGGAAAGAAATCGTCGAGGGGCAAAAAGATACACGTTCTAGTAGATATTACATGAAGTTAGTGTAAGTAGAAAAAACACACGAGAAGCACAAAGTCAGGAGAGATATAATGAACTGCTATCCTTCAAGAGTTTCAAATTTTAATCTTAAACTGAATGCATGAAGAGCTTAGTTAGACAATAGATGAAGTACAATTCAGATAATTTTGACAAGTACCTGACTTCATTGCAGTGTGTGTTCCCTTAATCTTTGGTACATTTAAAAAGCCAGCTGAACATCCAATAATTGCTCCTCCAGGAAAAACTGGATATGGAACAGACTGAAATGTAACTGGCATCACATTCCTATTTGATAGTATATGAAACTAATGAAAGTAACTGAAAGTGAAAGTCCATAAACCATTCTCTGGCAGATCACAACTGCGTCGGCTGCATTTACTTAACACTTTAATGATTTATATCAATGAAAAATTTTGTTTCTTGTTAAAAATAATAATAATAATAATAACTAATAACAACTAGTTTATGGATATACATTCTTCTTTCCATTAACCTTAACTAGCCAATAAGATATTAAACGCTAACAATGAATAACTTGTTTTGTATGTTGATACTTATTTTTGAATTGCCTGATTCACAAGACCCGTAAATGTCAGAAAACAAATTTTTTAAAACTTTGAGATGTATACTGCAATTAAGTAGGCACTTTTCAGAAAAGAAAGGTTCGCCCACCTGAAGACCGCCTTCATTTAACGTGCGAGCCCCATATTGGACAACTGTCCCGCCTTCTAGAAGCTCTTTGATGACAGGATGATGTTTTAATTTCTAACAGAAGCAAAAATCATGCCAAGCTGAGTAAGAATTTATTGGGTTCAATAGAGATACTTCAGAGTTGAATGTTAATGCAAATAATACAAAAAAGAATATTTTACCTGAAATTCTTCATAGGGATTCAAGAAAGGATTCTGGTAATTTAAAGCAACTACAAGGCCAATAGAAATCTGTAAAACCAAGGGAAGCTCTAATTAGAATAGAATGCAAGCAGCATAATTAGTATTGCTCATGAAATCGTGTTCGTAGAAATAGGTTTGAAACCCAAGGAACTATCAGAGAACTACATGCCAAATGCTTATATCGACTACAGCCTACAAGTTGCAGCATGCTCAGTAAAAATTGAAGTGAATGGGTTCTGGAAAAAGTGACCAGAAATTTGAATGCACTCAAGATTCACATGACAAACACTAAAACAAAAGGAATAAAATGAAAAAATAATGTAGTACAATACTTTTTTGCTTGTTAAGAAACATTACCCTAGACCGTTTTTTTAAACAAAATACGGAACTTTTCATTAAGGCTTAAACTAACAAATTATAATAACTCTTCCTATTTAGGTAGCAAACGAAAAATTTGCAAATAAAATAATCATGTATTACCTGTCTATCCTTCATGTGGTACAGAAATGATCCCCCATACGTCTTCTGATTCAAGGGCCAACCCAAAGTATGAAGCACAGCTCCTGGATCATGCTTGTCCTCGTCTATTTCCCACACCTGAGTATGTTGCTCAAAATTAAGAATCTAGTTATAAACATTGATCTGAAAGTGTGTACAGATATGTGAGAGTCTGTGTAACTCCAATATTATCAAGTCTAAATTGCAGAATAACGCCTAGCAGGTAAAGGGCATAATTTCAACAATTATTTATCTTTTTTCTCAATGAAACAAGAAACAAAACTTTTAATTTATATGTGAAATGCACCGAAGTAATTATTTTTCATTGATCTTTCAAGTCACCTACCAAGAGCAGTTAAAGTTAAAGAAGAAAAATAGAGTTACTTTTTCCTCTTTTCCATTCTCTGGACATCTAATTTAAATAAGCAATACGAAGCTAGTGACTAACCAACTAAAGCCTGAGCAAGAGAATTATATGTCAACAGTAAGTTAACTTATGACCCATTGCCAAACTTGTCACCTAATGGTTGCAATGAAAATAATCATAGTGGTCAATAGCCCTCAATTTGCAATATGACAATAGCAGGACATTTCATAGAGATATTATCATTTAGGATTAAACAGAAAGGTTATAGGCTGTCCAAGAAGTCAACTTCAACTATATTCCAAGCCAGGTAACAAAAATCCTACATAGCTTTCATAAAATGTTCCATACTTTCATTCTGTGCCAAAACTGGCTTAAACTGCTCAATATATAGGGGGAAATGGTTGTTCTCATGAATTTAAATTTTGTATACATCCACAGACCAACTATCAAATAGAAAAGAAAATTGACGTTCAAGGGCACCTCTTTGATTCCCAAAGCATACGTCTGATGCTGAGCCTTCACTTTCTCCCTTAGACTGTATTTTTTAATTAATTTCTGTTCCATTGTATAAAGAGAGAAAAAAAAAGGTAGACTTTAGATGGTGAAAGAATGAAAGGCAGATCACATCCAACTCGAGCAGAAGGCTAGAAGCATATTGTTCAAAATACCTCTGATAATGATCCTCGACAACCCTCAGCCAGAAGCGTTATGCGCCCTGTATATAAGATAAAGGACATCACATCACACGTTAGTTTAATATTAGAATTAGAACAGAGAAATGAAAAGGAGAGAGATAACCTTTCAATTCTACACCAAGTTGAAAGTTATCCTTCTTTGAGCCATCTTTTGCTACTCCCATGTCATTAGTTCGAATGCCAACAACTGTATCTGTTTTATCATATAATACCTGAACAATCCACCATGTAATTTTAGAATATTCTCATCTAAGAGCTGATAAGCGCCGAGGAGAAGGACATATATGTGTACCTCACTAGCACCAAATCCTGGATATATCTCTACTCCCAACTCTTCAGCTTTCATTCCCATCCAACGAACTAACTGACTTAAACTACAAAAAAGAGAGCATTCACTTAAAAGCAGCCCGTTAAAAAAAATAATAATAAAATAAAAAATAAAAAATAACTCTATAATGGTTTTTGGCAAGTGGGAAATTTCTCTCTCAACTCTTCAAAATTCTATATTTCCATTTACATTCTCTGGAGTGAAAATTCTAAAGACTTCTGTAGTTGCTCCCCGACTTACTTCCCATTGGGATGTTTTTCTACATTTTCCAGGTACTTTTGTAAATTGCATATTATCAATGAAATTTTGTTTCTAATCACTACACAGTGCGCACACCCAAAAAAGAAAGTTAACTATGAGTGCAAACTTATTCTCCAGCAATTTAACCAATTTCAAGAAATTATTCTATGACAGTACAATATGAGGTGCAGGACATTTGTATTGTATAAATTAAAAAATGGTCACTACAACTTGATTCAATATGTGATGATTAAGTACCTTATCACATAGTTTCCTTCATTATTAAAGGGGCTAGGAAGTGAAAAGGCACGACTTTTTGTTAGAAAGCAAAACTTATCAGAAGTTACAGGGACACTAATTGGTGCCTGCAAATAATTGGAAAAAAAAACATTAAATCTTGAATAAGAATAAATGGTAGAAGTGGCCAGAAAGATTATTTTGGTTTTGCAAACGCAAAAGAACTGTTTAGGAACATGGATTTGACGTCTTCTATGTTTTCTTGTATTATTGGATATACATTGTACATTCATTAGTTTAACAGATTTGCATGACAGAAACAAAACTAAAAAATAGGGAAATAAACCTCATCCTCCTTCCATGTGGGGATTAATTCATCCAACGCTCGGGGTTCAAAAACATTTCCAGAGAGGATGTGAGCACCTATTGAGAAACAATAAAAGAGATAAAAGGATCTATAAAACAAAGCAAAAGTCATAAAAATTGAGGATCAAAATCTCCATGACTACACAGGAAGCTAGACACTAAAAATGGACACAAGAAAATGCAATGTTACTTCCCCTGGGAATTGAAGAAAAACAAGCCGTAGCTTATAACATTCAAATAAACTTTCCATTTCAATAGTGATTTAGTGCATTCATGACATGAAGTCCCTTGATGCTTTACATCCACAACTCCACTCAAATCCATCCCTAAGCTGTGTACTGTCCTTCAGACATTCCCTGAAGCTTCTCCTTCTCAATTGCTTATTCTATAAAGTCCAATTCGATAAAGCTCAAACATATTGCTAAGTTCTAAAATCCATTTAAAATGTAAAGTGCGAATGGAATCCAGAAGTAGCTTCCACCTTTGTTTAGGAACTACTAAATGGCCAACATAAGCACATCTCAATTGGTTAAAGCATAATATCCTCGATAAAAGGTCAGAATTTCAAATCTCCATCCGTTTATGTTGTTGAATTAAAATGAACAAAACAAAAACTACCATATCTATTATGTTCAATAGAATGAGACCAAAGGTCTCAAATTACATCAAAATTCAAATGTCAATCCAAGCATGCAACAGCAGGACACTAAAATCACGATTCAGTGACAACTTGACATACAATGCAGGGTTCAGAAATAGGGACAGTAGAAGGAATTAACAGTTAACAGTGTCAATTATCTTAGTATTAGATAGTATGAGATTCATCTCAAAACAAATTGATGATAAAAGAAGTAGCTCACTTATCTTATAAATGCTAGGAGAACTCCTCATTTTTTAAGGTATGATCCTCAATATACTCTCTCACGTCTTCTGGGTTCACCAATTTTGGATCGAACCTCAGTTTCATTTATTGGATCAAATACTCATTTGTGCTTAATGAACTTTGATAACATTTTTTTTATATTTACGAGTGTCACGACCAGCTTGTGCACACCTCGACTTTTGCGAGGCATACCAGTTGACCTTACAACATTTAGATGTCAAGAAAATTCATAGGAAATTAATTCCAAGGTAGGTTGCCACAATCTTACAATGCTTATGTCTCCAAGGAGTGGCACAGTGATTGAAGACATGGAAGGTCCCAGGTTTGAAACTCACATGTGACATTAATTTGTAAACACCTCCTACGTCTCCATTCCCTCGATGTCTCCCAGTGCTTGGCCTAAAGATGGGCGTGGTTACTTGGTATAGTGGAGCGAAGCTCTGATTTTCCAATTTCAAAAAAAAAAAAAACAATGCTAGTAACATATTAGATAGGATCAAATCTCAATTTCATTTATTAGACCGAATACCCATTTGGCTTAATGAATTCATAAAACATATTAGATAGTACGGGTTCCTCTCAAAACTAATTGATAATAAGAGAAATAGTCCATTTATCTTATAAATGCTAAGACCTCTAAAAGTGGGAACCTCAAACACATAGTAACCGCTGAATTTAAACACAATTGCGCACAGCTCATATCTACAATATCATCAATTTGAGTAGTGATCAAGCGGCTTACCAACTTCAGCGCCTTTCTCCACCACACAAACCGATAAATCCACACCCTTATCTCGACACATTTGCTTCAGCCGAATCGCCGCGGATAGCCCAGCAGGTCCAGCTCCAATGATAACAACATCATATTCAATAGATTCTCGTTCCGGCTCACTGCAAAATCCTCTTGTACTTCTTCTGAAACTTCTCAAATTAGAGCAATTCAGCCAATTCCCAGTTGTGAAAACGGGATTAAAATTACTGTGGCACCCGGAAAAGCTAGAATATCCATGCCCACGACAATGTGATGAATACCCAGATTCGAAAATTGAAGGATTTGGCTCATTCGGTTGTTTTTGGGTGGAATCGGCTATTAAAGAAGAGAAATGAGGTCGAGAAATTGAGGCATTGGCGCGCAGGAAATAAGATGATGTAGAAGTAGAAATGGGTTTCTTAGAAGACTTGAATTTGGAGAATATTGAACGAAATTGAGGCATGATTATTCAGGGATTCGATGGATCAATGAACAAGTCTGGTGATTCAAATTGGACATAGAAGAACGATGAACAGAATGCGGAATTCCAACGCTTTTACAGAGACGTGAAATAATTTTTTTTTCCTTTCTAATTTTGGATAAAGATAGAATTATTTTAAGAATTGTGACTCATGATGATATTGATTACAATCCAATCTTCTTTCATTAAAAAAAAA
>JBBMKA010000021.1:7209936-7226968 GCA_037833695.1 Sechiopsis laciniata | reverse complement strand
CCCCCCCCCCCCCCCCCCCCCCCCCCCCCCCCCCCCCCCCCCCCCTCAACAAAAAAGCCCACTAGCAGGCCGTGTCCGTGAAAAGCTCAATGAGTTAGTTTATGTGTAGATAAATATTGGACTTGGTATAGTCACGCATTTCTCATTATAAGGGTATAATCCCCTGGTGCTGGTTTTAGGTTTATAAAGATATTTTCTAGGAATTTTTCCCCTTTGTAGAAGCTCTTTATAAAGAACGAGAAAATATGAATTCATTGAAATGAAACATTACAGCTTTTCTCATGGTATCATATTGTGCATCATAATAAACCTACGTCTAAAATAAGAATAAGGCAACTAATATCATAATGTAATGATCATCGAAAGAGGCTTTAAATGATATTAAGGGCAGTTTATAATGAGAATAGCTGAATTCGTATATGCTTGGAATCTCAATTGTCTCGAATCTTAGATGTCCGACATCTTTAGATCAATATATTTATCTTTTATAAATATTTTTACTGATAATTTTTTTTTTTTAAAACTACCACTTGATAATATTTTTACTAATACTTGATAATATTTAGGCAACTCTATTTGTTTTGCAAGAATCATTATTAAATTTACTTAATGTTTTAAGAATAACCTTACAGTATTTAGATAATTTTTACATTATTTTAATATAATTTTAATTTATATAACACAGATGTCTATATGAACTTTATTATTATGTATTTAGATAAATTAGTTTTTTTTTTTTTTAATGAAAAATAGTTTATTATATTTGTACCTGAGTTATTTTATTCTAACAATTCATTCATATTTATTTAAAATTATTAACTTCAATTTAAATTTGAATGTCTTTCAAAAAATTATATATTTAACTATAGTTTGATGACATATTCAATATTTTATATGTTTGGTAAATTTTGATAATGTGTACGAATAAAATGTATAAGCACGCTTTCTTTTTAGAGTTGTCTAAGCACTCTTAACAAAACTTAATTGACATATGTTATCCACAAAATGCATGTGTAATATACAAAATTAGTGAAGCAGTAAAAAAGTCTTTAATAGATATTTCTATATGAGAATCTAGAAACTCATATTTTAAAATAGTATTTAAAAGTGGTCAAATACCCTATATATAGGCATCTATGCAAAACTAAAGAAGTAAGGATATGAATTCTATAGAGATATGAAATTATAGGATAATGTTAGACCTTACATTGACTTGATTAAGGATATGAAATTATGCACTCTATAAGGATAGAAAATGTAATTCCTCACCTATTCTTAAAAAAAAAATAAAAAAATAAAAAAAATGTAATTCCTCACCTAAGATTTCGTGCATACTTTTCTTAGAATTCGTGTGCGCGTGATTTTTTATTTTTTTTAATATAAATGAAATTATGCATTGATTTTGTGCATACTTTGATTTTTTAGAATTTGTGAATCTGTGATTTGTTTTTTTAATCCTCTATATTTTTCTTAGTAGCCAGTGTCTTTATGCATGCCAAAGTTTATTTGGTGATTCCATGTGTTTATATATATTTTCAACAATTCACATTTCTATTAATTTTAATAAGATGAGTCCACCTAAGAGAAAAATAAAAGAAAGTATTATTTTCAATATTTCCCTATCTTTCTATAGGGAACAAATGATCGGATCAATTTTGTGTCTCGTTGATTTCCAAAGAAAATTATAGTTTGATAACAGTATTTTAAAGAAAAACTTACATAAAAGTAGTTAAATGTCACACAGGCAAACACAACAATCATATTAATCAGTATTGTCAATTTTTTTATTTTTTATTTTTATTTTTATAATACTCATATTCAAATGTATTTATAACTCATATATTAATATCAATAAGCATTTATAATACATATATTTATAATTATTATGAAGTGGGTTAATGGTCACGGGCCTTGAGTGTCAAAAGTAATAAGGTTCAATCCATGGTAGCCACCTACTTAGACATTAATTTTCTACTAATTTTTTTGTTATTCAAATGTTGTAAAGTAAGGCAGTATATCTCGTGACTCGTGACATTAGTCGAAGTGCGTACAAATTGATATATTTAAGAGCAGTAGTACTTTTTTGTATCGTGGTTTTTCTTCCCTCAGCTTGTACTAGGGTGTATTTAAAAAAACAAAAAAAAAACTTGTACTAGGGTATGTTTGAGCCACAAAAAATAAGGAGGAGAATGGAAATGTCTATGATTTCCTATGTTTGGATCATAATGAATCATTCTCCCATAATCTTGTCCAAAAATTACATTTTTTTTCATTCACCCCATAACTACTTTTATTCTATTTCCAACAAATTTCTTTTAGATCATATAATTATTTTTCACTCTCATCACGTTATTATTATTATTATTATTTTTTCTATAATCATTATCTTCACTTCAAATGCAAATAATAATTCTCTTCATAATCATTTTTTTCACATCGACACAAATAATCATTTCATTTCTTATTTTTTTCTTCATTTTCAATCTTCCATAATCATTATCATTTTCCTTCCTCTAAACACACTTTTAATCCGCACCAAACACGATTTAAATAGTTAATTAATCAAACATAAAATTTTTAAAAAATAATAATTAATTATTCAGACGATAGATTTTTGGTTCTAGAACAATCTCGATTACACCAGATCGTAGAACTTTCTGGACTCTCATCGCTACTCCCCACACTATAAACTCCAATCCCTCTCAAGATCAAACTCAAGAATCAATCGCCATTGACATTTCTCATCGTTCTGTTTCTGTTTCTGTTTCGTTTTCTAGCTCGAATCACTCGCCACTTTCATCCATTTCCCTTACTCGTTGCCTTCTTCCCGATTCTTCCCGCCATGGACAACGATTTCGAGTTCCCAATTGCAAGCAATGTGGACGAAGAAATGGCCATTCCCGAGGATGAAGCGGAGAGCCCGGTTATGAAGGTTGGCCAAGAGAAGGAGATTGGAAATAGGGGGCTGAAGAAGAAACTTATTAAAGAAGGCGAAGGATGGGAAACTCCCGACGCTGAAGATGAAGTTGAAGGTAAATTTGAACCATGATCGATCTCTTTGTTTGGGGTTGAGGCTTGAGTGTGTTGGGAATTTTTGTGTTTAGGGTTTTTTTTTTTTTTTTTTTTTTTTGCAGTGCATTATACTGGAACCCTTCTGGATGGGACTCAATTTGATTCTAGCCGTGACCGAGGAACACCTTTTAAGTTCAAGCTCGGTGAAGGTAATTTCTAATCTAGGATTGCAGCTTGTTGTTTGAAGTCGTCTTGTTATTGGAACTGTATTGAGATTTGTTGTGACGATTTTGGATTAGATTATCAGGAGGAAAGTGTTCTTAATTTGAGGAACAAAGATTCTTATGGATATTTTTTTTCTTTTTGACAATTGGGAAATCTGTACTTTACTCCATTATACTTTGAGTAACATGCCTCTTCCTAGGCTCGACTTGGAGACATGGAAGGCGTCTACATATTAACGTCACTCATAAATCTCGAAACTAAGACAACTAAGACGGTCTAGTCTTAGACCACCTCGCCACTCAGGGAGACAATTCTTATGAATAATTGAACTTGAAACAACAATCTAAGCTATAAAAAAAAAAAAAAAAAAATCTAAGAATTAAAACACAAGACAAAGAAGAAAGTGATCTAGGTGGTTTACTTAAACGGTGTTAGCTAAATGCTTGATTAAATGGGGTTAGCATTTTAAGATAGTTTATAGAGCACTCTCATACCATTCTAATATGTTCATTGTTTATCCCGCTTGTCACCAAGACTCCGATTAGGTAATTATAGAGCAACATAGTTCAAGACATTTCAGCTAAGATTGACTCATGTCGTTTATAGCTGTTCTTCATTTTAGTTTTTGTCCATTTATCTCATATCCCATTGGTTTATTTCATCAGGGCAAGTGATCAAAGGATGGGATGACGGTATCATAACTATGAGAAAGGGTGAAAATGCGATTTTCACGATACCCCCTGAATTGGCCTATGGAGAGTCCGGCTCTCCTCCAAAAATTCCACCTAATGCTACCCTTCAATTTGATGTTGAGCTACTATCATGGCACAGCGTCAAAGATATCTGTGGAGATGGAGGAATCTTCAAAAAGATTGTTGTCAAAGGAGACGGTTGGGAGAAACCGAAGGATTTGGACGAAGTATTGGGTGTGTAATCCATTTCAGTCTGCTTTTTCCCCTTCACAACTGGTTGGTTTAACTATATGTAGTAACAATCCAACTGTATGATCTTTTCAGTTATTTATGAGGCTCGTCTTGAAGATGGTACACTGATCTCGAAGTCCGATGGGGTTGAATTCACTATTGAAAAGGGTAGGTATTCATTACCCTTGAAATCTTGTTGTCTTATATTTGATGCGTGTCTCAATTTTCTTACCTTGCTTATACTTGCAGGGTATTTCTGTCCTGCCTTGGCCACATCTGTGAAGACTATGAAGAAGGGAGAGAAGGTGCTGTTGACTGTGAGGCCTAAGTGTAAGTAAATCTACACGTTTTCTTCTATTAGGGGCGTTTGAGCCTGTTATATTAACTCAATCGATGTTTGGGTTATCGGTTATAAGAATGGGTGGATTAGCCTATAACTCTTCGGCCAGTAATAGAATTATCTGTTATAATAGTCAGCACCCTAACACACGTGTTATTAACTTTTTATAATCTCATAACCCGTCTTGCTAAACACACCCTTAGTTCTTATGCATTGAATTGGAACTCAGTTGTTGTGCTGATTCTTACCTACAATAAATAACTTGACAGATGCATTTGGAGAGTCAGGCAGGCCTGCAGCTGGGGAAGAAGGGGCTGTGCCTCCTAATGCCACACTTCAGATAACCCTTGAATTGGTTTCTTGGAAAACTGTTACAGAAATTACCAAGGATAAGAAGGTTTTGAAAAAGACCCTGAAGGAGGGAGAAGGATATGAACAGCCAAATGAAGGGGCAGTGGTTCAAGGTGATATATTCTTGCTCCAGTTGTTTGTTAAATGTCAAATGTCCCAAATTGTAACCCGGGTCACTAACAGCCTTGAACTTTTGTTCTTCCCAGTGAAACTTACTGGTAAACTGGCTGATGGGGCGGTTTTTACTAAGAAGGGTGATGATGAGAAGCCTTTTGAGTTCAGAACCGACGAAGGTATGTGTATTGATGTCGGTGTTGTTTTCTTGGAAGGATTTGGATTATTGTGTGATCTCAAACTGAGTTGCAATTTGGAATGTGTTGCAGAACAAGTCATTGAAGGAATTGATTTGGCTGTGAGGAAAATGAAGAAAGGAGAAGTAGCCTTGGTGACAATCCATCCACAATATGCTTTTGGATCTTCAGATTCATCTCAAGATCTAGCTGCAGTTCCTGCAAACTCAACTGTGTATTACGAAGTTGAGCTGGTTTCATTCGTCAAAGTATGTCTGCAAATCCTCTGTTTCTGAGTTTACCAGAAGAAAACTGTTAAGACATCGATAGCCTTAACAAGCACAATAGAACTACTGGAAAGATAATCAACGAAACACAATATATTAAGATAATAGATAGGAAGATTTAGAATACCATACAATAGCCTTAATATATTAAGATAATAGATAAAAAGATGGTACAATATCATACATGTCTTTCGAGAGGGCTACTCTCTCCCAATGTCTTGAGCAAGACAACTAATATCAAAGTATTCATACCTCCTCTAAGACCCAACTCCCCTATTTAAGCCAAACATTAATAACTAATTACCAATATTCCCTTACTAATATAATACCAATATTCTGTCTTCACAAAAACGTTCCATCAAACTGATAGTCTTTTGTTATTGCAGGAAAAAGAATCTTGGGATCTGAACACGCCAGAAAAGATAGAAGCAGCAGGGAAAAAGAAGGAAGAAGGCAATGCTTTGTTCAAAGCTGGAAAATATGACCGAGCTTCAAGAAGATATGAAAAGGTAATACAAGAGGAAGCAAAAGTTGTAAGATGTTATTGACTCTCAGTAAAGAGATGATTAACTTATTTGTTGATCTTCCAACTGTACGGATAGGCTGTAGGCTACATTGAATATGATACTACTTTCAACGATGAAGAGAAGCAACAGAGCAAGGCACTAAAAGTTTCGTGCAACCTCAACAATGCTGCATGCAAGCTGAAAGTTAAAGACTACAAGCAAGCAGAAAAGCTCTGTACAAAGGTCAGCCCTGTTCTACTTCAATCTCAAAGATTTGACATGATAGAACCCATTTTCTTTCTAAGCTAACAGACAGGTATAATTTCTGGATCAACAGGTTTTAGAACTCGACAGTAGAAATGTGAAAGCTCTCTATAGAAGGGCTCAAGCATTTATTCAACTTGTTGATCTTGATCTTGCCGAGCGGGATATCAAGAAAGCCCTAGAGATAGACCCCGATAACAGGTAGCAACCTGATCTTAATCCATAAGTGGCTTTTATATAATCAAGGCCTTAAGTCCGAGTTTAGTTTCAGTTTTTTTTTTTTTTTAAATTTTTAAATTCAATATTGAGATGGAGGATTCGAACCCATTAACACTCGATTACCTGGATCATATAAAATGTGCTGTTATAAAATGTACAATTCGAGCTCTGCTTCTGTCAGCGAGTTTAGCATGAGTTTAATAATAATAATCTTGTTTAGTTTAAGATGGTCTTTTATGAGTTTAATCTATGGTGGTGGTTGTTAGTTAGAAAATATTTTTTTCTTGTTTATAAAAATAGTCGAAGTACATAAATTTTCCGTTCAAATAAAATAACATCTTATAAAATGTAGTAGGATTACACAAATACTCTAATAAGTAGTGTCTAGACGCTCACAAATACAAAGGAAAACATGTTTGTGTATATAAAGGAAAGGAAAACATGTTTGTGTATATAAAGGAAAGGAAAACATGTTTAGCTACACAATAAAACGCTGATGTCTGTGTGCTATTTCCTTGTTAAATTCAGGGAAGTTAAGGTCGAATACAGACAGTTGAAGGAGAAAGTGAGAGAATACAACAAGAAAGACGCAAAGTTTTATGGCAACATTTTTGCAAAAATGAACAAGTTGGAGCAGGTAAAGTCTGCTTAGCCAATGTTTGATTCTGCTCAACTCGATTCCGAAACCACACGACTATCTATCCGGGTTCTGGACTTGAACATTTGTATATCGACTTTGTGCAGAGTTCAGCTGGGAAGCAGGAGGCAGTGCCAATGACCATAGATAGCAAAGCATGATGGCCAATAGAGATGATACTTAGCCTTCATTTCACTATGCATAATGAAATGTTGTGTGTTATCTTTGGGAAAAAAAAATAGCATTATATTAGGGTTTCGTTTGTGGCTTTTGTGTAATAACTTACTACCGTGAAGATGTGTATGCATTCTCCTTTCAGAGAAAGAAAAGTAAAGTTATAAAGTACACTCTTATTTCTCTCTAATAATTTTTGGTCTGCTGGGTTCAAATCTCTATCGTTGTGGACTTGGGTTTTTTTTTAGGATTTAGTAGTGCGTAATTGCGTTTCTATTAGTTTTTTTTAATAGACAAATTTTAAGTTGAGGTTCGTTCAAATTGTAACTTTTATTCCATTAAAAAAAGTTTCAACAATTTTTCTCAAATAAAGAAAAAGAAAATAAATAGATGGTGAAGTTAATTCCAATTCTCCAAGTTAGGAGAGAAAATCAATATTTGTTGAAATTCACTAATTTGATTAAGCTAAAGTTTGGGGTCTGACAGGAATTATACAGAATTTTAGTTTTTAACCACAAGTCCAGTTTTACCTTAAACACTATTCATTCACAAGTTGAGATTGTACTTCAACTTTTACTATCATAGTTGAGTTTGATATATATATATATCATATTAAAGGAATTCAACTTTTATTGTTATTGAGATGGATGTAGGGAGTTATAATTGTTGGCTTCTAATTAGATAATTCATTATAATACTCGGTCTGAATTTTTTATTGAAGTCGATTGATCTATTTTGGTTAAAGATAATTAAGTAAAAGTTTGGCCAACTCTTAAACTTACCTTAACTATCCAGAGAGAGTTAGTTATTATATATATATTTTTTTATATAAACTCTCTTTTTTTTTTAATTAAAAAAATGAAGTGATAGGTTGAATTCATCACCTTTTAATTTATAAGTAAAAATTATTATTCAAACTAAGCATAGAAAAATATTAATTATGCAAAGTGTGTTCTTGATTTATTGGTAAAGATTTGTTTCCCAAGCTTTTACTCGAAATTGAGAAATATTAATGGTACAAAGTATATTATTAATAATATTTTATTGAATTAAAAAAAAAACTATCCAAAAAAGTGATGAAATGATACCTGTGTCAAACCTCAAACCTCAATGAGCTCAAAATGTAAGATTCCAAACCTTTCCTCCACAAAACTAAATTGAAAAAAAGAAATAAACATAATTAAGGACTAGTGAATAGTCCAAAAAAAGACAATAGGCTTACAAGACGGGTCGGGTCGACCCGAAGAAACGAAGCGCTCCAGATCTAAACCCGCCAAATTCAAAAAAAGGTTCCATATTTATTCCCTCTCTGTTATATATAACAATAAACTCTTTACATCTGTTCTATCATTTCAAATTTCTTCCCTCTCTTTCTTCTCCAACGGCTATTTCTCTCTCTTCTCCCTTCTTTCTCGCTTTCTTGTCTTCTTCTTCCTCAAACCCTTCATTCTTCTTTTCACTCTGCGAATTCCCAATTCGCCATTTCTTTCCAATGAAGCACTTTATGCAGCCAAGAAACCCTATCTTGCGAGATCCCCATGCCGCGGACTCGCCTTCTTCTTCGCCGTGCCCTAGCGTCGTGCTCAAGGGCAGGCCCCCTCGGAAGCCCAAGTCCGCCAAGGAGAACGCCCCGCCTTCGGATCCGAACTCCATGGTTCCCGATTCCAAACCCTCGCCGGCCAAGTTGAAGAGCCCGCTTCCTCCTCGCCCTCCGTCTTCTAATCCGCTCAAGCGGAAGCTCAGTATGGAGGCCGTTCCTGAGAATTCGGTCCCTGGGTTGTCTGAATCTGGTGTGAAGGTATTATTCATGTTTTGATTTTGCATTTCTTGGGTTGTTTGTGTTGGAATTAGGGCGAGTTTAGGGTTTAGTGAAGTTGCCTTTGTGGATGGACTGTACTTAATTAAGCTATTTGAAGGGAGTGGCTGTTTTTTTTTCAGTTCACACACATTTTGGATGTCAGACATTTGTAATGTTACTAAAATCTTAAATGTTGGATTGTGGTTTCTAATGCTATAGTTTAGTAGTTAATTGTCTTGAGAAAAAAATTGGGTCCTAATCGTCAAGAAGGCTTGAACTAACTGTGTTTAATCCATGGTGGCCACCTACATAAGAATTAATTTCCTTTAAGTTTTCTTGACATCTAAATGTTTTAGGAGAAGATGGTGTGTTCCGTGACAATAGTCAAAGTGTGCTTAAGTTGACTTAAACACTTACGGATATTAAAAATAAACTGAGATGAGGGGTATGAATGCTTGTACAAGGAGAGATGGTGTACTCTCAATTTAAGAGAATTTGTTGCCCTATCTCCCAATCTCAACTTTGAGGTTGGCATTGGAACTGTTGCTAAGCATAGTTTATGTCTATGATTTTCAGGTGGTAGTACGCATGAGGCCGCCAAGCAAGGACAGAGATGAAGGGGATAATATTGTACAGAAAGTTTCTGATGATTCTTTGTCAATAAATGGACAAATGTTTACTTTTGATGCTGTTGCTGACACAGAGGCAACACAGGTACGATCTTTAGTGAGTTATGTTGCAACTCTTTGATGGGCATTAGAAAAAACGGGGTGAAAGATTAACTTTTTTTTTCTTCTGCTTTTGTCAGCTTGATATCTTCCAACTTGTAGGAGAACCTCTGGTTGAAAATTGTATGGCAGGTTTCAACAGTTCCGTATTTGCATATGGGCAGGTATGTCTACATGCTTATGTATTTTTCATCCACCTTTCTGTTCCTTGGATTTTATGATGTGTATTTTTCATCCTAAATGCTTATGTACTAATTGAATCAGACTGGAAGTGGAAAGACATACACCATGTGGGGTCCAGCCAACGCTTTACCAGATGACAATTTATTATGCGAACAAAAAGGCTTAACTCCTCGTGTTTTTGAACGACTCTTTGCTCGTATAAATGAGGTGTGAGTTTTCAAAGTTATAGTTATTACTCTCAAAGGAAGTTTTGCATAATCTCACATGATTAGGCTTTGACCAAAATTGCAGGAACAAGGGAAGCATGCTGACAAGTTACTCAAGTATCAGTGTTACTGTTCTTTTCTCGAGGTTCGACAACAGTTATCTTCCAGAGTATGATCTATATATTAATCCATGAATTCATTCAAATTCACTGGATAAACTTTGTTTCAGATTTACAATGAGCAAATCACCGATTTATTGGATCCAAATCAGAGAAACCTACAGGTTATTGATATTCTTAAGGACTGTTGGTCTCTCTCAATAATTGTTCTGCTTCCTGTAATATGATATACTTATTCTGCCTTCTGTTGGATTCATCTTACAGATTAGAGAAGATGTAAAATCTGGTGTGTATGTTGAAAACCTTACAGAGGAGTGTGTATCCACAATGGCAGACGTTACTCAGCTTTTAATGAAGGTTTATTATTTTCCTTTTCCTGCTAAATTGTGCACCACCAGCCAAGCTTCATACACACACGCAGTTGAAATATTAATGTTAAGGATATTATTATATATTTATATTAAATCATGATTAAAGATAACATTTTCTCTATCAACTTTAGTTATCTACTCTTATTTCAACCAAAACTCTTTGATTTTACCATATGATATATTCCACCCATAAGCTCGTTATGTGATTGCATTTAGGCTTTACACAACCTGTGCTTAGAAATTATTAAGATAAATTGCTAATCCGTTCTTCTTTCTAAGGATCATTGTATTTCGGCCTCCTATATCTTGGATTTTGAATTGTTTTGATTTTACTCTATTTTGAATCGCATTCACACGAGAACTAATATTTGCATGTATGTTGACAGCTTAAGGAGAGGGATCATGTTAATGATATTACCAAGTAAATAGACCTTTGACTACAATTTTCAGATATTAGGAGTCAAGTAGTTGTAATTGTCCAAAATGTCTGGATATCATGTAATATGAACTCTACCCTTCTTTTTTTTTGAAAAGAATATGAATTCTACCCTTCATAGTTTGAATAATGTAATTTTTTAGATTGATGGAATTTAATTCAGTTTAGTAGAATCAGTTTTGGACCTTGTTAATTGAAATTAATTCCTATTCTTAAAGTACAAAAGTGCAAAACCTTAATGAAGAGGCAGACGTTTGACTATACATTCTTGATTTTGAAGAGTCAGAAAATGTACACTCTTGGGGTAAATTGTGTGCAATGCATGACATTTCAGTTCTTGGTTCAATACTTTTGGTGAATTTTTGTTGAGATACTGAGGCCTGTACTTTGAGAGATTGTGCCATGTATGTCCTTAAGCATGAAAACGTAAGTTTAATAAAGATCAAAGAGTTTGACTTTGAATTATATTATTTGGAGAGGCAGCGAAATAACACTGTTGGATTATCCTAACCTAATGCAACCTGAAGCATCTCAAGGATTTTTAACATAGCCATATATTAATGAACCGAGTAGATAAATCATGATACACTAAGTAGATAAATGCTTTCATCATAAAGCAATATGGAAAATCTGGACGTTTAAAAGACTTGTCATCAGTTTTGTTGGGAGATTTGTGAAAATTTGGCATTAGTGGTAGCTTATGAGTTATGACTCCACTCTTCTACCTTTTTGTAAACACCTTATAAATTCTTTGATAGTTGAAACATCATATTTATAATCACAGAATAATTATGCAGGGTTTATCAAATAGGAGGACTGGTGCAACGAGTATCAATTCTGAGAGTTCACGATCACATACTGTTTTTACATGTGTTGTTGAATCGCGATCCAAGGTACTACTAATACAATGCTGCTTATATCTTGTAGTATGATCTCATTGGAGTTAAATCAAACAATGAATCATGTAAGACAGTCCGTAACATGAAAAGTGGAAAGTAAGCTCTTGTCACGACTGATCAATGATCACTAGATTAACAACTGTTGGCTCTGTCAGATAAAGCCATTGGACTTAAAATTTGATAACAGATCGTCCAGTTTGTTTGGAATGGTGATACCTGAGCATTAAAATTTTGTCTGATAATCCTTTTAATTGTGCAGAGGATGGCTGATGGCTTAAGTAGCTTTAAAACGAGTAGAATAAACCTTGTTGATTTAGCTGGTTCCGAGAGGCAGAAGCTTACAGGTGCAGCTGGGGAGCGTTTGAAGGAAGCAGGAAATATCAACAGATCACTCTCACAACTTGGGTATAACCAATAAAAACTAGTGGGACATATTTCAGTTTTATCATTTAAGAAGTGATCTTGCCAAGGAATGCTTTTTCCGTTTATTTTTTAATGTTAATTAATGTTAATTAATTGGTTTATCATTTATTAGAATGCTGGTTGATACATCTGCATGTTTGCTATTTTCATCTTCAGTGAACTTTATATCTGAAAAAGTTTTAATTTTTGGTTTCCTGTCTAGTGAAATGGAGTACTCCAAATTTATTTTGACCAGCTTGAAAATTAGAGCAGAAGTATCAGATGCCAAACATCAGAGGAAAAGTGTCGAATAGAATTTGTACCTAGTTGGCATCCTTTTCCTTTTGCAATGAAGAAGAACTAAAATACTAATTATGCTATTTAGACTGTAGTTAAATATTCAACTATCGGAAAAACACTCCCTGTAAATAAGAAACAACGTCAAATGTCTAGTGCACACAAGTCCTAGCTAGATAAAGGATATTACTTTTGCAGTTTACCTTAGCAGAACCAAAGAGTTACCTTAATTCATAAATTGAGCTATTATTTTTGTTTTATTTCAAGTTATAATTTGTTTGCATGTCACTAAGGATATGCCTTGAAGAAAGTTTTTTTCCCCATTTTATTGAGAAAAAGATTGTGGTACAGGAATCTAATTAATATTCTTGCCGAGATTTCTCAAACTGGAAAACAAAGGCACATCCCGTACAGAGACTCCAGGCTCACTTTTTTATTGCAAGAATCTCTTGGAGGAAATGCAAAATTAGCAATGGTTTGTGCCATTTCCCCATCACAAAGGTTAATATAATATTGCAGAGCTCCACTTTACCTTGAAGAAAAATTTTCATTCTTGAAGCGAAAATTTATGTGGGATGTTTTTGCAGTTGCAAGAGTGAAAGTTTTAGTACCTTGAGGTTTGCCCAGCGTGCAAAAGTTATAAAAAACAAAGCTGTTGTTAATGAAGTTATGCAAGATGATGTGAATCACTTGCGTGAAGTGATACGACAACTCAGGGTACTATATGTTCTTAGTATTTAGCAATTTCTCATATAATGTCTATCCTTTTTTACGTGAGAATATGACTGAACTGAGATATTTAACAGGACGAACTACACCGTCTAAAGTCTAATGGAAATAGTTCAAATGATGCAAATGGAGTGTCCTCTGCAGCATGGATCCGAAGAAGCTTACATCTACTAAAGTCTAGTATGAGCCGTCATATCACATTACCTCGTGTGGATGATGATGGTGATCAAGAAATGGAAATTGACGAGGAAGCTGTTGAAAAGCTCTGTGGTCAACTGGACAAACAAAATACTGGTTCTGAGGCTAGTGAAGCAAAGGACACCGAAACTATTAAATCAGGTTCATCAATTGCCTTAGAAGGAAACGAGTTATCTGGAAGTGAATGTCGAAAGGAAAATTCTGATGATATAGATGTAAATATGGAAGAGGAAACATCTGTACACGATGAGGTTATGACTGTTGGTTTGACGGAAGAGCCAGTTTTTGATACTCCAATATGTTCTCGTGCCAACATGTCAAACCACCATAACCTTGAAGCACAAAATCAAATAGAAACAAACTTGCTTGACCAAATCTTCTCAGGTGAACCTTCTGAGAACAATATTATGAGCTCTTCAATAGAGAGAGTAAAAAGTGGAGAAATAAAAACTCCAGGAGATGGCCCCTTGTGTACATCCTCTGAACCTCTCAGTGGATTTCAGGCGAGCAAGTCTGATTTGGATACGCTCAACAATCTCTCAAATGGAATTCTTAGTTGTGTTTCTCCTCCATGTCTCAGCATAGTTCCTTGTAATGTGTCACCAGTTCTCAAATCTCCTACCCCAAGCGTTTCACCTAGAATTAGTGATAGCAGAAAAAGCTTAAGGACTTCAACAATTTTGTCTGCTTCACAGAAAGATCTTCAGGCTGAGACTAAGCTTGGCTTAGATCTTCTGCAAAAACCACTTGAAAAGTCCTTGAGAATGAGTTCTGCTAATGCATTATCAATGTCTACCCAGAGTAAGAACAATGTTGTAACAACAGAGCAGTTGGCTGCAAGCATCCGAAATGGGCTTGAAATTATTGATAGTTGTCGTCAGAGTTCAGCATTCAGAAGGTCTTCATTTAGATTTTCTTATAAACCTGCAGAAAAGGTTAATATGCCAGTAAACAAAACCGATGTAGGTGTCCAAACATCTTGTGGCGACGAGGCCGCTGGTGAAAACCTTTTTATGTGCAGTAGTTGTAGAATTAGAAAGCAGCTAGAGGTTAGAGAGGAGCACAGCAGTTCAGATATGCAATTAGTACCTGTGGATGTTCCAGACTCTGCTGAGAAATCCAGGATACAAGTTCCTAAAGTATGTAAAGTTGAAAATCCATTTTTTCCAGCTGCTTAGTGTGTATGTAGCTATATATTTTCTTATCTTCTGCAGGCAGTTGAGAAAGTTCTTGCTGGGGCTATCAGAAGAGAAATGGCACTTGAGGAGTACTGCAACAAGCAAGCATTCGATATTAGTCAACTCAACCGTTTGGTATGTTCCTTCATGATTTATCTGTATTCCCCTGTATCTGCTGGCCATATCTCTTGATTTAACTCGACTTTGCTTGGGTCACCTTTCACAGGTACAACAGTACAAACATGAGCGAGAATGCAATGTTGTACTTGGGCAAGCCAGAGAAGACAAAATTCTTCGACTTGAGAGCCTCGTGGATGGTGTCTTACCAACTGAGGAGTTCATGGAGGAGGAACTAGTTTCTCTCACACATGAGCATAAGGTCGGAGTCTGTATCTAGAGATATTTCCTCTCAGACGATTTCATTTCTAACTTTGGCATGTAACAGGTTTTAAAGGACAAATATGAGAATCACCCTGAAGTCCTACAGACACGAATGGAGTTGAAAAAAGTTAAAGATGAATTGCAAAGTTATAGGAATTTCCATGACTTGGGTGAGAGAGATGTGCTAATGGAAGAGATTCAAGATTTACGAAGCCAGCTGCAATATTACATTGACTCGCCTTCCACATCCTCCCGAAAGCAAAACTCTCTTTTGCAATTGACATATTCTGAGCCTAGTAGCGCTCCACCTCTTGGTGCAATTCCAGAGTTAACCGAAGAGGAGAAGAAACTTGAAGAGGAAAGAGTTCGTTGGACTGAGGCAGAGAGCAAGTGGATCTCTCTTTCAGAAGAATTGAGAAGCGAACTTGAAGCGAGCAGGTTGCTAGCAGAAAAAAGAAAACGAGAGTTTGAAGCTGAGAAGGAATGTGCTCAAGAGTTGGAGGAAGCTATGCGAATGGCCATGGCAGTCCATGCACGTTTGCTAGAACAATATGCAGACTTGGAAGAAAAGCACATGCATCTGCTTCTAAGACACAGAAAGATGCAGGATGGAATTGGGGATGTAAAAAAGGCAGCTGCTAGAGCAGGAGTTAAGGGTGCAGAGTCTAAATTCATAAATGCCCTTGCTGCTGAAATTTCTGCGCTAAAAGTTGAAAGAGAACGAGAAAGACGCTATCTAAGAGATGAGAACAAGGGACTTCAAGCTCAATTGAGAGATACTGCTGAAGCTGTGCAGGCTGCAGGTGAATTGCTTGTGCGGCTCAAAGAAGCAGAAGAGGGAGTTGCTGCTGCTCAGGTCAGTTAAAAAATGATATAGATTGTTTTTCATTCTCATGAATCCATTTGCTTTTAAAAAAAAAAAAACCGTATTGATTAAACTCAAGTGTGCCAGGCTCCTTTCTCAAGTAATTGATGTTAAAAAAAAACTTTTAATAGAAAGATAATTTTTTTTGTTGGGAGGAATACTAAGGTAGTCCAACTTTGAGTTGAACATAAAATTAAATAAATGATTTATTTACTCAAGTATGCCAGGCCTCGTTCTAAAGTTGGTGGTGCTAAAATGGAAGCATATCATGGAAAAGTTGGTTAATAATATTTTTCATTTTGGATTTATTAACCATGGTTGTCCAATTTTTTGAGTCGAACATAAAATTGTTTATTGATTTGAATGGTTGTAACAGATGAAAGGATGGCACAAACTTGATCTACACATCACTTAAATCAAAATCTTTTCAGTTTTGATTAAAAAACTTAAGCTGGTTGTGCTAAAAAGGAAATGTTTGAAAATTTGCTTCATACTGTTCATTTTGGAGTTAAACCAAAGTTGTCCAACAGTTGAACATAAAAATATTTATTGAATTAAGTGGTTGTAACAGATGAAAGAGTACACAAAGATGATATAGCTTAAATCAAAATCCAGATCTTTTGACAGTTTTGATTAAAAGACATTTGCTAGACTTATCCATCCTGCTAAGTTCTGGATGAATGCACATTATAAATACATAAACCTTGACCATTTTTTCTATTATAGTTAGACATTATAGAAAAGATATGTTTCCTTGTATATTTTCTGCATCAGCCCAGATTGAATGAAAATGTGGATTGTTTTGGGCTTGATTTTTATACTTAAGTGGATATATCAACTAGTATTCTGTTGAGTAAGTTTTGGTCTAACTACCCTTGATGATAACTGCAGAAGCGAGCAATGGAAGCTGAACAAGAAGCTGTGAAGGCTTACAAAAAGGTCGATAAATTGAAGAAAAAACACGAAATGGAAATCAGCACACTCAATGCTCTCACTGCTGATTCTCGTTTACCA
>JBBMKA010000021.1:7149454-7209836 GCA_037833695.1 Sechiopsis laciniata | reverse complement strand
AAAATTTTAAAAACAAAAACTAAAATTGGTTATCAAACAAACTTGTTTTTAAAATATTAAAAACAAAAACAGAAAACCAAAAACGAAATGGTTATCAAACGGGGCCTTAAATGTTAGAATTGGAGATGCATTCTTATTGTAATTTTATTAAATCATAAGAATTATTTATGAAAATTTATCAAACTATAAAAACAAAAATCTTACTAATAAAATTGTAGGGATTAAATTTCAACTTTCACAAAACTATGGAGACCAAAATTTTAATTTGACCCAAAAACATCCTATTACATAATGGAGTTACCCTCATTATTGATCATCTAGATGAAAATGGACTTTTTTTTTTTCTCTTCATATATGCTCTCTGTTGGCAGATGAGATAAATAATTGAGAGACAAAACAATAATTCACTATTAGTGGATTGAAATGATTTTTTTTTTTTTTTGTAGAAGTTGAATGAAATTAATTATATAGAAATTGACCAATAAAAATTGTAGTGTATGCTGTCTCAATAAAAGTAAAATATTGTAGTGTATGTGCTTCACTAGTGCCGCTACTGCTCTTGTTGGCATATGTGCTTCTCAACTTAATATAGTTATTATATATATAAGTTCAATATATATATTTTTTTTTTTTACAATTTGAGTCTTATCATCACAAATGTAGTCTATCTAATTGAGAAATATACTATATGTATATATTTTTTGATTGTCTGAAAGGAGATCATATATATAAATAGAAAACTAAAAGACCTAATTAAGAAATGATATAGACTCAAACTTACTAATATGAGCTAAACTATAATTTAACAAAAGAAAAATTGAATGAGTAACACTCATTTTAGCTCACATGAATACAAAATATTGAGTTCCAACATTCATTGAACAACTACAAAATATTGACACATTTATTAATACAAATAAACAAACAATAATATAATAAAACCTACACATCTCTATAAAAGGACATTGGTTTGCTTTTAAAAAGGAAAACTAATTAAAAAATTACCTTGTTTGGACTTTAGTAGAAAATAAAGAAAGATTTTATTTTTATTTCAAAAGCTTAGGTGAGATTTGTGAAAGTTTTCACTTTTCATAAGAATGGATATTAAAATTATGAAAAATAATAGAAAACCACATTTAAATTTAGTTGATGGAAATTAATTAATAAATGAATAGAAATGATTTTGTCCGCCGGTGGGGACCTTTGACGCCTCACAGCCACACGTGATTCGACAGCAGGTAAAGTTCCCAACTAAATCATTAAATTTTGGGATAAGTATTATTGGATTTTTAATTTAATTCATCCATATGGAGGGTGAGGACTTAATAACTATACATTTACGTTGATAACAAATATTTATGGATGTTGTTCCACTTTGGCCTCTATTAATTTCAATAAATAATAAATATATTTTTAAACAATATTTTGATCCTTGAACTTTAATCTTTGTGTTATTTTTGTCTTTAAACTTTCAAATGTTTAATTTTAGTTTTTAAATTTTAAAATTTATTCTATTTTAATTTTTAAACTTTCAAAAATTCAATTTTAATATTCATACTTGAAAAACAAGCATAAAATTGATCCATATAATAAATTTAAAGCAACTCTTAAACTTTGAAAGTTAAAGTAGCTTAAATTAATATATTTTCAAATAAAATTTGCTATAATTAATGGTTAATATATAAAATTTCACCCCCACATACTTAAAACATAGCATAAGTGAAATATCTTATAATATTCTGTTTAGGATAAATTTTAGAAGTTTGTTGCAACAAATGTGCATGAATGTATGAAAATTGCTAAGTGTTAAAAAGAATTGATATTTGTAGTTTGTTTGGAGCGCAACTTAGGGGAGCAAAGCAATTTAGCAAAGAGAGTCTCGCCTGAGCGAAGGCTGAACTCGGTGAAGTAGTCCAGAATTCATTCCAATTCGCTACAGCGAAGGAAAAATTGAGCCATGGGATGGATGGTTGAAAATATCTCATCCAAGGACGCGTGGCAAAGATCCGAAACTCAATGATTCATCTTAGTCGTCGCTTGTTGCCGGCTTTGACGCACTCGACAACGCGGATCATGGAGCAGAAGAATGTCAGAGCAGAGCAACTTTTGGCAGAGCAGCGATCGTGGAGCTGAGGATTCGCGGAAAGTTGTCGGGAGGCCTATAAAAAGCGAGCATCTCCTCCGTTTCAAGGGTTGGAAATTTTTGGAGAGCGTTCTTTTTCCTTAGCCGTCGTTTTTTCATAATTTTCCCACTTCCGACCAAAGTTTACTTCTTCTATTTAGTTTTCAAGCCGCCGGAGCGATTTCGCCGGGCTTTAAGTGTTTATTGCTTTCTAGCATAGTTTACATGCTTTCTAAGACTTTTTGCTTGTAACCGGCATTTCACCGGAGACGTTTCAAAGTTTATCAAGTTCCAAGAGTTTCTTATCCCTCTAGCTTTACCTTTCTTTAATTTAGTGCACTCTTTTCTTTACTTAATCTTTCATTTAAGCATGTTTTCTGTTTCTTCATTTGTTTAAGTATGATTACCGGTATGAGTAGCTAAATCTGTTATCGAAAGGTTATGGGGAAATAAGGTATTTCGCTTGGGCGAAGGGGTTGGCGAATAGAACTTCTTATGCATGTTGTCTTTAACTTCATTTACATCTCGTTTGACAGACCATGGGTATAACTTTACTTCACTTTGAGAAAATAGAGTAGAGCGAACTTGCATGTATAACATTAGGATTGCTAGGTTTACCTGCTAATCAAAGAACACTTAGAGATAAGGTTCGCCTAATGTCGTAGTTTACTTAATTAGTTGTTTAAGTTTGAGAGAACCGAACTAGGATCTCGAGAGAGCTAAATTCCAGAGCTCGAGATAGCCAAGGGAAATCTGTCGGTTGTTCGTTCTCGCTAACCTCGTTGCGTAAGCGAAAACCCTAAAACCCTTCTGATACTTCGTCTCATATTGTTCTTTTGCTATTTCACTCACTTAGATCGTTTACCTACTCACTTCATCAACCAACTTGTTACACCTGCCTCTTATTTGAAAACGAACTAAAAGCATAACAAAAATCTTTGTGGAGAATGACCTGTACTTAGATTAAAACTTGTTACAACAAGACTGTGTATATTTGCATATCTTTGGAAAATCACACAATTTGCTAAATTGAGTAGGGATTTCGTTACTGCAAAAGCTTAAACAGTCTACGTCATCATTCTCTTAAATTATTATTTCTTAATTGTGGTGTGTCGGTTTCGTCCCAACATCAATATTAATATAAATTGATTCAAAAAATTTATAAATCAAAGACAAGATGTAAACATATTTTAAAATTGGATAGAGTAAGAGGATAATTTATTTAAAGGAAAATAAACAAAAAATAAATAAATTTTAATTATTATTATTATTTTTTTAATCCAAAGACTAAAACCTAACAAAATTCAAAGTTTAGAGAATAAAATTAAATTTAAAAAAATTCATAACTAGAAGTTTTAGAAAAAAAATTTAAACATAATCAAAACTTAAAATGGATCACAAAATTGATCGATTTTATTGAAGGGAAATTGATGCCTTTAATTTACGAATATAAAAAATGGGTTGTGTCAATATAGGGACAAAAAACTACGCACACGTACGGCTGTAATTTTGGAGAAGACGATTCCACTAGGCGTTCTATACGCTCGGATACACCGGATCACACCTCCAACGGCAAAAGTTTCGCACAGTAGGCTTTGTGAGGCTAAATTACCCATAAATTATGAAGACCTTGTAAAAAATGCCTTTAAATTTTGAAAAGTTTTAAAAATGTCCTCAAATTTTAACATAAATTTTAAAAATATCCTTGCCGTTAAATTTGATGGAAACCGTTAAAGTTTAATTTCAAAAATACCCATAAACTTTTAAAATGTTTCAAAAATGCTTTTGAACTTAAAAAAAAAAAAAATCATAAATATCCCTAACTTAAAAATATATTAAAAATATCATCATCAATAACTTGTAAATTAAAAATATTACATTTTTATTTGAATAAACCATAATAAGTTTTTGGAAGTTAAAATTTTTAGTTGTCACATTTTGATCTAATTTTTAAAAACAAGTATAAGATGTAGATATAAAAGTAAGAAATTCAATAGATGGAGTGGTTGTTGTATGCTTAAATTTTAAAAATAAAATAGCTATCAAAACTGGGTCTAAATTGTTGTTAAGATAAATTTTGAAACATAAATGAATATTTTGAGTTGAAAATTTATTCAAATATTCAAGATTTAAAGATAATTTATAATTGCTTTTTTAATCGATTTTAGCTTTAATTCATTTAAATAATTGAGTTACTTATTTGTAATTTGAAACTAAATCAATTTACAATGAGTGGGCGGTTTTCATCCAAATTTAACCTCTTCGATAACTTTTGGATAAAAATATTACACTTTTGTTTAAGAGTGTCAATATTGAAGCCTTAAAAAACTTTAAAAATTGTTCTTACTTAAAAACAGTTATTCTTATTCATATGTTTTTTTGCCATGAAAATTAATAAAAATAAATATATTATTAACCATTGAAAATAATATGAAAGAAAAGTTCCAAAATTCAAAATCATAATCATAATCATTATTCATATCTTTCAAAAAAAAAAAATTGTTGGAATGAATTTTGGAACATAAATGAATATTTTGAGGTAGAGATTTGTTCAATTATTTATAAGTTATAAATATAAAAGTAAAATTTATCTTTTACAAACACAATCAAATATCTATAGTCTATTCAAATAAAATTTTAACATTTTCATCATTATTTTATATTTTTTTTAAAATTAAAGGTATTTTTGAAATATCTTACAAATTTAGGAAAATTTTTAAAACCAAACTTTAATGATTCCATCCAACTTTAACCATAAAAACATTTTAAAAACTTTTATTAAAATTCAATTCAAACTTTTTAAAGTGAACATTTTTTATACAAACTATAAAGGCATTTTTTATAATTTAGCCGGCTTTCTAATTGTATGAAAAGAAGAAGCTTGTGAGAGCACATGGAAGAAGAAGAAGAAGAAATGTTACTGTTTTACACTGACCCGCAACCCCCTTTTCTCAAAAGCCCACCAAAAGTCTTTCTTCATTTTTCATCTCTTTTTCAATAAAATGAGTGACTTAATGAATGAATTTCCATTTTTCATTTCTCCCTTCTGTCTTAGTTAACTAACTCCTTTTTTTTTTAACCCTTTTCGTTTTTGCTTCTTCTTGGGATTAATATTTCAGATATGGAGCATCAAGATCAGAGTAAGTAGTCAGTCATTTAGGCTTGTGGGGTTTGTTTTGTTTTGTGTGTTTGTGTGTTTGTGTGTTTGTGTTTCTTTGTGCTGTGCTGGTTCTTGCTTGTTGAAGTTGGTGGTGGAATATTGGCTTGGTTTGGTTGATTTGTGTTCTTTTTTGGGATTCTTGTGGATTTGGGCAATTGGGTTTTTGTGGGGTTTGAAAATTTGTTGTTGCCTGTTGGTTTTGCTCTGTTTTGTGTGTTTCTTTGTGCTGTGTTGACTCTTGCTTGTTGAAATTGGTGGTGGTATCTTGGCTTGGCTTGGTTGATTTGTGTTCTTTTTTGGGGTTTATTTTGGATTTGGGCATTTGGGATTTTGTGGGGTTTGATAATTTGTTGTTGGGGTTGTTCTGGTTTTTTTGTGTGTGTGTATGTTTTTTTGGGCTGTGTTGGTTCTTGCTTGTTGAAGTTGGTGGTGGAATCTTGGCTTGGCTTGGTTGATTTGTTTGGTGTTTATTGTGGATGGAATTTGGGTTTTTTTTTGGGTTTGGGAATTAGTTGTTAGGTTTGTTTGTGATTAAGGGTTTTGTTGGGTTTTGTAGGACAGGAGAGCCATGGAGTTCATGTTTGCAACAAATGTGGATGGCCCTTTCCTAACCCGCATCCGAGTGCCAAACACAGGCGAGCTCACAAGAGGGTTTGTGGAACAATTGAAGGGTTCAAGTTGGTTGAGTCTGTGGCTAACACTATTTTGGCTGTTTCAGATGATGATGGTGATCAGAAAAGCTCCAGTGAGAAGTCTCTTCTTTACTCTCTGTTCTTTATAGGTTTTTTAAATGTTTGGTTTTGATCTTTTTCTCTGAACTTTCTTGTTTGTTCTTGTTTGGTTTCTGGACTTTGAAGCCTTATTTGGTACTTGAGCTTTTGATAAAAAGCAATTCTTGTTCTTGCTGTTAATCTTTTTATGAATTGTTTTAGGGAACCTTTTCAACCTGGTACATTATTGGTAGGTGTTAACTTGGACGATTAGTAGGTTAGATGTTGGCTTTTTAAAAAGAATTTATGTTCTTGTTAAATGATTGTGGAAGTTAATGATAATGGCTAAATTAACTAGGAAAAATTAGGGATATAAACAGAATGAACAAAATTTGAGGGAATGAAACAGAATATATGAAAGTTTGGGATTAAAGTAGGAAAGTTCATGGGCCAAATTAGATCTAAATCAAAAGTTTATTCTGTGGGTTCTCTTTACAGTTACATTTTTTTTCTTTTTTCGTTCTTTTTATCTCTTTCTTTTTTTGTTGGAAAGGAGGGGTCTGTGGTTATGAAAACACTATACCTTAAAGGAGTTCTTAATTATGTCAGTAAATGCTACTAGGTCCAAAAGTCTTGGGAGAGAGTTGCAGTGACAAGGGTGTTTCTGAAACGAAAACAAAATCAAAGGAATCCGAAAATGAAGTGTTTTCGGATGCTGTTGCGGAGTTTTCAGATGGTGTAGGACCAATCAAATTCATGGGAGACGCTTTCGATTCTGTAAGCATGCCAAACATGACGGCAGAGGATGAAATGAATAGCTCCCGAACTTTGATAGACAAAGAAGTCCTTGGTAAGTTTAATTGCTGGGGACAATTATCTTTAGTTGTTTTCCTCTTTTCTGGTCATATTATTAGCTATTTATAGCCAGTCAGCTTCATAATTTTGATTTCTTGTTAAATCTCTTAGGTATGTGTTGTCTCAATTATGTATTAAGTGTTACGAGGGTTTTCATCCAAATATTGTCTACTCTTGGTTTGCCATTCCCATTGTAGGATTAAAAATATCAGCTCTTTTGAAATATTTGAAGTGTTGTGCAATAACATTAGTTAGAAAGGAATGATGGAAAAGGAATAGGTTTTTTTTTTTGGATATCCGTCACAGCTTATTCGCACCTCGACTATTGTCATGGGGCATACCGTCTGACCTTACAACATTTGGATGTCAAGGAAACTCCTAAGAAATTAATTACTAGGTAGGTGGTCATCAAGAATTGAAACCATCACCACCTCTTAGTTACTTAAGACCCTCTCGACCATAAAAAAAGATTAGTTTTGAGTCATTTGAAATGCTAATAAGTACCTTCATGCAGCAGTTCTTATAGTATAATGAGAGCGAACGAGACTGGTTACTTCGAAATAAAATGAAATGTCATTTCAGTGTATAATATTTGCTATGAATTGGGCTCACAATATAGCTCTTTTTAAAGACTATTGTTTTGTTAATCTTATTCATCATTGGAGGAGCTTTTTGTAATTCTTTTATATATATTTTGTTATCCTTTTTCATTCATCAATGAAAGTCTCTGTTTCCTATCTAAAAAAAAAATCTCTTCAACTGTTATATCAATTAGTGGAAATTCTGTTGTTGCAGAAACTAATATCGATCAGTCAGGGGATGAGCAGAAAAATAAAATTAATCAAGAATTAGTGAATCTTGATGCTGACTCTGGAACTTTATCGTCTAGCTCTTCAAATGAAAATCAAAAGGTTGAAAATTTGTTTGTTACAGAAACGGCTGTCGATCGGTCAGGAAATGAGCAAGAAACCAAATTTGATCAAGAACTTGTGAATCTTGAGACTGATATTGAAACTCCATGGTCCAGCTCTTCAACTGAAAATGGAAAGGTGGAAATTTCGATTGTTCATGGAGCTACTTTCAATCAGTTGTCAGGAACTGGCCAGGAAACAAAAATTAATCAAGAACTTGTAAATCTCGAAACCAACTTTAGATCTGGGGATTCTGTGGTTTCCCAGAACGATCATATGGATACTACTACTGCAAGTGACTTGTACTCGATTGAACCCGAAACAATGGTTCCTCCACAACAAGAGAGGAAGAGCATTGATGGTTTTGAAGATGTACCTAGTCCTCAATGCTCCTTGCCATCTCCTGGTACGAGTTACGATGAAAAGAAAAATGAGGGCTTCGGTTTGCGTAAAAACTTTGCAGAAACTGCAGCATCTTCTGGAAATATGGATAATGATAAAGTTGAGCCAGTTCCAAAGATGGAAGAAACCATTGAAATCCTTACAAAGCCTACTGCACATGATGGAACTCTTCTATCAATGGTTGACGATGACATGTTGATTCATACCGAAACACACCCAAGTGCTTTTGTTTCAGATGTTAAACCCATTGACTTGACCCGAGTCACATCTGATGCTCAAAATGAACTAGAATCTTGCAGTTTTAACAACTTACTCGAGACCGATAAATTAAAAGAAGGGAGTGACTATGTGCATCTTTCTTCTGTTGTAGACTGTCCTGAGGCTTTAGTTGAAGATCCAAAGGACCATAAAGATGCTAAATTAACCAATTGTGTTGTACATGACTCTCATGGAGGAGTCAGTGGTTTGGAAGACAATATTAAGGATTCCATTCCCAAAGTGAGTTATTATACTTTGCAGGTAGAGCCATTTGATCAAATCTCGGAAGTAGCTTTTTTTGACACAAAAACTGTGGAAGATAGGCAAAGACAGGAAAGGGGAGTCAAGAATGTGTCGGTTGATGTGATAACTGATTGTTTTTGGAATAGCGGCTGGGATGTCGAAGAAATTCCCATTCAAGAAGTGAATGCTGCTCAGATTGAAAGTATATTCAGTCAAAATGAAGAGCACGACAAGAATCGAACGTTAAGTGATGCTGCAAATTTTGGGACAGATGGTATTCCCCCAGCCTCCTTTTCACCCGAAGTTGAACCAATGGCTCCTTCCAAGAATTCTCTGGATGATCTTTTCGAAAATGTTACAGAAGTCTTGTCCAATGAAAACTTGGCTGCACCAACAGGTAATCAAAAGAAACTTGATGATAATGAAGTTGGAATTGGACGGATTCTTCTAGCTGATGACGAGAATAAGGCAGAAGCATGTGGAAGAAAATCCGAGGACACGGTGCAAGTTCGTCTTCCAGCGGAGGCTCGTGGAAGAAACGATAATGGTGTTGGGGAAAAGGATGAATTTGATACTCTTGATATAGCTGGAGTTGAAGACAAAAAATACCCTTCAAAGGAAAAGTTTTATTTAGCTGGGATTGATTCCACACCTGAATCAACCACTAACAGCAGGGAGAATAAATGCAGTGCTATTGCAGAAGAGATAGCAAATGAATCTGCTAGGAAGTTTTCGGGGACCGAAAGTGCAAACTCGAAAAGTATTGACATTAGTTTAGTTTCAGATACTCGTCAAACTGGAAAAGAAGAAGATCGTGGCAGTGATGTTCATACGGACTGCATTAGTGACGTAAATGTTGATGATCAGTCATGTCATGTTAGAGATTGTAACACGGTTCAGAACTCTTTCGACGTCCATGGCAACAAAGAGGCAAAGTTAGTTTCTGTCAGTAACGAACCTGTCACCGGACTTTCGGACGCTTCCCAGGATGGCAGTGTGAGCCAGCTTGTGGGAGATGCAGGTAGAATTACTTCTGAAACATGGCAAGATGATGGTGTGATAACCGATGTAAAACCACAGCTTTCTTCATCCCTTCTCGATGCTTCGGTCGATATGAGTAGCCAAACTGACAGTCTTGAAGGCAACTGGGGACCTATCTTAGGTATTCTTCTATTTAATGTAAAATGCCCTTAAGATTTTCGTTGATAGATGTTTTTCCAATTGTGGTGTAGCTTTGTTGATTTCTGTTCATTCCATGGTGAGCTTTTGTTGTCTCATCTTATGTCTTAATCTATGACTGATTGTTTTTTCTATATCAGAAACTTTTTTGATAATTTGTGTATTTTCTTGATCATGAGGAACAGTGCTCTCAACTCAGTCAGATTTACCAGTTGTTATCAATGGTGAAGTAACACTGCCAGCACGAGCCGTAGAAGAGGGAACCAACTCGAATAACACCAAGGCTACAACCGAGAGACAACATTCCAACAGATCTGATTCATTTGAGCCACCATCTTTTATGACATGGGTTGAACCTAAATTACCTAATGGTCAAGGAATCCAAAATTCGGTCACATCAGAAATCGAGACTGCACGAAATCGACAGCAGGCAAATCCCGTATCTATGCAAGCTGGCTGGTTTCCCTCATACACTCATGTTGCAAACGACTCCCCGGGAAGAAAGAAGAACGAGGCAATTATCGCCAAGGTGACAAACTGGAGCACAGGGAAGCCACACACTGCTCTCAAGAGCCTTTTGGATGACGCTGCACTCGAAAACAAGCAGAAGTCATCACCAGCACGAAAAGAAAATCTGGCTAATATGATTAAGAAAGATGAAAAACCGATGAAAAATGGCACAGTTGATAGGACAGTCGACTCCGTTGCACGGCCAAAGTCGCCTACCTCACCGTTGGGAAACAAAGAGATTCTAAATGAGTGGAACTCTCCTGCAAGGTATCCATCAGACATGAGGAGAGTAAGGAGAAAAGGGAAGCCATATTGGGCTCAATTTGTATGCTGTTCATCAGTGCATTAGAGTAAATTGTGGCAGAAATGATTTTAATAATGTTATTAAGGTGTATGATCTTCTACTTCTATAGATTACTTCATAGTTAGTACATTACTTGCACTGCATGCCCTTTTTGTCTGCTCAGGAATCAGGATGCTTTGTTTGCCTTTCGTGGCAAATGTTGGCCTTTTTCCCCCTAGAATCATATTTTATATGCATGTTTGGTTTAGAAATGAACATTCCTTAGGGGTGTTTGGGCTACAAAAAATAAGAAGAATGAGAATGAGAATGATTTGTGTTTGGGCTACCGGAAATCATTCTCTCATAATCACGTTTTCAAAAAATCACTATTTTCATTCTTCTAACTACTTTTTATTCTTTCTCTAATAATTTTTTATACATTACATCCTTATTTTTCACTCACATCATATTTATTGTTTTATTTTTTTCATAATCATTACATTTATATCAAATACAGATAATTATTCTCTCTATAATTATTATCTTCACTTCAAACACAAATAATTATTCTTTCTATAATTATTTTCCTTCTTATTATTTTTTTCGTTACCATTTCTTCTTTAATCATTATTATTCTCCTTATCCCAAACACACCTTAGTGATGTTATAATAAGTGACTCTAATACTAGCCTAATTTTTTTTATCAAGATAATTTCTTATAAGTTAAAAATTGTTTTCAATAATTTAGATTGTCAACTTTGTATGTTCGTTTCTGTTTTTTCTAATTATTTTTTGTTATTGTTATTATTATTTTTTTTCATCTCTTAATTGACATAAAAATGATCGAGTCAAAATATACATAATTAATTGAGCCAACAATTGTTTTTCTTTTTTAAAAAATTTTGATAGAAAAATATGCCTTCTTTTAAAAAATTTATGACTAAAATTAGAAATTGGCATGTTGCTCATATTATAAAAACATATGTTTTACTAATAATTGACCACAGTTCACATCATTTTTATAGGCCGTTTGAATACATAAATTCTTTTTTTATGGTTTAAATACATAAGAGAGAATTTTGAAACTTATAAATACTTTAAATATTTTGTAAATTTTGAAACATCAAACATCAAATCAATTTCAACATCATTAATAGAAGTTCATAGAATTTTTTTGAAACATGGAAGAAAGACCGGAAACTTTCAAAAAATTAGAGAACTTAAAAACCAGTGATTTATTCAAGGACCATATGCCAAATTCCAACTGATAAATTACTGGCATTGCAAACAAACCCCCCTACTCAATGAACATAAACATACCAGAGCTGTAATTATATATTACACATTTGCAAATAAGAAAAACTAAGTTGAATTCAAAACATCACTTGTTCAAACCTAGAAAATACCCTAAAGAATAAGGAGCAGGACAAATCTTGAAAACCTAATAAAATAGAAAGTTCATGACCCTACTGATTGAATTGAATAATCAACAGCTGGGTCTTTTTATAAATGAAACTGTAATTTCAGACTTGACTTTGAAAACACAAACATAATAACTAAGCCCCCTTCCTTATAATTTACTTGAACCATAAAAAGAATACTTTGTGGTCTAACTTCAATACAAAATAACCAATTGGAAGAACCAAAACTCCTAACAGAATGACTTTCACAAATGTCTAAGCTGTTGAAGGATTCCTCTAAATTACATTCACATCAACAAACATTTCCCTTTTCTCTTCATATAACTACTTGAAGCTCAAATCACCTTTGTGACCCTTTATGATGCAACAATGCTTACTGAGAATGTCCCCCTCCCCCCCCCCCCCACCCCCCCAAAAAAAAAAAGAATTTTATCAGTGTTCTCATGTATTCTTCAAATGAGAGAGATGTGGGAATATTGGCCCATCAAACTTGGAAATAATTGAAAGACCAGATATACATAATCATCCTCAGTGAATTTTACCGCAGCAAAACTGATCAGATCTTAACTATTAAGCCTCAAGAAAGTCTTCTTTTCTTAAGATTGCACAGCCAGCCTTTGAAGATGCTCAAAGAAAACTTGAAGGCTGACATCGTCGGTAAAGATGATATCTGACCCGGCAGCCATTTCTTGAGCATTATTGTATGTTGCTGATGGATTCAACTTTGCCAACAAGAATCTAGCCTGCTCAGAAAATCGAGACGATAAAATAATGACATCTATATAAACCTTCAGATGGGAAGATAAGGTAAAGAATCTAGCTAAGCTCTTGTTGGCAAGATAGGTAAGAATAATTTCGTTCATTCAGTTCAAAAATCATACGTATTTATCAAATAAACCAACATCTACCAGCAATCCTTTAGAACAGATGAAGAAAAAAAACCATTGCAGCCGTTAGAAAAAATGATGTTGTAACCATGAATTTCTTTCTTTGATGCTTCACACAGCATAAATGTCTAAGCCAGTTTATAATTAAAAAAGGGTAAGAGTTATCTTCAAGTTTTGGTTAAGATTAAAAAATGATGTAAAAGCATAAAAAAAAATCAGAAGGATATAGAAACTAGACAGATTAATTTATTAAAAAAATGAACCAAACAGGCCTTGAATTATTCATAAACTTTCAAATATGCTACTTCAAAGAATATATTATAATATTAATACAAGCAGTTGGAAAATAATCGAGCTAATCATCTATATTTATGTAGCCATGAGCTCTAAGTGTATTTTGAGTGAGGACTGCAGATGCTACTAGAAAGAGACAAAACATGCAAATGGATACTGTGCAATACTGCTCCTAGCAAAAATGAACTAGGAGCCTAAAAAAATAATGACAGCAGAGCCATAAAAAAAAGTTGTATGATCTTTGCTGTGAATGCAACCCAAAGATACAGATTAAGAAAATAACCTGAGAACCATGCTGATCACAGACAACCAAACGAGGTACTGGAAAACGTTCGTGAATGATAATTTGGGCATCATCTTGAGGAGCTTGCAATAACTGTGCAAATGCCTGTACAAAGAGTGTTAAATTTGATTAAATGGAAGATGAGGCTGATAACCCATTATGAACTATCAAATGACCAACGTATAAGAAACACAATATTCGTTTTCAAATTTATTGGTAGATATAAAATAGCCATAAATGGTGGAAGGTTTCTAAAATGTAATTATGAAATCAAATTTTTTAAAAATGAATGAAGAGAATAGACTTATTAAATTCATCTTTAAACAGTAGTAGTAGGACTGAATTAAAGCAAGCACAAACTTGGTGTTCTGGCTGATTTTGGTATCCCAAATTACGCCATTGAGCTATTGTCATCCCATGAAATACGACAACACTGAAATATGAATCCAGCAGGAGAATGCGATCGGCTGCAATGGAAGCAACATCTAATAATGCTGGTGCAGGCAGTGAATTGAATGAGTACGAAATTAGTGATGGCTGAATCATCACTGCAGCATTTGTAATGTTCTCCCTATTTAACAACATCCTAAAATATGCAGTTTCATCTGGACTGTTGTTAAAAACCTGCACAAAGGATCATAAAGTATCCAACCAAAAAAAGTAAATCACACTTTCAGTGGACCATTGACACGAATAACTTCAAGAATGAGATCCTACAAGATATATATACATATATACCTGTACAAATTGTGAACGCCGCAAATTAAACATGAACTGTGGATACAAAGAAAAACAAGAATTTAGAGTAAACGAAGATGGGTCATCTTTACGATAATCACCAAGCTTAGAACAGAGGCGAATCAAGGATCGATCCAACCATCGAACAGCATCAAAACCCTCCTGTTATGAGTATAATTTAAATATTAGATAACTTATAACTTTGGAGATACAAGTAAAGAACAAATGACCAATTGAACCATCAAGTAGCAAAACCTAGTTAGCAGGATGCAATTTCATATTTAAAAAACTCACGGCTGAAGGCAATTAGACGGGACACTTAGAAACTTGGAAGCTTAAAGATATTCAAAATTGACAACTATTATGCTGTAAAAGATAATTATTTTTAAATTTGACTAATATGCTATGATATTTTTATCTACTATCAAGTAAGACACGTCTCCATATTTCTTTTAGCTCATTGTTTATGGCTAGGTCCAAGTGGATTTTGCAAACACAGCAACAACTTGGAAAATGGCATTGGGAATCTCCCTGAATATTGCACTAAAATATCAAAGTAGAGCAAACCATAGGAATTTATGCTTTAAAAAAAAAACTTAGTCATCTCTTTAAGGAGAGGATCTCTTGAAAAAGAAATTAGCAGGTAAAAGCCCCTGAGTGACTGTGTTGCCTTGTAATCTTTTTTCATTAAAGTGAAAATAAGTCTTGCCCAAAAACAAAACTGCTTAAGAACCTGGTTACCTTAGATCTCAAGTGGATGAAAATTCAAACACAATGTAATTTAACGAAACAAGACAAATTTACAATTTCTTCCTTTCACGAATCACAACTAGGACCTGAATCCAGGCAAAGATCACAAGTTCTCAAACCAAAAATGCAGTCTTCTTCTGTTCAATATCTCTCACGACCCCTCAACACAGGTAAATTCAATTTTATTTCTGTGGGACAGACTTGCTCACAGATTAATCAAATTAAGCAGGTTGAGATGGTTTCTCGAAAAAAGGGAAAAAGTTAGTTTAATGAAGTGTTCAACTAGTTAATAAAAAAAATACCTCTATCTCCATTTTCAACGAAGTTAATCTTGCCACAACAACTGCAGCCGCCTCTTGATCAAACCCTTGCACCAATTCCTGAAATCCATGCCTCAAAGATTTAACTTTTCACCATTTATTGAGATAGAAACAGAAAACTAACACAGAGAACTAGTGTGCGCATGCGTTGAATTTCATCGTAGATAGAGAAAGAACCAAAATAGAGAGCATGTGTGTCAGGGTGTGTAAATGCCATGACCATGAGAGGTTAACAATCACATATTATAAACATGAGTATGTCGACTATGATACAACCAACCTAAGAATATCATTTTTTTTTAACCCATGTGGACTATGAGCATCTTCCATGAATTGAAATAGTAATACTCATCTGTACACATGAATGTCAACCACATCAATCATGATACATCTACTCTTAAAAAAGATGATTGGAACAATACAACGGGGGCATAAAAAAAATAGCCCTAGCCAACCAAGGAGACAACCTACAAAACAAGGTCGTCAACCAATTAAATTACAGTTAGTTTTGTAACCTGGTGTTGTGATACATAGTGGGGGCTTTGAGAAGACAGAAACAATAGAATCTTTTGAGAGAGTGAGAGGTTTTTGGAGGATGTGTGGTCTCTAACCTAGGCAGTTTGTCCCGTGAGAATAGTCGAAGTGCACATAAACTGACTCGAACTTTTTCTAATAAAAAATGAAAACATTTTCATTGATAAAGATGAAACTGTTTTTAAAAAAGGGATATCACTTTTCTAGCTATAGCATGGGCTCACTCTATTCCTCTTTTTAAAGATTATAGCTTCACTACTTTGTTTGCTCATTGGAAATCATTGTGTAACTAGATAACCCTTTTTGTAACTATTCATTCATCAATGAAAGTTATCTTTTCTCTTTTTTTTTTTTTTAAGGTAGTGTGTCAGGTTTTGGGCCTTTTTTTTTATAATGAAATAATATGTTAAATGCAAACTTGGGTCTCTCAAGAAGTTGAACATCCAACTTTAGGTCCTAAAAGGGCAGGTCATGTACATCGAAAGAGCTCATGAATCAGCTACACATTCGAGAGAAAGAACTCGTACGTTGAGGAATTTCCCTCGAAATTGGCCCAGAGGAAAAGGGGGGAAGAGCATGACTCATCTCATATCGACGTCAAAAGGGGAATACGTGGAGAAGACCTGCAGCCCATCACCAATCAGATCGTCTAATGAGTGAGGCAAGTAACCAAAATTAGCTATGGAGTATTGCCCTATTCGATTAGTCAGCCAAGAAGAGGATGTAGAAGAAGAACATCTCCGAGAAAAGGTGCAATTTGGCAGTGAACTCGTAAAGATGACCCGAACGCCAGATTGCGTTCGACCTTGGTCAACACCGATGATGAGGAGAGGCAACCAAGATTTGCATGCACAAACAAATGCCCATTCGCCAATGACACAAGGTGAAAACTCCAAAGCGGTTACTTTTTTTTTTATAGGAAACATAAAACTTTCATTGATATGATGAAAAGTTACATGGAAAAACATTTGAAATTACAAAAAACCATGCCAATGATGCAATAGAATATTAAAACTATAGTCTTTAAAAGCCAAGGATTTATGGGCCATTGTCATAGCCATGAACGTGATTGATTCAATTAAGCTCTCAACATGATTATTTTTGTCAGTGAAGATGCAATCGTTCCTCATGGTCCATAGTTTCCAACAAGATGCATATATAAAGAGGAGCCATAATGTCTTCTTGTCATCTTTAAAGGGGTGCCCTTGTATAGAATATAAAACCAGTTCCTTGATACTACCCGGTCTAGTCATCTACCATCCAAACGCGCAGATCAAATAAATCCAGATGCGATTAGCCACAACACAGCTGCTGAAAAGATGAATCTGTGATTCATAGTCATTCTTGCATAGAGGACAGATGCTGGGGGATAAAGCCATCCGAGGACATTTAGCCTGAAGGTTCTCATGAGTGTTCAAACCACCATAACTAAGCTCCAGATAAAGAATTTAACCTTCTTCGGTTGTTGATTTCTCCATATATTAAGATATAAATCATTTATACCAACGGTGGGGGAGGAGGTTAGGTTCTCCAATAATGATTTAACGAAAAGGAACCTTTTGCATCGAGAGACCATTTCCAGACATCAACTCTATCCAAAGCGGTTAGTCACACGGCTTATTCCTCTCTCTCTTTTGTCGACTTTCTAACATAGATTCAATGTTTCTCCTTGTGCCTCCGTTTCTAATTTGTTTTCTAATTATTCCCTTGGTATGATATCTTGCTTGATTAAAGGCCCTTTTTATAGGGTGTCTCGCTAGATTGTTGGGTTTACTTTTTTTTTTTTTTTTTTTGTATGGCCTTTGTTGTTATTTTGTTCCGTTCTCAATAAAACTTGGATTGTTATCCCAAAAAAAAAAAAAACAATCCTCGAAACTGTAGAAATAGAGTAATATTGATGAACAGAAAAGCTGTAAACAGTGTAAAATAAGAAACCTCGGAGCTAACTGCAGTGTCTATCCATCTTCTAGTGATGGTTGTAACCCGAAGCATTGACTGACCTTCGGGATCTTGATAACTGCAATCATAAAAATAAATGCCCACAACTAAATTATATATGATGTGACATATGCTGCATTACCAGATGATAATAAATCCTCTCAATTGATAACTTACCTAGTAAGAAACTGCAAATACAACTGTGGGTTTGCGGTTCCTGGATTGCTTGATCTATCACTTGATGAAAGATCAAAAAACACTGTGAAACAAGTGCTTTTGTCAAGGCCACACATTTTCCACATGGTTGTATTGCCCTCCCCAATAACAGTATCGGCAACAGCAGGACCTTTCTGAAGAATGAACCACAAGCAATCAGTTTCATGAAGCAATCAAATAAAAGAAAATTTAATATTCATGAGAAGAAGCCAACACAGTGCATTCAAAAGATACGACCTTCTCCAAAGATGTGCAAGGTCCAATTATCCCCTGAATTTTGATATCCTTTGTACAATTGATCTCAAGGGTGCCACTGAAACGTAAAGCAGGTATTAAGTGACATGAAATGCTACACTCTCGGGAAAAGAAAAAAAAAACAACAAGAATTAGATGCATGGTTTCCAAACGTGTGTTATACTTGTTCAAATTAAATGCAAAAGATGTAGACATGCCAGAAGAAACAGCCAAAAAAACAATTCATACAGCTAAATTTATTTTTTTTATATTTTCCATCTTACCAATGTCCATTATTCCTTCACTACTCTTACAGGAGCACACATTATTTTCATTGTCATTTGAATTTGAGTCATAACATGTAATTCTTGCAATCACCCAAATTCACTGACTTGAGCATTTGAGCCTTCAAGATCATTCATCTTTCTTGATTTTTTTCATTTATATTGTGGTCTGTACCAATGATATGATATTTGGGTGGGGAACAATCCCCTTTGTTTGATTTTTCTTCACCCCTAATGAGACACCATTATGTGGCAGATGTATTGACTCTCCCGATCCAGCACTCTTGGTCTGATATGGAGACGCAGGATGTTACTGCTCTCATTGATCTCATGGGGGATTTTCGTTGTGTTTCATGGTGTAGAGATGTTCATTGTTGGGTTCCTTGTCCAGCTGCGGGCTTTTCTAGCCATTCTTTCTTTCATTGTTTTGTTAATTCTTCTTCCTCTCGTTGGAAGATCGAGTCTTTGATTCTTTGTGGAAGGTAAAAATTACAAAGAATGTTAAGTTTTTCACCTAGCAGGTTATTGCCAATTAATACCATTAAACATACAGGGTCTAAAGGACGGTTTCCTTCTATGTTGGACTGACGCGTACTGCATGTAATGCAAGAAGGCAGCAGAGGATATCGACACCTTCTTTGGCGTTGCAATATGGCTTCAAATATGTGAAGCTAGTTTTTCAAGGAGTTACCGAGAGACGACAAAGAGGTTATCAGGAACTTCGTGATAAGGGAGATTTTATGTGGAAAGTGGGGTCGTGTGCTATTTTGTGGTGTCTTTAAGACGAGAGGAATATTAGGATTTTTTTAAATGGGTGGAGAGATCTTTGAGCTATGTATGAACACTTATGAGATTCTATGTTTCTCCTTGGCCTTTGTTACTAAGTTCTTTAGTAATAATTCTTTAAGAGGGCGTTGTTGTAGAGTGTCACTTGTTAGCTCGGGCTTTATATTTTTTGTATGTCCCATTTGTTATATTCTTTCATTCTTTTCTTAATGAAAGCTTGATTTACTAAAAAAAAAAAAAAAAAAACTTAAATAACATGCAGAAACTAAAACATGGGCCAAGTGAATTAGAAGAAAAAGAAACATGCCATATTTATAAAAATTATGCACTCACTTAAAGCAAAGGCCAAGTGAGTGTTCCCCTTCTTCAAACACGCGCTTGAAAGAATCTTTAAATACAGAATGTCCAAAGCTTTCAGCTAGAACAACAAGGCCACCAGTTTTTCCTACTGTAACTTTCATTTCCGCAACACCGACCTATATGTTAAAAATTCCAATGAATAAAGCATGATTATTGACAGCACCAGAAAAATACATAAAAAATGTAAGATTGTTACAACAACGTGATTGCATTAGGATTATTAAAGAAACCTAATACAGTGTATTTAAACCCTGATGTTAAAATCTAGGTCAGTTCATTAAACTACACCACGTTTATTTTATACCATTAAAAGTAATTGAATCCTGACATTTGAATGATCTTCATTGTTTGTACTTGTTCTATCTCTCTTTGAGAGCCTTCTTTGTTGATTTTTATTAATTCAATAACATTTGGGGTGAGAGATTTGAACCCGTAATCTCTTGATTATCAGGTCATACACCAGTTGAGCTCAGCTCTTGTTGGCATATTCTTTGTTGGTTTTTCTACCTCACATTGTTACACTTTCATTCATCAATGAAATGATTTGTTTTCTAAAAAGGTGAGAGCGAGAGAGAGAAAGATTTAAGAGTGTTGCGTCTCAACCACTTTATATAAATTATCCTTTTTGTCCATTTTTTTTCTTCAGGGCAGGAAAGATTGAACATCATTATTTGGAATGCATAACGAATTAGTTTCATATAAATATTTCTTTTATAGAATTATAGAAAAACAACCTAAGGTTACTTCTTGTTGCAAAATGCAAATTGCTGAATTTATATTTTAAAGGCAGGTGAATTTTATACTGACCTGATCAAGTGCTGATGCAAAAAGATCCAAGACGTGGCCTTGGCCAACCAGCTGTTTTGCGAGACTCTCATAGAATTTGATTGCTTTTTTAAAGTATGGAGCTGCATCCTTGTCAAGGTCTTTATGTGAACGTACTGGTTCTGATAGATCTTTGGACACAATCTACAAATATTCAATTCAATCAGTGTATGAAACAAAACATCGGCAATTATAAGTATGAAAGAAATAAAAACAAGGTTGATCGTCTTTCAATTTACAATTCCAACCATTTAATTGAGCCTCTTATCCAAAAAAAAAAACCATTTAATTGAGCCAGTGAAGGTTGACCTAAAACAAAGTCCTTGTAAAAGATAGTAATTCTTTTCATCACACAGAAATAAATAACATGCAATCACATCATTGATTACTTGAGTACAAATGTGTACAAGAATTAATTATGGAAACAATCACATTAAGGTAAATGAGTCATGACAATGCAAGTAATCATGTGCGCCTCTTCAACATATGCCAAATAATTATTTCAAAACTAAAACACAAAATGCTGCAGTTATCTAAGTTTATCATAAAATGCTAGTGATTTTTTTTTTTTTTTTTTTTTTGTGGATGGGAAACAATAAAATACTAGTCAAAATGACAAAGTATTTTCAGCACCAAGAAAAAACAGAAGCAAATTAATTTTCTTTAATAAAAGAAACAACGTCAAAGTCAAATTAACTAAACTGATTTCTAAATAAACAAGTGAAGACAAAAAGAAATAAAACAGAAGAAAATAAGATAAATGCAATGATGATACTGCCACTTATTTTTATGCAAGTTCTATAATCCCTAACACATTTAATTGAGTTATGCAAAAGAGGCTTTGAATTACATCGTTCCAGTCAATGGATATGAACTCAGTATTTACAATGTCAAGGGAAGTAATTGAAAAATATGCAACATTTGGATCCAACTTCCAAGTTTACATATTTTTGCTGCACTACAAAAATGTAATGAAACAGGCAGGCAATTTCTATACCAAGGTATAGTTCCAACCGCTACCTATCCCATGAACTTTGATAAATATTATCAAGGAATTGATTATACACATGGTACAAGAAAAGACGTGAGATAAAAAGATGAAAATATAAGGATCCTGGCTCAATTTGGCAAAAAAAAAAAAAAAAAAATTTGACCAAACTGCCCACTAAATGATGAGGAAAATAAGACCATTAAAAGTCCATCTTTTTTGTGCCAATAAATTGATTTGTACAATTGCAGATAACAAGTTTGAGGAAAAAGACACAAGTCAACGGCATGAGATGAACAACATGACCCAGAGAATGTCTGCTACCCAAAGAAATGGCAAGTTCAAAATCAAGTACAATCAAAAGTTCTTAATAAATCAAAATGAATTACCACAATGTGACTCTAAACCTCTGTACACAATCTTCTAAAAACAAAAATCAAGTAACATGTAACAATTATTCTTAGCATAAGGTGTGATCTAGTCTGGCACAAATCATAATACATATAATTCAGAACAATAAGCACAAGGAACAGAAATTCAATTTTTCTTGATTACCGTGCCAGGCCCTTCTGTGCATGGTCCCCCAACCAAAGCAATAATTCGAGCACCAGTTCCAGGCAAACAAGCCCCAAGCAAACTAGCAGCAACACTCAATGCCACTCCGGTGCACCGAGATGCCCGAGTACCAGGAGCAACAGGCCATTGATCCGTTTGAAGTTCATCCAACAACTAAAATTCACAACAAACACAAGAAAGTTCAAGAATACGCAACCAGAAAATCAACCACAAACAGAGAACGAAACGAAACCTACCGAATTGAGAGTATATTCACATTCAGAAGCTGGCAGCAAAAAACGAGAAACACCCGAATTAGGGAATGCATTCTGTACCCCCTTATGATACGTTCCACCACCTCTCCGCCCGCCCATCGCAAGACCCAATTGCTCCAAAACCTGCTCCTTGGAAACCTCCTTCGTACCTCGAAAGACATACACCTTAGACATATCAGAGAATCCCAATTCATAAACCTGAACCTGAGTCCCAAACGAAACAAATCCCACAAGCGCATTATCAGGCAATAACCCAACCGCCCTAGAAAGAGCAGATTTCACAAACCCCAATTCCTCCTCAATCATGCAAGTATCAAGCAAAAACAAAAAAACCGGGGAAGGATTCTCCTGTTGGGCAGAATCCAAACCAGGATTAGGGTTAATAGATTGCGGAATAGCGTATTGAACAGTAGTATACTGCGGATAAAGCTCGCCCGGAAGATGGGTCTCAGAGATCATAGCATAATGAGGCGGAAAATGACACCGCTGGAAACAAAACGGGCAGATCCAAATCTTGGCGGTGAAGTCGACACGGGAAAAGGGGTTGAGCACGGCTGCACAAGTCTTGCAACGGAGGGGCGCGTACGGGAGCGTGGGGATCTCGGGGTGAGGCCGGATCGGAGCGATCGAAACCGCGAGTGGAACCACGCACTTGCTGGCGTCAACTTTGGTGCGAGGCCACACATTCCATGTCATACGAACTCCGTCGATTCCTTCCGGATCTGCGTTCGCCATTTCCGACATCGTTGAAGATCGAAATCAAAAGGGTAATCAACAAATGAATTGAAATTGGTTTTTTGGAATGGGAAATGGGGTTTTGGTGGGAAAGGAGGAAGTGGGTATTGGAGATTAGGGGAAATAGAAGAGAAATAGAGCGAGAAAGCAGCGAATTGAGGCGACCCCCTGAGAAATTGCATAGAAAGGGGTCACCGCAAGGAGAAGAAGATAGAAAGAGAGGATGAAATTGGAGAACTACAATTGGGAAATTGGGGATTGGAAATTGGGAATTGGAGAAGAAGGGTCGAGGATTGAGAGAGATTTGGTGGGGGAGCAATGCTGTGTAAAAAAGGAAGAACAATGTCAATGTTTTCTCTTTGCCTTTCGTCTAAGTTTATGAATTGTGCCAAATATGTTAATAACGCTAGCATTTATTAAAAACTTCCCCATTTATTAAAAAAAATAATAATAATAATTTGCTCTCATATATTTTAATTATAGTAATTTTATATTTTATTTATAACTAAATTTTGGGCAATATTTTGCGTATCTAATTCTGTCCTTGAATCTTGAGGGAAGACTATCTTTTATACCGAATAAATACTATCTATACTACTGATTGAAGATTATATTAATTGAAGACGATATGCTACATTAATTGAAGATTATATGTGTATTGAATGATATTTGTTACACTAATTGAATGTAACATGTGCATGAGTTTTCTATCTTCTTATTAGGTTCATCCCAATTTGTTGTTATGATTTCCTCCTAAAAATTTGATATTCATGAATTTTTATTTTACTATACATCACAAATCTTGTCAATAATGATAATAAATTAAAGGTGTGTTATATGTGAGTGAGTGATTTGATTACCTAACATTTAATAAACTCTCAACTATTCTCACATATAATTTCAAACAAAAAAAAAATCACAAATAGATATCAGGTAAATAAATATAAGATTAATTTATAGATAAGTAGATATAATGGATGAAAATCAAACCTTTTATTTTTTAAATCTTTATCGACAATTAAGTCTCACTTATTAACAAAAAAGAAAAAAAAATTAATATAATATAAATGGAAATATTGAACTACCTAACTTTTAATAGTTGATATATTTATTATCTTAGTTGAGCTTAATAAATTATTATGTAATGAATTGTTTTTACCAATAGAAAAAAGGATATGAGCTTCCTACCCATTATAGAATAGAATAGATAAATGAAAGAATCTTACCAGATTTTTTATAGATAAATTCTAATAGAAAATTGTCAAATCATCAAAATTTGTAGAGCCAGATATAAGCACACTCAAATTTGTAGATATCACATATTTAAACTCAAGTATAAAATATAAATTTTATATTGGTGAAGCCTTTAAATTTTAAAGGTTTACTTTTCTTACGAAATCTTAAATTCACAATTATAAAGATTAATTTGTATAACTTATAAAATATAAAAAAGAGTGTCTGCGTAATACAAAAGTAAGAACAAAATCCACTCATTAATCAAGTACCAAAAATTCACCAAGTTAATGAAGTACCAAATAAAGTTTATTTCATCCCTGACAATTATATAACTCTTTACAAAGTTGCCATATTTTTCTCAATAAATTAAATTATAATGTGGTTGATTTTTTTTTTTTTAATGTAATCTCATTAAAAAAAAAAAACAATATTTAATTTCATTTAAGGAATCTATTTTTATATTCATTAAATATACATGGCTTTTTTTAAAAAATGGAAGTCTATCTCGATAGAAACTCCAATATAATTATTACATTTAAAAGGTAATTTGATGAAATTAAAAGTTTGAAGTAAACATTGATATTTATTTTTTATTTTTTAAAAATTGGGAAATTTGAATTTCACTCTCCTATATTCAAAGTATTATTGATCGTTTTTAGACTGTGGCACCGAAAACATTGATATTTATCTTAAAAGTTTTTACTTCATATCCAAAGTTGATTGAATTGCTTGATGACAAGTTGGTAATTTATGGAGGGTTGTTTTATTTTATTTCATTTTTTCTATGGATTTTATGTTTTTAAGAAACATTTTACTATTTTTTTTTTTTTAATCGAGAAACAAGAGTTTCAGTCCCTTATACTCAGAGCACCATTAGCCCGTCCTTAGACGGTGGAACTGTGATATTTCGTAAAGGTATTATAGTTTAACTGCTCTCCAACAAGCTCGTACCGAGGGTCTTTTAAGGAAACATGTTTTGTAGTACATAGCCCCAACCATTAGATCCCCTTAGAGACAATAAGCATTTGAAGTATTAATCAAATCACTAAACATTAAATCAATATTTTAAAATTATTTTGTATACTTCAATAACCTTATATTTACAAAGCATCTCGAAGGAAAATGGTTAAAACTTGTAATATTTTGATTGTGGATAAATGACAATTATCAACCAAATATGCCTATGTTTTGCTCTTTTGACAAACATTTGACTTTTAAAAAGCAAGCTACAAACAGATGAGGATCCTTTGAAAAATTGGTGGAATGCTCTTTGGAACTTCGAAGTTCCTAATAAAATTAAGTATTTTATTTGGAGAATTTATAACAACTTTGTTCTAACTTTACTCAATATCTATAAGAGAGGAATGGGAAATGACCCAAGGTGCCCCCATTGTTATAAGGATGTTGAGTCTATTCCATGCCATTTGGGAGTGTAAATGGACAAAAAAAACATAGAGAAACACTTCGTTCTTACTCTTAAATGTACCTTCCTCTATTACTAAAGCGGCATATTTATTACTATGGTTTTTTTGAAAGTATCCCTATGTCTCAAATGGAAGAACTCATGTAAATGTGTTGTTGGATCTGGAGCGGAAGAAATTGGGCAATGTTAAAAAATGGTTGGGTTGATCTACAAGAGGCACAAAAGTTTGCATCCTAAGATTGGGATTTTTGCCATCAGTATTTGCAAGACTTTAAAATGGCTATAGGTAAGTTTGCTACTCGCTCTAATTCTCCTTTGGCAAATTCTTTGAACACTAAAAAATGGAATCTCCCAAATTGTTTAAATTACAAAATAAATACAGATGCTCCTGTGAATCTCTCATAAATGAGATGTGGGTTTGGGATAATTGTTATAAATCATTTTGGGGAGGTTATGTTTTCTCTTTCGAAGCCTATTGCACGGATTTTAAATACTGAGATTGCAGAGGCCATGGCTATTAATGAAGGCATGGAACTTGCGGTGGATCTAGGCTTTAGGCGGATTGAGATTGAGACAGACGCATTACGAGTTTTCAATCTACTTTAAAAGCAGAACCCAGATCGTTCGGCATTGGGGAGGATAGTGGAAAAGGTGCTGACTGTGATGAGGAGGTTGTCATTCGTCTCATTCTCATGGTGCGAAAGAGGTGCAAACTCAATTGCCCACAAATTGTGCGTATGGCGGTGTTGAATAACCAAGAAAATCTTTGGATGGAGGAAATTCTAAATGATGTGAAAAGAGAGTATCAATTAGAATTACATAGGGAGAAAACTTATGCGTAGGTGTTCCTCTTTCTTAATTGCGTTTAATTATGCTTATTTAAAAATAAAATAAAAAAAAGCTACAAACACCATACATATATTTAAATGAGGTGTTTGATTTTTTGAAGGTATTTCGATGAAAAGTTATAGATGAATCAATAAAAAAGTTATAATAATATCTCGTTTGGATATATTTGTTTGTAAATAAATTATAATAGTAGTTAGTTTGAATATTTGTAGATAAGTTGTATGATGATTTTGTTTATTAACGAATAATGTGACTATATTTATTTGTTTATTATTTTAATTCTCAAATATTATGTTCATGCTTATAATTTTATTTGTTAATATTATTTTATTCACTTTTAAAAAATTTATTTTCTTAATTTCATTTTTTTTTTCATCATAATATGAATTTTATTTTATATTTTAAAGAATCGCATAAAAACTTTGCAAGAATGACATTTTAATTGCATAACAAAAAAATTGATTTGATGACTGAAAATGAAAATGACAGTGACCTAATGATTCCATTATTTGGTATTAATCAAATTCAACATTATGGTTACAGGTTCAATTTCAAGAATCCGTATTTAACTTACATTTATTTGAGAATAGTAATACAAACAAATAAAAGTTTATTATGAAAACATTATATTGTGTGAACGAAAATAATTTCTAATTAATTAGATCATTAGTAAATGAAAAAATATTAACAATTTATTTAAAACAAAAAATATATATAATTGATTATGAAACTACCATTAATTTTAAATTACCAAATATAATTTTTAAATACGAAATTTATTATAAAGTTATCATTCATTTAAAATTCCAACAAGACGTTGTTTTTTTCTTTTTCGAACTGCAACAAGGCGTTGTTTGTTTTATGATTTTCAACAAGATGTTACAAATGAGTTATTATAATTATCTTTTAAAAAATCTCATCAAAACGAGTATAATCATTCAAAACAATTATTCATTAAAACCACTTAAAATAATAAATTTAAATAACCTCTCATTTTTAAACCAACCTATCACCTCTTTTAAAAATCTCATCCAAACAAGTTTTTTCATGCAACTTCTCAACCAAAATTATTATCCGAAGGAGATATTGTTTCTAATTCTTCACAAAAATTACATTCAAACTAACCATTACACGATTTTCAATTTTTAAACACTCAAAATAATATCTCTTTGCAATCACTAATACAAATTCCATCCTGAAAGAGGGAGTGGATCAATGGACTCATAAAACGAGTCGGGTCACCCGAACTCAGTAAAACGCTCAATTATACATCAAAATAAAGTATCTTCTTCCTTCTCTCTTGAGGCATTTCAAATTTCTTCTCTCTCTCTCTTCTCTAACGGCTACTTCTCTCTTCGTCTTCATCAAAATCTTCAACGTCTCTTCTTTCTCTCTGAGAAAAACCCTACTTCTTCCATTTCCCTGCAATGAAGCCAAGAAATGCGATCTTGCGAGAGGCCCATGGCGCCGACCCGCCTTATTCGCCGTGCCCTAGCGCCGGAATCAAGGGTAGACCTCCTCGGAGGCCGAAGCCGTCCAAGGAGAATGCTCCGCCTTCGGATCCGAACTCCATGGTTCCGGATTTCAAACCCTCGCCGGCCAAGTTGAAGAGCCCACTCCCTCCCCGGCCTCCGTCTTCCAATCCACTCAAGCGGAAGCTCGTTATGGAGCCCGTTCCTGAGAATTCGATCCCCGGATTCTTTGATTCTGGTGTCAAGGTACATTTCGTGTTTTGGTTCATTTTTATTGGAGTTTAGGGTAAGTTTTGAAATCAGTGAAGGTACCTTTGTAGATGTTTTGTACTTCTGGGTTCAGGGTTTAGAAGGGAGCGACTCCGGTTTTTGTTCAGTTCATTCATGTTTTGGATGTCAGACTTGCATAATGTTACTTAAAACCTGGATGTTAACCATCATGGAGTCCATGACTTAGTGGTCAAGAAAGGCCTTAAGTTATTTATGTTATTAAGAGGTGATGAAAAAAAAAAAAAAAACTATGACTATCACTTACATAAGAATTAATTTCTTTTGGGTTTCTTTGATATCCAAATATTGTAGAGTCAAACGGTATGTTCAATTACAATAGTACAAGTGCGCATAAGTTGGCTCGGACACTCACTTATATAAAAAAAAACCCTGTATGTTTAACTGTGTTTCCTAATGTTTTGGTTTATTTGTGGCTTGTCTTGAGAAAAAGATTCTAATATTATGTCAATTGTGATTAAGGATATGAGTGGCTGTACAAGGAGAGATGATGTACTCTCAATTTAGGAGGATTTGTTGCTCTAGCTCTCAAGATTGCCATTGGAACCTTTTCTGAGCATAATATATGTCTGTGATTTTCAGGTGGTAGTGCGCATGAGGCCACCGAGCAAAGACAGAGACGAAGGGGATAATATTGTACAGAAAGTTACTAATAATTCTTTGTCAATAAATGGGCAAGCATTTACTTTTGATGCTGTTGCTGACTCTGAGGCAACACAGGTACGATCTTTAATGACCTCTATTATAGCTTTTTGATGGATATTCGAAAATATGGGGTGAATGATTAAGTTGTGTTTTATTCTGTTTTTAGCTTGATATCTTCCAGCTTGTAGGAGAGCCTCTTGTTGAAAATTGTATGGCTGGTTTCAACAGTTCCGTATTTGCATATGGGCAGGTAATGTATACATCTCTTCACCTACCTTTCTATTTCTTGCATTTTATGATGCTTATTTTTCATCCTATTTGCATATGTTCTAATTAAAACAGACGGGAAGTGGCAAGACATTCACCATGTGGGGTCCAGCCAACGCTTTGTCTGATGACAATTTATTAAGCGAGCAGAAAGGCTTAACTCCCCGCGTTTTTGAACGGCTCTTTGCTCGTATAAATGAGGTGGGTTCAAAAGGTTTAGTTCTTAGACTCTTAAAGGTAATTGTGTGTAGTCTCACATTATTTAGGCTTTGACAAAAATTGCAGGAACAAGTGAAGCATGCTGACAAGTTACTCAAGTATCAGTGTCACTGTTCTTTTCTCGAGGTTGGACAATTACTATAGTTGGTCTTCCATAGTGTGATCGGAATATTTTATCTTTGAATTCATTCATATTCACTGGAAAAGCTTTATTGCAGATTTACAATGAGCAAATCACTGATTTATTGGATCCAAATCAGAGAAACCTCCAGGTTATTGATATTTCATATTGCCTCTTGATCTCTCTCTCTTCTTTCTAAATAATAAGCTAAAAGAACAGAGAAGAAACCATTGTTCTACTTCCCATAATATGATAAACTTATTCTGTCTTCTGTTGGATTCATCTTACAGATTAGAGAAGATGTAAAATCTGGTGTTTATGTTGAAAATCTAACGGAGGAGTGTGTGACTACAATGGTAGGCGTTACTCAGCTTTTAATGAAGGTTTGCTATCTTCCCTTTCTGCTAAATTCGTGGACCTAAGTGCACCCCCAACGAACCTACCTACACATAGTTGATTAGAAATGTTAAGGATATTATTATATATTTATATGATCTTTTGATCTTGGTTAAAGGTAGCCTTTCTATATTAATTTTAATCACTTACTGTTATTACAACGGTAATTCTTTGATTTTATGATGCTATATTCCACCCCATAAGCTCTTTATGTGATTGTATTTAGGATGTACACAACCTGTGCTTATTAATTATTAAGATAAATTGTCAATTGGTTCTACTTTCTAAGGATGCTTGTAACATGAGCTCCTATACCTTGGATTTGGAATTGGTTCGATTTTCCCTCGTTCTACTTTGCATCCTCATGAGAACTAATCATGCATATATGTTGACAGCTAGTAGAGGGAGCATTTGAATGAAAATACCAAGTAAAAAGATCTATGACTTCAATTGTCAAATATTAGGGTCAAGTAGTTGCAATTGTCCAAAATGTCAAAATTAACCATTTAGTATTGGATTTCCAAAATAAAACAAGGAAAAAGCTTCCAAGGAACAAATAGAGCAGACCTTGTTGGAAAAGTATTCCCAGAAACCTTTTCAGAGAGAAAGTTGTCTGCAACAATAATATTACCTATTAGTTCCTATTCCCAAGGCATGAAAAGCAAAACCTTAATGAAGATGAAAATTCTTACTTTGCATTCTTAATTTTTGAAAGACATAAAACGGACATTCTTGAGGTACTTGCATACATTTCAATTTTGGTTTAATACTTTTGGTGAACTATTGTAGAGATATTGTGGCCTGTACGTTTAGAAACCGTGCCATATACTTCTCAAAGCATGGAAACGTAAGTTTAATGAAGATCGAAGAGTTTGACTTCAAATTCTTGATTTTGGGGAGGCAGGGAAATGCCACTGTTGGATTATCCTAACCTAAATCATCTCATCATAGCTATATTACTGAGTAGATAATACTTCCATCATGTAGCAATATGGAAAATCTGGATATTTAAAAAACTTGTCATCAGTTTTTAGTGTTATTTGTGAAAAATTGGCATTACTAGTACATGGTCACCACTCTTCTACCTTTTTGTAGTTAACCTCTTAGAATGACTTTGATAGTTTAAACATCTTATTTTTAATCAGAGAATAATTATGCAGGGTTTATCTAACAGGAGGACTGGTGCTACGAGTATTAACTCCGAGAGTTCACGGTCACATACTGTTTTTACATGTGTTGTTGAATCTCGATCCAAGGTAATACTAAAATAATGTTGCTAATATCTTTTAATATGGTATCATTGGATTCAAATCAAATAATGAATCATATAAGACAGTTTGTAATATGAAAACTGAAAAGTAAACTCTTGTCATGATTGATCAATAATCATTAGATTAACAGCTGTTTGCACTGTCAAAGAAAGCCATTGAACTCAAAGTGGATAACTAATCATCCTGATTGTTCATAATGGAATGCATGAGCATTAAAATTTAGGTTGACAATCATTTTATTGTGCAGAGGATGGTAGATGGTTTAAGCAGCTTTAAAACGAGTAGAATAAATCTTGTTGATTTAGCTGGTTCCGAGAGGCAGAAGCTAACAGGTGCAGCGGGGGAGCGTTTGAAGGAAGCAGGAAATATCAACAGATCACTCTCACAACTTGGGTATAACCAATGAAAACTAGTGGGAGATATTTAGATCTATCATTTAAGCAATGATCTTCCCAATGAGTTTATTATTATTTTTAATTATTTATTTATTATTATTTTTTCCCATTTATTTTTTAATATTAATTAATTGACTAATTATTTATCAGAGTTCTGGTTGATACAACTCCATGTTTTTACTCTTTTCATCTTCAGTGAACTCACATATCTCACAAAGATTTAATTTTTGGTTTCATGCATAGAGAAATGGAGTACTACTCTCAAATCTATTTTGACTAGCTAGCAAATTAGAGCATAAGTATCAGATACCAAACATTAGGGGAAACGTGTAGGGGATAGAGTTTGTTCAGAGTTGGTATCCTTTTCTTTTTTCTATGAAGAAGAATTAAAATACATAATTATAGTATTTGAATTATAGTTTTCAAATATTCAGATGCAAGTCTCGCCTGAAGAAACAACATCAAATTTTTTAAACAGTGCACACAAGTTTAAGCTAGATAAAGGATATTATTTTTGCAGTTTACCTTCTATAGCAGATCAAAGAGTTATCATAATTCTTAAATTAAGCCTTTTTTTTTTTTTAAATTTCAATTTCTAATGTGACTACATATCACCAAGGATATGCCTTGAAGAAAGTCCCTTTTTCCCATTTATAGAGAAAACGTTGTGGTACAGGAATCTAATCAATATTCTTGCCGAGATTTCTCAAACTGGAAAACAAAGGCACATCCCGTACAGAGACTCCAGGCTAACATTTTTATTGCAAGAATCTCTTGGGGGAAATGCAAAATTAGCGATGGTTTGTGCCATATCTCCATCACAAAGGTTAATATAATATTGGAGATTTCCTCTTATCTTGAAGACTATTTTTCCTTCTTGAAATGAAAATTTACGTGGGATGTTTTTGTAGCTGCAAGAGTGAGAGTTTTAGTACCTTGAGGTTTGCCCAGCGTGCCAAAGCTATTAAAAACAAAGCTGTTGTCAATGAAGTTATGCAAAATGATGTGAATCACTTGCGTGAAGTGATACGGCAGCTCAGGGTACTCTTTGTTCTTAGTATTTAGCAATTCTCATGCAATACTCTTATACTTTTTGAATTGAGAATATGACTAAACGGAGGTGTCTAACAGGACGAACTACACCAACTAAAGTCAAATGGAAATAATTCAAAAGATGCAAATGGAGGACACTCTGCAGCATGGATCCGTAGAAGTTTAAATCTACTAAAGTCTAGTTTAAATTGTCCTATCATATTACCTCATGTGGATGATGATGGTGATGAAGTAATGGAAATTGACGAGGAAGCTGTTGAGAAGCTCTGTGAACAATTGGACAAACAAAACACTGAAACTGTTAAATCAGGTTTATCAATTGCCTTAGAAGGAAACAAGTTACCTGGTAGTGAATATCGAAAGGAAAGTTCTGATGATATAGATGTAAATATGGAAGAGGAAACATCTGTACAGGATGAGATCATGATTGCTGGTTCAACAAAAGAGTCGGTATATGATACTCCAATATCTTCCAGTATCGACGTGCCAAACCATCATAACTTTGAAGCACAAAATCAAATAGCTACGAACTTGCTGGACCAAATGTCTTTCGGTGAACCTTCTGAGAATAATATTATGAGCTCTTCGATGGAAAGAGTAAAAATTGGAGAACGAAAAACTCCAGGTGACAACCCCTTGTGTACATCCTCTGAACCTCTCTGTGGATTTCAGGCTAACAAGTCTGATTTAGATACGCTCAACAAATCCTCAAATGGAATTCTTAGTTGTGTTTCTTCTCTAGACCTCAGCATAGTTCCTTGTGATGTGTCACCAGTTCTCAAATCTCCTACTCCAAGTGTTTCACCTAGAATCAGCAATAGCAGAAAAAGCTTAAGGACTTCAACAATGTTGTCTGCTTCACAGAAAGATCTTCAGGCTGAGACTAAGCTTGGCTCAGATCTTTTGCAAAAACCATTTGAAATGTCCTTGAGAACGAGCTCTGCTAATGAATTATCAATGTCTACCAAGAGTAAGAATACTGTTGTAACAACAGCACAGTTGGCTGCAAGCATCCAAAATGGGCTTGACATTATTGATAGTTCTCGTCAGAGTTCAGCATTTAGAAGATCTTCATTCAGATTTTCATATAAACCTGCAGAAAAAATTAATATGTCAACAAACAAAATTGATGTTGGCGTGCAAACATCTTGTGGTGATGAGGCCGGTGGTGAAAACCTTTTTATGTGTAGTAGTTGCAAAATTAGAAAGCAGCTGGAGGTTAGAGAGGAGAATGGTAGCTCAGATAAGCAATTAGTACCTATGGATGGTCCAAACTCTGCTGAGAAATCTAGGATACAAGTTCCTAAGGTATGTGGAGTTGAAATTCCATTTTTTCCTGCCTGCTTAGTGTAAATGTAACTATATATTTTTTTGTTTTTCTACAGGCAGTTGAGAAAGTTCTTGCTGGGGCTATCAGAAGAGAAATGGCACTTGAAGAGTACTGCAACAAGCAAGCATTTGATATTAGTCAACTCAACCGTTTGGTATGTTCCTTCGGGATTTGCCTATATTTATCCTTGTACCTGTTGGTCACATCTCTTGATTTTGCTTGACTTTGCTTGGGGCCACCTTTTCACAGGTACAACAGTACAAACACGAAAGAGAATGCAATGTTGTACTTGGACAAGCCAGAGAAGACAAAATTCTTCGCCTTGAGAGCCTCATGGATGGTATCTTACCAACTGAGGAGTACATGGAGGAGGAATTAGTGTCCCTCACACATGAGCATAAGGTTCGAGTCTCTATCTAGAGATATTTCCTCTGAGATTGTTTCGTTTCTCACTTTGGCATGTACAGGTTTTAAAGGAAAAATATAAGAATCACCCTGAAGTCCTGCAGACACGAATGGAGTTGAAAAAAGTTCAAGATGAATTGCAAAGTTATAGGAACTTCTATGACTTGGGTGAGAGAGAAGTGCTAGTGGAAGAGATTCAGGATTTAAGAAGTCAGCTGCAATACTACATTGACTCATCTTCCTCCACATCCTCGCGAAAGAAAAACTCTCTTTTGCAATTGACTTATTCTGAGCCTAGTAGCGCTCCACCACCTCTTGGTGCAATTCCAAAGTTAACAGAAGAGGGTGCTGAGGAGAAACTTGAACAGGAGAGAGCTCGTTGGACTGAGGCAGAGAGCAAGTGGATCTCTCTTTCGGAGGAACTGAGAAGGGAACTTGAAGCAAGCAGGTTGCTAGCAGAAAAAAGAAAACGAGAGCTTGAAGCGGAGAAGAAATGTGCTCAAGAGTTGGATGAAGCTATGCAAATGGCCATGGCAGGGCATGCACGGTTGCTCGAACAGTACGCAGACTTGGAAGAAAAGCACATGCAACTGCTTTTAAGCCAGAGAAAGATACAGGATGGAATCGGGGATGTCAAAAAGGCTGCTGCTAGAGCAGGAGTTAAGGGTGCAGAGTCTAAGTTCATAAATGCCCTTGCTGCTGAAATTTCAGCACTAAAAGTTGAAAGGGAACGAGAAAGACGCTATCTAAGAGATGAGAACAAGGGACTTCAAGCTCAATTGAGAGATACTGCTGAGGCTGTGCAGGCTGCAGGTGAATTGCTTGTGCGGCTCAAAGAAGCAGAGGAGGGAGTTGCTACTGCTCAGGTCAGTTAAAAAATGATATAGAATTTATTTTCCTTTCTCATGAATCACTGAGCATTCTTTTATTCCATATTATATAAACTCAAGAAGCAGAGGAGGGAGTTGCTACTGCTCAGGTCAGTTAAAAAATGATATAGAATTTATTTTCCATTCTCATGAATCACTGAGCATTCCTTTATTCCATATTATATAAACTCAAGTGTGCCAGTTATTGATGTTAAAAAGAAAGTTTTAATGGAAAATATATTACTGTTTGCTTGGGAGGATACTAAGGTTGTCCAACTTTTAGTGGAACATAAAATAACTTGCTCAAGTCACAAGTGTGCCAAGCCTTTCTCTAAAGTTGGTGGTGCTTAAAAGGAAACATATAATGGGAAAAAAATAGTTAGTTAATAACACTGTTCATTTTGACCAATGTTAATTTTGAGTTAAATTATTTATCTAGATGAAAGGGTGCACAAAGATGAACCTAAAGTACACATCACTTAAATCAAAATCCTTTGACAATTTAGATTCAAAAACAAATTTGTTAGCAAGACTTATCCACCCTGCTTAGTTCTAAAGTTGCTGGTGCTTAAAATGGAACATTTGGTGGAGAACTTAGTTATTACTGTCATTTAGGATTTATTAACCGAAGGTGGTGCCCAAAGATGATTTAGCCTAGCCTTAAATCATAACATAAAACTTTCGACAGTTTTGATTTAAAAGCTTTTATTTGTTTGCAACACTTGTCCATCCTGCTTTGTTCTGGTTGAAGTTAAATGCTATTAGTTTTGTTCGTTAATAGCTGTGAGTACTTGCACCATTAATTTGTGGATAATGCACATTTTTTATGCATAAATATTGCACATCTACAATAGTTGCCTTTTTTTTTCAGAAAAGATATGTTCCTTGTATATTTTTTGCAGTTTATTTTGCACCTTTTATAGCCTACGCTGAATGAAAATGTGTTTTGTTTTGGGGCTGGTTTCATAATTCTAATATGTGAATATATCAACTAGTATTCTATTAAGTAAATTTTGTTCAAACTGCTTTTGATGATATCTGCAGAAGCAAGCAATTGAAGCTGAACAAGAAGCTAAGAAAGCCTACAAACAGATAGACAAATTGAAGAAAAAACACGAAAAGGAGATCAACACACTCAATGCTCTCACTGCAGATTCTCGATTACCAAAGGCAGGTATAAGGCCTGCTTATGATGATGAAACAAGCAAATCCAAATACGGCATAGACGAATCCCACGATCAGCGCTGGAGAGAGGAATTTGAGCCATTCTACAATGGTGACGACAACGAGCTACCTAAACTCTCAGAACCTTCCTGGTTCTCTGGATATGATAGATGCAACATATAGGACGACAAAATTATGGTAGTGCAACATATATGTAGCCCTCACAGGTAAATTTCTCATTACATATAGCTGTTTAATATAATAACCCTCTTATTTGTAGCTATTACTAATGATAATGAGGAGAATTACATGCTTGTTCCCTCATTGTTTTTATTCAAATTCAAATTCTGGAAGTTCATAAGGGTGGAATGAATCGTAGATTTCTTTTATTGTCTCCCTCCATCATAATCTTGCCTCATGTATGGCTTCAATGCTTTTTATTTCTCGAGTCTCATTTATTAGGATTACGCGTCGAAACTACCACCAAACTTTAGATATAGAAAAGTCCAGGGATGGTTAATTCTTTTCATCTATTTCACCACATGTGTTTTCTGGATAAGAAATTGTTAGGTTTTGTTCTCTTTTGATTAAGCTCATTTAATATCACAATTTTTTGTTATTTTGTAGGAGTGAAATCTAGATGAAAGATTCTTAGTTTATTTGAACTTACAAAATTCATTGTCATTCTGACATGTTGTCAGCTTGTTGACAAATACAAAGGCTTGCATTGTTATTCACCATGCAATTTTCTGCTCTCTAATGAGTCTCAAAATTGGGGTGTTGAAGCAAAAAGGATAATGTATGGACCAGAAAATTAAGGAGCAGAGATAATAAAGTTTTTTTTTTTTTTTTTTTTGGGTTAAAAAAGAGATAATATAGTTTTTTGGAAATAAAAGGATTTCAGATAATGTTTAGAGTTTGGGCATAAAAATAGGAGCCAATCATCAAAGTTCATTTACTTTGGGGGAAATAGAATAGGATTTATGAGAAAATCTGTTCATTTCATTCACTTTCCAGTTCTATTTTCAATTCCATTGTCATTCCATTTGCCCGATGAAAAAGAAAAAAAGATTAAAATAATATTTTGGTCCCTACACATTCAATGTCAAATTTTAGTCTATACATTTTGAAGTTCGTTCAATTTTAATTCAAGAATTTTTAAACGTTTAATTTTAGTCTCTAAACTTATAAAAATGTTCAAAATTGATTCCTATTGTTTAGAGTAGTTAACTTTCCCGTTCCAAAATATGTTTGAACTTATCTAAACAGCGGAGACTAATTTTGAACTTTTAAAGTTCAATGATTAAAATTGGACATTTCAAAGTCGAGAGACTCAAATGAAACAAACTTCTAAGTCTAAGAATCACAATTAGATATTTGAGAGTTTAGAGACAAAAACAGAACAAACACAACATCACCAAAATATTATTTTAACCAAAAGGAAAGGATAAAAAGAGACCTGAAATTTGAACTGTTCTCATTTATTTGTTTGGTTTGTTGTCAAAATGATAGCAGGCAATGTTCAGAAGGATAAGAGAAATGTCTGTGAAACCAAACAGACAGTTAGTTCATTGGCACTTCTCTTCCTCAAATAATAGCAGACCATTTAATTTAATGCAATGGAGACCATAAAACAAGATGCTTGTGGCTTTGTCTCTCTTTCTCTTTATAAGAGGACCAGTTCTTGTTCACCATTGAAACTCAAGAAATAGACTCTGAGAGACAAATAAAAAATTTATAAAAAAATAAAATAAAATAAAAACAAGTAGGGCTCTCAACCCTAGCCATCCATTCAGCCTTTCATCTTCCAATTGGAACTCACAAATTTCATATACTTTATGCTCATTTTCTTTCTGTGGAGAGTAGGAACAACTGACCCATCACAATTTAAAAGATGGATATGGATTTGAAAGTGACCATTGGGAGACAATACCAGCCATGTGATAGTGAGAGAGAGAAAAAAAAATTTCTTTTTCTTGTGGGGGACTGTTTGGTTCTAATCAGTGAGATAATGAGTTTTAAGTTTTCGTGTCACTTTACACGGAACTTGGCTATTTGTACGAGACAAACTATTTGACCCAACATTTGGTTGTAAAGGAATTTCGTAGGAAATTATTTCCTAAGTAGGTTGATATCATGGACGGAATTCATAACCTTTTGATCTTACAAAGTCTTCTAGATCACTAGGACAACCCATGATAGTTAAGAGATGAACTATTTAGAGTAAAACTTTTATGACCCTTGAAAGGGAGTGATTAAGAGGGTTTTAATGAGTTAAAAGATGAGGAGTTCAATTTATAGTGGTCAACTACCTAGGAACTAAATTCCTACAGATTTTCTTGACATTTAAATGTTGTAGGGTCAGACGGTATATTTCATGACAAGTCATAGTGCACACAAATTAGCCCGGACAGTCACGAATACTAAAAAACAAAAAACAAAATTGATGCTCTTGTAGATCCAACTGCTTAAAATTACCAACCAAGCAGTTTCAGCCTGTCAAATAATTTTTCCATAAGAGAAAACAGGAGAGTTTGAACTTGTAGAGACAGAAGATTTTCTTTGAATGGATAGGGGTTATTAGTGCAAAAATATTAATCACATTGTTCTACTAATTGGATGCTCTCATGTATTCAACCATGAAAAATGATCAGCCAAGTTGTTCCAACCCTTAAAAACTAACTTTTTCCTATTGAGAGAATAGGGGACGCGAAACTTTGATCTTTGGAGCGACGCTCATCTCGTAAACTCTTAAATGCAGTCTCACATATTTGACCCTCTCCCTTGGGGAGGATATATTTGCTTATCGAGTTGGTTGCCTTTTCGGTATGAGGACACGATCCGATTTGGGGCCTATTTAGCCCTGGATAGAAAATATTATTCAACAAAGTTGTCACATTTAATGGTAGGGAATTACAATGTTCTGCCTCCTCAAATAATTTCTCTGCTTTCACTGTCATGGGGAGCTGTTTGGTTATCACAATTTGTTGATTGTTTGTACTGTATTGTATTATGGAGATTACATGACAGTGCTTGGAGTTTAAGCAATTAAAATTGCTTTTTTAGATGAAAGAAACAGCCATTAATAATAATAATAAAAAGTATTTGTTCTAGTGGTTAGGTGAAGCATTCATTCATTCCAAACATTATAACCAATAATAGCAAATAATAATCCCATCAACCTTGATTCCTCTAGGCCCCTCTTTGTAGTTATCAAGCCTATAAGCCCTTCTTTTTTAGTTCTCAAGAAAACTACATGATCAACAATATAGTTTCTTTTTAAAATATCTATTTGGGCATTATATCTATTTCCTGCTTCAATGCTTCAAAGTTTCATTTTTTTTAGTTCAACAACAATAGGGAACTTATAACCTCTTAGTTATGACACACTTATGCTGAGTCAAACACTCCATTTTTAAGCTTTGGATCTTTTATGAAAATTTTGTTTTTTTTTTGGTCTTTCTTGATAGTTTATTATATATATTTTTTTTAACAAAAGTTTAATATAAAATATTTTTTTGGTCAATTGAAATCGATATGCCAAAGTAAGTTTTACTCAACTAAAATGATTGTATTATCGATTATGAGATTTGTGGTTGTAATATATCTCCAACCTCTTATTGTACTACAAAAAATTGAAGTTGATATATTTGGTGCATCAAAATTTGAAGGGAGAAATTTATAGTTTTGTTTACGGATGAAAAGTAACATTAGATGTCAGATGAGTTAAACTAGTTTTTTATGTTAAATTTAGCAAAAATATGGTAACTGAAAACAAATCCATAAAACAACAATGAATGGAAGTATTAGGGACTAAAATGAAATAATAACAGAAGTTTTTTAAGGATAAATTTGGATAGAGGGTTTTGGAAATGAGGAATAACGGTTATTTAGTGGTTTCAAGTGGTTATGATGAATTTGGAGATGGTAAATTTTGTTTGCTCGAACAATTATGAATGAATATATTGTAGTAAAAAAACTCACGTTTAAATAGAAGGATTATGAGTACTTGTAGTTAAAAAATCGTGTTTTGATAGAAGAGTTACGAATGGATGTAAGGTTAGAAATTTAAGTTTTTTTTCTCAAATACTTTTTTGGCCTTATTAAAACACAATAATATTAAATGGATGTATCAAAATTATTTCATCTCACAATTTGATTCCTAAAACAAATTGGTTTCGATATAGGGATTATATATATAATTTGTACAATCTCATGGAGAATAAGAACAAACAGATTACATCCAATCACTCACCTTCATTATGTTTTGCCTACAAATAGTGAGTAATTAATTTAGTAGAAAGAATGTGCCTTTTTTATTTCATGTCATTGTCTATATGATACTCAAAATCTATCATTAACCTAACAATATCTTGGCTGAAGTAATTACAAGGGATCAAAATGATTTTTTTTTTTTTTTTTTTATTGACTTTACTCACTTTTTTTTTGTTAAAATCTAAATCTTCCCCTGTTGACTTCTTAATCCCAATTATGATTCTAATTGTAATGATATATGAGATTGTTCATCTTTGTTTCTTGCCTTTAGCTGGAATCATTTTTTAATTGTTTAGATAATGCCTATTTTGGCTTTTTGGATCAGGTATACTTTGTCCAATAATATTAATTGAATAAGAGAAAAGATAGTATTTCAAGTAAGGAAAAAAGAAGGATATATTTTCAATTTTGCTCGCAGCATTTCAATAATACTTAATTTAAGTTTTAGTGCGTTTTGAGTGTGTGTTTTTTTTACTTATTTTCTTTTGAAAATTAAATTCATGTAAAGACCAAAATAATCACTTTATCAATATATTAGAATTTAAAATGTTTAATCATCATTATCCTAGTCGAGTATTTTGTTGCATCAAAGACTAAACTTAAACATTAATGAAATGTTAAGGATAAATAAAGGTATTTAATTTTGAAGATATGATCTAAATAGAAATTTCACCCAATCCTTTGGGATGAATTAGAAGTTTTTTTTTTTTTTTTTCACTAAAGTAAAAACGGGTATCCGTCTACAACTGAACCCCACTATATTGCTTTCTTCTTCAACTTATCCATCTTTAAACTAATAAATCTTTTGCTTTTAAGTTTGTGAAGAAGTAGTTAGAGCTTTTAACAACTGCCAACCTGGGCAATGAAAGCTCTATTGAAAAAGGAAAAAAAAATAGGTGTCTTTAGCTGTGATTTGGTAGATAATAAAATTCAAAGTGGCTTTGGATTACAGTTAAGAGAAGCACTTTTATTTTAGATATGAGTCTTCTTATGATTTGATTATTTTGGACTTAAGAGTCTGTCCCCACACAACAGCTGGTTTCAAGTAAGAATCATTTTCCCCCACAAGTTATGCAATTTAACTTAAACATAATATCATCCAAATGGGACCCTTCATCCCATCAAAGTTTTTTCCAGCTATACTTGAAAGCAACTTCATTCAAAAGTGCTTCTCTTTCTGATTGGTTGATGAGAAAATCACAATTTCTTCGTCAACCATCATGAATCGGTCTAGTAGTCATAAAAGACATTGAAAAATTAAAAATTATGATTCAATCCATAACCTTATAAAAATTAATTTTCTACGTATTTCTTGACAATTAAATATAGTAGAGAGTTTAACATTTGTTGCATGAAAATAATTGAAATGTTCCGTAACCTGGCTGAATACTCGAGAGAAAAAAAAAAAAACATCTTAATCACATCCCTTCTGGTGCTTCTTCAACCCCCTGCAAACAAGTCCCACAATAATGCCAGAAAGAGAGAGAAACAAGAACAGAAAGAGACAGAGAGAAAGAATTGTCAGAGAAGAACAATGTTAACATTTATGATTTTCTGAGAAGTAAATTGTAATACAGATGGGTTGGATTGAATGTCAGAACTTTTCAATCTTTTCCAACACTAATTTTACAAATGGTTATGAAAAGAAAGCATTTAAAATGTGGTCTGATAAAAAATTTGAGGCCACTGCTAGTTTTGCTGCTGCAATTAGTTCTAGCATTATACAGAGTGGAGTTCTTGAAAGAACTCTCCAAAAGAATGAGTGGCTGGTACATAATTTTCAGACAGATACAAAAAAGGGGGGAAATTCTTCTATTTTCCCCAAAAAATGGAACTGGAATCCCTTTCTATTATGTACAGATAAAGCCTCACTCGCCACGGGGGACCGCCATGGAATTCGGCAGTTTGTTCTTTGATTCTTTTACAACTCACTCTTCATCTCATTTGCAGCCATAGATCCTGTTCCAGGACATAAATTTTTGGGTTCAGTTTACATATTTAACAAAAACAGCCTCAAATTCAGTCATGAGATCTAATCAAAATCTCAAAAATAGCTACAATTTCTGTGGCTATCTTACCATTAGGATTCTGCAGCTGGTTTTGTCCATAACCCATCTGAACTACATTGTGGAGTTCATCCTCCCATAACTTTGAAATCTGTAGATCAATTTGGATATGATTTTTAGACTATGATGTACAAAGATATTAGTTTCAACACTATGTGGAAACAGATAAGCAATTTACTTGGCTTCCACTTCCGACTTCGCTGTACCCCCTCGGCATTTGCCCGCTTAGATTTCTTTGCATCATATCACTTGCTGAGGCTATGGGGAACTGCTTCTCTGTCCCATTAGAAATGCCACCATGAAAAGGAGGCATGTGCATAGACTGATATTCATATGCAAATGAGGGTACAGATGAATCTCTAGGGTAAATCGTATGCGGTGACGAACCGGGACCTTTGAAGGTCTGAAACATGTAGCAAATCACACAAGATTAGCTATAATCCTAGAGAGTGTTTCTCTAAATTAAGAGTAAAAGATGCTCTGCTTTTCACTTACATCCTTAGGCAAAAGGGTCTCCATGTTAAAATCCATCCTTGGATTGATAGTTGTCAATTTCATTGAAAGAAACTGCATGATCAAATCCAAACCAACTTAGAAAACTATACATATATATTATGCATACAAAAATATGGCAGATCATTTGATTAATCGGTGATTACCTCAACTTGGCGCTGCAAAGACTGAACATAGTTTATGATTTCATCAAGCATGACTGCCTTCCCAGTTACCTGCAATAAAAAATGCAACTCCAACTTTAGAACTATGCACTATTTTCATCCCAATAATTTCAACTTTGAAACATTCTAAACCGAGACTCCAGAATTGTAAAATCCAAGCACCTTATTGCAACCGGGGACGAGATCTTGAAGAAAATTCATCCGTTTGCTGATTTTTTCTCGTCGGACCTGCACAAGCGACAACGAAAACAAAGGAACTGTGAGCATTTAAATCAGATTTGAGGGCAAAAAAACTCATATACAGCCATTTGTGTTTTAGCTCTTACTCTTTCAGCCAAACTGTGGCTATCTGTAGCTTGACCTCTTCTAGCTCTAACATGGATATAATCCTTTGGAGGCTCTGGAGGCTTTGAATCATCATTCTTTTGCTTCTGATTTGCATCCCCTGAAGCTTTTGTGCCATCTTTTGCCTCTGCCTTCCCCTTTGAAGCATCAATCTCCTTAGAAACTTCCTCTGATTTGATTTTCTTTCCATTTGATTCATTGTTCTTTGTTGCAGCCTGAAACAAGAATATGCATTGCCATTTTATCATTCACTTTGTTCATCAACATATGCAGAACTTTTTAGTTTAACAACAATTGGGGTGTGGGGAATCAAACCCATGACCTCTTGATCTACACACTTATGCCGGTTGAGCTATTGAATTTTGAAAATGAAATATAACTAATAGACTCAAAAATTGTAAATATACCTTCACATCCTTTGCTTCTCCAGTGTGAGCTGATTTCCTTTTCCTAGTGTTGACTTCAGCTTTACCTTTGGATCCCAACTCCGAAACCGAAGATCCCACCTGTGAATCACCGGCATTTTCGGGGGTCGAAGACCTCGAAAACCTGTTCAGTTCTTTCTTATTAGGCAATGAATTCCTCTTCTGCACTGGGCTTTGATTGCCTTCCTGAACCCCCATTTGAGATCCAATTCCACCAACATTGAAGGATTTGTTACTAGAAACTCTTGAAAGATTTCCAGATTCCAATCCAGCTCCAGCCATTGATCTGTTACCCAATTCTTGAGTTTCATTACAACCCAATTGCCCATTCAGATTCATGTTCCCAAAGCAAGAAAATCTCGCAGCTCTCTCAACAAAACCTGGATCAGCCGAAAATGGGGCAAAATTTTGATGATGAGGAATCAAATTACCACCACCGACAGATAAATCCCCTCTCATCGACGACAAATTGAGCTTTGGCGGCGAATTCAAAGGCGTATTGTAACAAGAGGTATTTGTACTGTTATTGTTCGTTCCAGTAATGTAAGAATGATTCGAAATCTCACCGGAATTGCAAATGCTCCCTAGCCTTCCGATCAACTCCCGCATCATCAAGTTGTCGCCACCGCCGCCGATGAAAGCTCCGGCGTGGGAGTTCGCCGGAGACGACACAATCGAGCTCATAGTGGAATCGAAGAACTCGCTCTGATCCATCGAATTTTCCCAGTTGGGATTGAACAACAAACTCGAATTCAGCTCATTGGGTTCGATTTCCATCCCATAAAAACTGCATCCATCGTTCATGAACAGCTCCTTCTCCATATCGACGAAGAATTACACAAAATTCAGAGAAAAATTCGAAACCCCAGATGAAAAATTTGTGGCAAAATCAAAGAAAAAAAAACCCACCCAGAAACTTTCTCTACAAGAAAAAGAGATGAAAAGGGAACAATGATGAAATGATTTCTTTGTTAGTTTTGTGGGCTCAAAAAAATGAAGAGAAGATTAAAAAGAAGAAAAAAGAGAGAGAATTGGAGTGAGAAATGTGGGGAAGTGGAGGGGAAGCAACATAGATAAAGGGGGAAGGAAATGTTTGTTTGACTTTTTTTTTCTTTTTTGAAAAATAAAATAAAATATTTTTTTTTCCTGAAAAAAAGGGTTATTAAAATAATGTTAATCATAATTTAATGTTACTTAGTTGTGTTGCTATATGGAATTTTAATTGAAATTGACATTAGAATATGCATATAAATAGCCTACCAAAGCAACTAATATAATAATATGGTATATTTTATGCCACCGACTCCAGCATAATTTTACTAGTTAAGTTTGTATGTAGATCAAAAAATTAAATGTTTAATTTTCTATCTCAAATATTAGGGAACAAACATGAGTGTAGCCTTTTTTTTTTTTTTTTTTTTTTGAAGTTTCAAGTTCAAACTTTCACCTTCCCCTTTTTTCTCACCAAACAAAAAAAAACAAAAAAAAAAGTTTAACACCCTCTGCCACCCTTTAGTCAGCACAGAGTATCTTAGAAAAAACATTTACTTTTTATTGCACGATTAATAGGTTGATTGAGTTATGCAACTGGAGATATACCAATGTCTTATTTACATTTTGTAAATAATATTTATAATATAAATTATGTTAAAATATTATTTTGGTCCTTAGACTTTGAGTGTTGTTTTATTTTGATATCTAAACTTTCAAAAGTCAAGTTTTAATCCATAAATTTTCAAGTTTGTTTTATTTTGGTGTCTAAATTTTCAAGTTTGTTTCATTTTTATCCTTAAACTTTAAAAAAAAAAAAAAAATTGCTAAACCTTAAAATTGGTTCATATTGAAATTTCTATATTTCTCTATCAATTTTTAAAATATGGTGGCATATCTTCTTTTACTTGTGTTAAAATTATTCACATTATTTAACTAATTCCGATTAATATTAACTTTAAATTTATTATAGAAACCAATTTTAAACTTTAAAAAAAAAAAATACTACAATAAATTAATATTTCAAAATTTAAGTACTAAACTAAAATAAATTTTAAAGTATAAGAACTAAAATTAAACTTCTTAAATTCAAAAGTCTACGAACTAAAATTAAACTTATGAAAATAAGGATTAAAATGCAACAAAACTCGAATTTAGAGATCAAAATGGTACAATTTAAAGTTAAAAGAGAAACTTTTTAATAGTTTTTTTTTTTTTTTAGACAAAAAGTTTTTAATAGTTTAAGTACTACAGAGTTGTTGAATTACTAGTATGACAGTAAATATCCAGCTAAAATGTATGTTAGATATGAAGTTGAAATTTAAGTCTATGGCTTTTAAAAAACAGTTGGATACCTCAGCATTATGAGACCATGCTTGGCAAAGAAAAAAAAAGAGTTTATTTCATTATTTATAAGTCAAAAGGCGGTAAATAATACCTTTTTTTTAAAGCACAAATAATATTTGTTCATTTTATTAGAGATAGAATTTCTTTACTTAATACGTAAGTGGTGCAATCGTTTCATTGTTTTGTTGTAAATCAGTTCAACACTGACGTAAGGTTCGACTTCAAAAATTAGTATTTATCCTCCTCCCACAATATGTACTAAAAAAAAAGATGAAATTTCTTTTTTAAAAAAATTCAAAATATCCAGCAAACTATATACTTATTGGGTTTTGCCCTGCTAAATAAAATCCCAGTTTTTTTTTTTAGTTTTGTTTTTGAGATCATAAAACCAATTGGGCAGTTAGCTTTGTGTATATTTTTTGGAATTTTGTAGTGGTTAATTTAAATACTTAATCTGAACATTGAAACAATTTTTTTACGTTTTTTATTAAAATTTAAGGTTGAGGGTTCGAGAGAATGGAACAAATACAGATTCTCGAAATTGAACTTATGACGCTAGTGTTGAACTAGTTTATAACTAAACAATAAAATCATTGTGCCACCGACCCATTCAATATTTTTGAAACTTTTTTTAAATTTAAGGATATTTTGCAAATGAAACTTTAAGTTTGAATATATATATATATATAGTACAAGTTTGAAGATATTTTCATTCAATACTTAATAACTATGTTAAATGATATTTTTTAACATTATTTCAATTTTTTTTTAAATCAACATTATTTCAAATATGAGTACATGTTTGACAGAAAATCTCATCATATGATTTATTTTATTTTTATTTTTAAATAATTTAGCATGAATAAAATTGAGGTGAAATTTATGTTAAAAAAGCATGATAAAATTTAGGTGAAAATATACTCCATTTTTTTTTTTTGTTATGGATTCGAATCTCAAACATTATTAAATTTTAAAAAAAAAAAAAAAAAATGTAACTTTTAAAGGAAAATTAAATTTAAAAAAAAAAAAGTCAACAAACATAAGTAGAATGTTGAACATTCAATTTTAAAAAGAAAATCCAAATTTTAATCACTCAACTAACTATTGAGATTAACTAAAAAATAAATTTAGCACCATCCATTATTAGGTGACTTATCTCATTCATATGGTTGAAGATTCTGATTTGTGATCCTCACATTTGTACAACTATAAACAAAATCTCATATAGCCAAGGAATTGATAATGGTCTCATTAAGTCATTTAAATGTTCAGATAATTGGTGTCTTATTCCTTAAGCTAAATGCTTAAATCAACTGGGGATCGAGCTAAAAAAAAAAAACAACCTTAAGTGACTTCGCTAAAAAAAAGTTTTTTTTTTTTTAATAAAATTGAGGAATTTGAATTCATGATTTATTAATTTATGAATCTACACTAATACTATTAAACCATTATTTTTATTGACGCTAAAAAAAAATGCTTAACTCTTTCCCTTAGATTAAAAAGCAAGGCATTGATAATAATCATTTTAAAAAAAAGCATTAATAATAATCATTTAAAAAAAAGCATCAATAATGGTCTCATTATGTTATCTAGGTTTGAATTTCCAAAACATTTTGCGACTCCGTGAAAAATAAAATTGCCTCAATCTCATAAATTATGGTACAAAGCCAACAAAGTTCTAGATTTAAGATGTTGGCCCATAAACCACCTCGCAAAACCCTAACAATCTCAAACAAGTCTCGTCACCTTGACCTCGCCATCCTATAAAAGAAACAATAGAGAAAAAGGTGAGCATAAAAATACTCAGTCAGTAGCTTCCTAATTAACATAGTGAACCTAACATTCCTCGTTGCCATCAAAATGACTACAACTAAGGAAACGGCAACCTCATCCCAAAATGGATAACTCACCGTACAAAACTTCGTTCTAATGTTCCATCAGTTACCTCCGACTCAACAACGTCTAGTGTAAGACGACTATAATAGTGATCTAACTTCATCCTTTACAACATCAAACCACAAACTACTATTCCCACTAACTAATGCACATATTTGGTATCTAGCATGAGGCAAAAAACCAACAAAAATCTGGCTCACACATAACATCTTGACAACGACTGTAAGATACGGCGCAATGTAACCTTAAGGAAACTACTCTTAGTAAAGGTAACCCTGCACTACGATGATGGAAAAAACATATAAATCTGCATATTAACTCCAGAGAAACGACCTTGATAACCGTTAGGGAAACATCCCTCTAGTTTCATGTATGTTGCCAAGGATAATTATGCTTCCAATCTTCCACTCTTCCTGAGAGACCCTAAACTTGTGACTGGGGTTCGTACCAAGATTTGAACCTTTGAACTAAAACTACAACACTTTCCTACCTGCCATTCATGCTTACTTCCTTTCGATCACCATTATTCTAAGTTAGAACATTGCTCCTTATTCTTTGTCACGTTGTACCCACAATTTCACTCTCACCTATCGGCCACTAGAGACTGAGAGGAACTCAATATAAAATAGTGGTCCAAATTAAAGATAATATCTCTCAAATTTTCTAACTCACTGTAGATCAACATCAAGGTCATAACAAGTCCCCATATCTTAAGCTTAGTCAGGATTCAATCCTTAATAATTCACATCTTTCAAAAGAATACTATAACATAACTAACCTACCAACTTCACACTCTAACCATCAATTACCAAATCCAAACTCCCTACATACATTCCCATAAAGCATGTCCATAAATAACATTCCAAACTTGCAACCCATCATATTAACAAGAACGAGCAACAAAACATTGTCGTTCCAAGTATCACAACACTTATATACAATCAATTTAATAACTTGTAATTAAATCCTTAAACATAGCTCATCCTCGGCTCATGTTATGCAACTAAGACATCATCACACTCTTTATGAATCAAGATGGACTTGCGATCCTTATTATAACTATGAGCATATAATAATGTCAAACTTACTATAAATTGCCACTTAGCTACTTACCCAGTTTAAAGTTTGGAAAGATACAATCAAAACATAACATATGCCAAACTCAAAACACTTAAATTATCCTCCTGGCGTAACACACCCATAGATGAGAGTTTAGTTTCCATGTCTTAATCTTGAAGGTTGCAACATAAACAATTGGTCGGAAATAAGACAAATGAGCCAAGCTAAAGTCTACCTCTCAACTTCTAACAAAATCAACCAAAGTTTAAATACTCACTTTCAATTGAATATATATTCACTTACAATTTAATCTCCCTGGTTTCTGCAAAATACCCACAGAAATTCAAGCCATAACAACTAAACCCGAGCTCAAGCACTTCGGAGTTTCGGACGTACAAAGGCCGAAACTCTATGTTTTCATGCAAAGATTGTATATCAAATGAAAGAGGAGAAGAAGACGAATCCAACGCAATAAGAATTGTGCAAATCCGAATTCGGGAGAAAAAGTTTTGACTCCTTAAAGTTGCACGGAATGAAAGGAAAATACCATCGCCCAAAAATCGTGATTAATCAGAAAACTTCTCCAAATTTCGCTCTAAAATGCCGCCTAGAGAATGTTGAGTCAATACCCACGTGTCATTCATTCAAAACGCTTTCCCCTCTCTTTCTTTTTTTTTTTTTTTTTCTAAATCTTGTCTTTTACACATTTTTTGTGTAATACTAAAAAATCTTTTTGAGCCAAAACCTTTTTTTAAAAATAAAAATTGGATTTTAGAGCATATATGATTTTAAATCTTTTTATTTTACACAATAAAAAAATACTGCAAATCCATTTTTTATTTCAAATCTACTAAGGAGTTTGCTCTAAATTTTTTTTTTTTTTTTTAGAAAATTACAAAAACTTCCCTTAAATTATAAAGTTGGTAACAATTACTTCCTAAATTATAAAGTTAGTAATAATCAACCCCTTCTACTGAATTTGAGTAATTTAGGCCTCGATTGATAACCATTTTACTTCTAATTTTTAGTTTTTGAAATTTAAATTTACCACAACTATCTTACTATATATATTTTTTACTTAGATATCTACATCTTACATATATTTGTAGAAACCAAACAAAAATTTGAAGAAAAAAAAAATAGCTTCAAATAATTTGTTTTTATTTTTTAAATTTGGTTAGCATTCACCTATTTTTTTAAGATGAGAAAGATACATTGTAGGAAATATGGAGCACATTCTAAGAAATTTTAGTAAAAATAAGCTTAAATTTAAAAAACAAAAAATAAAAAATTAAGTGGTTATCAAACCGAGCATTAGTAAGGAAAAAGCAGTCATTTCAAAAAAAATCTCTTCCTCTTTCTTCGTCAAGTCATTTGTTCCCTAAAATTAAAATTGCAAAAGTAGAAATAAAATTTCCTTTAATCAACCTTGAGGGAAAAACTTGAGGAGGAGGATGTTTGCAAATAGATGGATGAGTTTAAGGGAGTGTTTGTTTGACATATCTAAGAAAAATTTAGATCGATGATTTATTAATTTCTCCTTGAAAAAATTGCATCAAAATGGATTTTTTATAATTATTCAAAATAATTTGTCATTTTACTACTCAAAATATTTTTTTATTTCTAACCTCATTTCTAATCAGTCATTTATAGCTATAAAATAACTCTCAATTATAGCTACTCATTTTTAATAATTCATTTCCCACTCTTCAAAATAATTTATTTTTAACCACTCATTTCTAATAATTATTTTTTTAACTACTCAAAATAACTACTCATTTTAAATCAACATTCAAATAAGTTGTTGTCTTTAACTCCTCTACATAAAAATCACATCCAAACAATTTTTGTCTACAACTCTCAATTTATAACTAACCAAAATAACTCCTCAAACTAACTCATCAACCAAACACCTCATAAGGGAAGAAGCCACATTTGAGATTGCCTTCTCTTTAGAAACATTACAAGCAAGCATTACTATTCACAAGCATCTCTAATAACTTTTCATGTAACCTATTTTTCCAGTTATTTTGTGCTAATAAATAAACAAATGTACATACAGGAGTTCAATTTTGAAGCTGAAATTCTACAAACAGCAAATCTGTAACAGTTTGGTAATTTCTAACCCTTTTAAATTGTTTGAAGTCTTTTTTTTTTTTTAATTATAAATTTACGTTATGTTGTTGCTAATACATTCGAACAAAAATCTCGCATTACTATAATAAATATTAAGTATATAAGAAGGAGATAACATTTATATTGATATGAAACCTTTTAGGTAATGACAAAAAACAAAATCACGAAAAGTTATATTTAAAGTGAATAATATCGTATGAATGTGGAGTGTATATAATTTCTCTAACACGTTCTTCTAAAAATAAAATAGTGATGTATTATCTGTCGTTTGATGTTGAAAAAAGGTGTTTTTAATTTTGAAAATGTTTGGTTATCATCTTTTCATTTTTTTTCCATTCTAATAATTTTAAAGTTAGGACATTATTATATGAAATGAGGAACTAAATGTGAAATCAAATAAAATAATCGTTTTGGTTTGGTTTCTTTTCTTTTTTTTTTTTAAATAATCACAAAAATAATTATGTCAGGGAAAAAAGATTTGTTTGCTTCATAGCTAACTCACATGGACTATCATGATATTAAAACTCATCATACTTTTGTTAGCATTTTAATGTATTTTTAGTTTTTTGAAATAGATTGATAATTAAAAAAAAATGATACAAAGTTAATAATGAAATTGCATCATTCTAAATAAATAAATTGCATCATTCCAATTTGTGAATCTCGTAAATAAATATTTTGTTTATTTGTTTAAGTCAACATACGTGAAGTAATTAAAGGTTGTATAAACTTATTTTTGTTTTTTTTCTAATCTTTTATCTTGATAATAATGTGAGCGAGAAAATTTGAATTTATGATATTTTAGTCAAAGATACATGCATATTTTATAATAGTTTAGTTGATATGATGCTAAATTTAGCATCATATCACTAAACTATTATATATATAGTTTAAACTATATATATACTTAATAGATGATACAATTGATTTCAAATAAATGAGAATCAAATATCAATTTTTAAGATCAATTTGTGATCATGATGTTGAACTGAATTACTACCGTACAATGAAACTAACTCGCCACTTACCCTATTTTACAAATACATTATTTTCACTACATAAAATTTAATGTTATATGATACTTAATGAATTACATTGAAAACAAATTCAATATAAAATATGAAACTAAGATATTTTCGTGTGTTGCTACGACAGAAATATATAGTTTATTTGTCATAACAAAAAGATAATTTAAATGATATGATATATAATTTAATAATCAAAATAAATATAGATAAATGAAAGAATAAGTTTAGATATATTACAATTGAAAAGATTAATAATATGTTGATTTCATTATTATATAATAATCTAATTGAACATCATAATCACGAATTTAATTTTTTTTTTTTTAATCAAACTACTTCATTAAAATGGAAACCAAAACTTACACCAACTTTTTGAATTCGACCCAGCCCACATGTTGGACCATGGCCAACTAATAGAAGAAAAGCTATTAAGTAAAGAATTTAAAGAAGCATACAAAACACCTTTCGATCCAGCCAAATTACATAAATGAATGGTAGATCCTAACATAAAAGACGGATAACAAATAGTCGGGGCTTCAACGATTTTGCACTAGTGTCAAAATCCGACCAACTCCACACCCATTCTCTTTCCCATGTATATTTTCTCAATTTTTAACTAATCTCGAGATCCCAAACAGTGGCTGTCGGCTACCCATAATTAAATTAATCAATACAAACATTTAAAAACGAATTTATATTACAATTTTCAATTTATATAGTCGACAACAATAATTCAATCCATAAATATGTCAATGATGAAGAAATTATAGATTTAAAATTTCCACTCAAAATTATTAATGAAACTCTATATATTTTTCGTGTCTAATAAATCATTGGTGGAAGATATAATTAATTATTATATATGTTTAGATGGATCTTTAACTACATTATAACTTAGTTGGGAAAAATATCTATTTTTTAATTAAATCGTTAAAGTTTGAATCACTCAGTGTTGTTGAAATGAGAAGAAAAAAAAAAATCCAATTATCATGAGTTGAATATGACCCTTCAATTTCATTTTTCTAATAGATCCATGTTTTATTTGAAATAAATGTTTTTTTTTTTTTTTTTAAATTTATGGTTTACTAAACACAATTATAAAAAAAATGAAGGAACTACAAAAAATTTAAGAGCTAATTAAATTGGAGAGTTAGTGACCATAGTAATTTTTTTTAAGAACTCAATAACTTATTAGATGTAAAATTTGAATCACAATTATTGAAAAATTAACAATTATGAGGCTTATTTTTCAAACTTCCAAAACTTATAATAGACCAAACGACCACGTGGAGAGTATAAATAAAGTTCTTTTTTTTATAGTAAGAATATAGATAAAGTTTTTAAGGTTGAGCAATTTATTAAACTTTATAATATATATATAACCTTTATATAAATTTCAGAAAGAAAGAAAAAAAACCTTTATATGGATATTCTTGGTCAATAATGTGGAGCAGCTATGGACCAATATTATTTTAATTTAATTAAAAGGATTGCGTAACCACTAAATTGAAATATTGATCTCTTAGTTCTTTGATATTGATCACTAAATTAACCTACTTTCAAATGATAAAAATATAATATCAATTCTATATAAATTTCAACTTTTGACCTTTCAATATAAAAAATTATATATTTTATGTCAAAATTTAAAAATCTAAAATTTTTAAAATTTTGAAACAACCTATTATATTGAGATCCTCTAATCTCAAATATCAGAAAATCAACTCCCATGATTATGTAGATTATAGTAATCTTAATTTTGTTTCTTGTACTTGCTATATTAAAAATGTTTTGGTATGTCTTCCTATTATCATCAATAATGATAAGTTCCTCATTTAAAAAAGAAAAGGAAAAAGAAAAAAAGACATTGTAAATTTATACTTTAAATGAAAATAATAATAATTCTAGAGGGAGAAAAACAATCCATGGATCTTAACGCAATATTCAATCATTGATAATCGTCCACTGATTGCCATTCTGACGCGGCCGAAACCGATAGCCTTATTCGGGTACGTGTCTCTTTTTCATTGGTAGTGGGCACGATTTACAAGAAGGATTAAAATAGTTAAATTATTAATTGTCAGTGATTTATTTATTAATGATTTAATCTGACATATTGTAGAGTTTTATTAGTTTATTTATTCGAAATTATTTTGGAGAATTATATTAGGTTAAAAAGTTGAAAAAAGAGAATCATTGTATTGCAGAGTGGCAGGTAGATTAAATCATTAGTTATTCATTTGTTTTTTTATTTATTTATTTTTCTTATTGAAAAAAAAAAGTTTGGTGGGTGATATTTGTTTGACATTCTACCCATAACATTTGTCGGTCAAAATCTATCATTTACTTGTTTTTTTTTCTAATTAACAATTATCTATATTACAGAGGTAATTTTTTAATAAAAGATTTAAAAAAAAAACATTGTGATTATTTTGGTCATAACGCATAATTATTCTCACGACTGCATAATTCTACCATGAATGTTAATAAAATTCATTAATAGGTAAGTGACGCTTATATATTAATAGACACATCACTTAATAGATTTTTGCAATTTTTTTAAAATTCAATCTTTAATTAGATTATTAACATTTCATTCTATGAGTAAGAGAATAAATATGGTGAAAAAAGGTATATATCCCGATCTACAAGAGAGTTATTTTAATACCTGTAGACGTTAGGTTTTTAAGAGATTCAAATAATTTGAAATAATGTTGAATGCAAATCAAGATAAATTACCCCCATAATCAAACACCCTAAAAGAATAAAAAGTTTAATTAGTTCAAGTTTGAGGTCGAATCACACTACAAATTTGAAGACCAAGACAAAGTTGAATCTATTTTCAAGTTGACACATGTGACTCAATTTGGACAACATTTTATTTTCTATTTATTTGAATTAGATAACAAAAAAAAAAAGTGATTGAAATTGAGCTACATATGTGCCTTAAAAAAAACGGTTCACACCAATACATTACCTAAATTATTCTCTCAATCTTTAAGTTGAATATTAAAAATTTTGATCTCTCTATCTTGAATACACATTAAACAAATATATGGCTAAATAAATTAGAAATAATATCGATTAATTTAAATATATACTTTTTCTGAGAGGGAGATAGTATACAAATTAATATCACATATGAGTTTCGAACCTAAAACTTTAAGATAGATACATCTTCAAAGTCCAAAATTTGAATTACCACAAAACAATGAAACTACTAAGCCATTAACTCTTTCGATTCGAGAAGATATTTAGGTTGAATAAAGATGTCCATTTTTTCCTCAGGATCGAGGATGAGGGAGAAAAAATCCCCGTTGGCTAAACGGGGTGGCGGACGGGGATTGTATTCCCCGATCCTCGCCCCGTTTATCTTTTTTTATTTAATATTTTTTCTTAATTCTACTCCTTTAATTTACAAATAAATATATCTTTGTTGATAATATTTTCTATACATATGAATATTTTTTTTGATAATTAACATTATAGTTAAAATTTATAGATATTTAAAAGAAGAAATCTAATTTTTTGAATTTTTTATCCAAAAAATATATAAAAAAAAGAAAAATAAAATAAAATTTAAAAAATCATTGCGGGGAACTCGATCCTCACCGGTGACTAGTGGGGAATTCCCGCCCCGATCCCCTAAAAAAATGGAGATTTTTTTGGAAACGGGAATTGAATTTTATGGCAGGGACGGGAGCGGAGAAACTATTGCTCGGCCCCGTCTCGTGGACATCTCTAGGTTGAACTAGATAAAACTATTCAGATTAGAAAAAGAAAATTCAGATAATTTATGCTGGATTTTCAATTAGGCCTAAAAATAAACACGAAAATCCAAGCCCAATATATACAAGGAAGCCCATTTTGCCCAGTTACCTCCTAAAATTAATCTTTCCATTACTTTATCTTCTCCTCGTTCATCGGTCCCAGTTTATTCGCACTTGAGCTTGAAGCTTTTCCTCTGCGATTGTGAACATTCAGTCGCTGTTGCCGAATTCTTCCGTTTAAGCTCCGGCGGAAGTCGTCATCATGGTGGCTTCATCGGTTCTTATGGTGTGTTTAGACCTGTTAATCGTTTTCTGAACTTCAGCTAATTACTTCGTCTACAATTTTATTTTATTATTATTATTTTTTTTGCTATAGGTTGTTTTTAACTGTTTCAAATCGCTGTTTCAGGTGGCGGAGAAGCCTAGCATTGCGCTCTCAATTGCTTCTGCTCTCTCTCATGGCCAAGTAAGTTGTAGATTCACTCTTTGAAGCTCGTAGGTTTTCAAAATTTTAGGTTGGCGATCACTGTACGGTTTTGAATCCATTTATTTGGCCGTTTTTATTTTTCACTAGGCTGAAAGACTTGGACAGTAGATTATATAAAGGTTTTAGAGGACGAACAACGGTTCTCGGTAGGAAGAGTTGAATAACATTCATAGGATAACTTGCAAAAACCACTCTTGAATTGTATAATTGTGTGTATTTTAGCTTGCTCGTATAATTTTTCTTATTCTAGGATATGTAATTTGAAAATTACATTGTATGATTTTGGCATGTGAATAAAATTATAGAACTATAAGCCTAGTATGGTGTCTCACTGTCTGCTCGTGCATATGTAACGAGGGCCTAACCACGACAAAAAAGTTTCATGAGAAGTCTGCTCTTATGTTGAGGTTGGATTTTTAGGATTTGAGTTGTTTTTTTTTTTTTTTTTTTTTGTTATTTTTGGGCAATAAAGAAATTATATACATTTTTTGGGTTCAATGGAAAAAAAAGAGAGAGACAGTTTTGGAAGTAATATTGCTACGTAAGCTAAAATATTAATGTTACAGATGTCTACAAGAAAGGGTAGCACAGATGTACATGAATTTGATGGGAGATTTCTTGGACTTCATGCTCATTATAAAGTGACATCGGCGATCGGACATATTTTCAGGTGCATTTTTCATTTAATTACATCTAGAGCGTGTGAATGTTATTTTGTTCCTTTAGAAATTATATATATGCAAGAGCGTGATGCTCAAAAAATTTAATGATTTTGGAACCTATGGTGAATGAATATTTCTTTGTTTCTGCATTGTAATTTGTATTTACTGACCTTTTCTACTTCGATAACATTTAGTTCTCTAGCCTGTCTTTTACAACTCTGCATGCTTTTCCTCTATCACTCTGACACACGCTTTAATATTTTTCTTGTACTTGGAATCTTGGATGTGATAGGATTGACCTTTAAGAGGAATTAGGATTATCTTATCCAAAAAAGAGGAATTAGTATTATTATAGGGGTATATGCTTATATGGGCAATTAGTTAGGAGTTAGTTAGAATATTTTGTTATAAATAAGGGAGGATATGTGCTGGAGGTTATTCTCAAGAATGGAAGGTTCAAGTACCGATAAAATACTTGGTTAGTTTGTATTATTCTTTTTCATTTTATATTTCAATATATCTTGGATCGTATTAGGAAGGATGTTGTGTGGGTGTTTATTAACATGTGATTGGAATCAACTATGAGCAGACCTAGTAGTCAAGATGGTTTTGGAAAACTAAGAGACGTTGAATGAGCTCAATCCACGGCGATCATCTACCTAAAAATTAATTTCCTACGAATTTTTTGGCAACTAAATGTAGTGGGGTCAGACGATTTTCTCGTAACTCGTAAGTGTCAAGAAGCACGTAAGCTGGCTCAAACACTCATAAATATAAAACAAACATGTGATTTTCTTGTAAAATTTTCTCGTAACTCGTAAGTGTCAAGAAGCACGTAAGCTGGCTCAAACACTCATAAATATGAAACAAACATGTGATTTGAATCTCAATGCATTAAATGATTGTTTGTCTAGAGCCCAAAGCTGGGCATGTTGTTTTTCATTGATAAATGAAATTTTCTGAATGGCATGATATTCCTTGTATGGATTTCTTGCTTTTCTTTTACCTTTTTTCACCCCCTTGTATTATTTCAACAATTTTGCTTCTTTCATTAATCTATGAGAAGTTTTTGTAGGCCCCTTCCATTCTTTTGTGGGCATTTGGTTGTTTTTGTTGGCTTCTCCCCCCTTTTTTTTGTATGCCCTTGTATCCTTTCATTGAGAGTTTGGTTTACCATACAAAAATATGAGAAGTTTGTATCTTGTTTAAAAAAACTACAAATTTTTGTGAAGTTACTTCTAATGTTTTTTTTTTAAAAAGCACTCAATTTGGAAGTGATCTGAGAACTGAGAAGCAGTAAAATGTTTTTTTTTAGAAAAGAAACAAATTTCATTGATGAGAAGCCGTTAATGTCATATGGTTGTCTTACTTACATGACTATTATTATTATTTTTTATTTTTAATATCCATGAGTGTCCGAGTCAACTTACTTCTCATGGAACACATACTTGACCCTACTATATTTGGTTGTCAAGGAAATTATTAGGAAATTAATTCCTAGGCAGGTTGTCACCATGGAGTGAACCTATAACCCCTTAGGTCCCTAAGATCCTCTTGATCACTATGGAGTGAACCTATAACCTCTTAGTTCCCTAAGATCCTCTTGATCACTGGGCCAACTCATGGTGATTGTCCTACAAGATTAGTTGGAGTGGGCATAAATTGACTTGGATACTAATTAGTCATTTGGAAGTGATAAATAGTGTCATATGGTTGTCCTATGAGATTAGTATAAGTGGGTATAAGTTGACTTAGATGCTTCTGTATAACAAAGATAGGAAAGAAGGTTAACATGCTAGAGTAATGGTGTGGATTATGGGGGAACTTAGCAACCTTGAAGGGCCTAATAATAATGGAATAGGAAGTCAGTTTGAAATAAAGAACGCTAACAGAAAGGGACAATGGATTCCTTTGTGTCTTTCTAAGGTCGTGGACAACACATTTGAAAAATATAGCTAATGGATTGTATTTCTTGAATTTTTATGATCCTTTTTCATGTCTTTTCTTTGCTATCTATCTATCTGTCATTTTAAGCAAATATTTCTTATTAATGATTGCTCTCCTTATTTAATGATAAAGGCTTGATTATTATTTTATTCTACAATTTATCCAATTCCGCAAGGAAAATTATCGAATTGTTTTCCTATGTTGTCATATTACTATTAATATGGTTATAGTGTCAATTTGCGAACACTGGGGTTGTTCCTATCAATTTTCAAGAATGCAATTTACTGAAATGATTTGTTTATTTTCTCTGATACTGTCTGACAAAGCTTACTTGCGTGGTTCTTCATGATGATGCACTAGTCCTTTTCTCTCTGACCCATTTTTGTAGTGCATTTCTCCTTTGTCTTTTCGAGGATTTAGTGTAGATTTCCCAGCTAAATTTCAAGATTGGAAGACAACTGATCCTTTGGATCTTTTTCAAGCTTCAGTAATTAAGGCGGAATCAAACCCAAAGGTATGAGTTCTACTGTTGTTTTGTTTGTACGATACACTCTCTTTTTTGGATAAGAAACAATTTCATTATAAGTATGAAATTATATGGCTAATGCCATTACAAAAGGGATCTCCAGCTGTTCAGTAATGAGTCAAAGCTAAAATCATAGAAAAGTGGAGATCGCTTACACCAGGATACAACAACAATAGATAAATTTTCCATAAATTTAGAAAGATTTGTGAAATGGCCATTGAAAATTCGGTTGTTCCTTTCTTTCCATAAGTTCCAGCAGAATGCTCTAATGTAGTTTTCCCAGAGTA
>JBBMKA010000021.1:7110176-7149354 GCA_037833695.1 Sechiopsis laciniata | reverse complement strand
AAACCTATCATCTCATCTTTTTTTATGTCTCAAGAAAATTAACTCAATAATATATTTTCTTTATCTTTACTACAATATATATATATATATATATATATATATATATATATATATATATTTTTCTTGGTAATTTTTATTAAGTATTTATTTTATTACATTAGATAGCTATGATTGGAATGTGTTTGTTAATATATCCTAATGTTAAACTATATTCATTTTTGCTATTATATGTTATTTAACAAAATTTTAATGTAAAAATGTCATTCTTCAATTGAAATAGATATGTCAAGGCATCAAAAGTCGTCGAAAGATTTATGTATAAAATTATTTATTGATGAAAAATACTAGTAGTTGATGAGTTAAAATATGGAGAATCTTTTTAGGGATTAAATATGAGATTTTAGGTCTATTTTCCTTGAAATACTTATTCTTTCTCTGCATTACTAAAACACATTAAAATATTAAATTAGTGTGTCAAAATTGTTTGAGCTTCACAATTTGATTCCCAACAGATCTTTATATATAAAATATTAAATTCCAATCTTATGAGAATAATAACAGACAGATTACATCCAATCATTCAGCTTCATTGTGTTTTGCCTACAAATAATTACAAATTATGTTTAAGTTAGTAGAAATAATCCATTAGCCTTTTTGATTTCATGTCATTGTCTGTATGATACTCAAAATCTATCATTAACCTAACAATATCTTTGCTGAAGTAATTACAAGGGATCAAAATGATTTTCTTATTGACTTCGCTCACTTTTTTTTCTTTTTCTTTTTTTAATAATAATTTTGTTAAATGCTAAATTTCCCCTGTTGACTTCTAATCCCAATTATGATTCTAATTGTAATGATCTTTGAGATTGTTCAGGTTTTTGTTTCTTCCCTTTAGCTGGATTCCCTTTTAACCGTTAATTATAATGCCTTACTTGGCTTTTAATTAAAAGTGAAAAATGGTAAAATTGAAGGGTTGGTACAACTACTTATTTATTCTTTTTCGTGTACTAAAAAAAAATTTATTATTTTTTGTTTTATATGTGACAGTCATAATTACAAATAATAACTTTATATATCTTTAAAAGTGGTTTCAGGGCTTTGTACTGTCAAATTTTTTTTTTACTTTTACAAAGATTTGTGATAGAGAGTTGCTAATCTTTAAATTTTTTTTTGACAGAGTAGATACTTAAATTAGTTTATGTTAAGTTCACAAGTACTATATTATCTAACCATTTAGAATGTAAAAGTTAACTTGCAAGATTAGATGATTGCTCAACATTATGCATTCTCAAACATAAAGAGTTAGAGAGAAACAAAAAGAAAGTATTTTAAGCCAAGTTAGAAAAGGAAAAGAGGTAACATTTTGGTAAAAAGAAAATGCAATAATATCTACAAATTAAGGAAGGAAATTTATACGTCCGATAGTGACTAATATCACAACTTAAATCGAACATCGAATATTTATAAGTATGTTGGAATCAAATACTTATGAATCAAACGTAATTGTCCTATAATATTAATCGAAGTACATGAAAACAGACTCGAACGTCGAGAATTATTCCCAATCAAGAGTAGAAGAGAGAAACAAATATAGTATTTTAAGTAGAAAAGGAAAATAGAAGAAAGAGATGGTTAAATATCTACAAAGAAAGGGTATCTATCTCTTTTTTTTTTTTAAAAAGGGAGTTCTAAAAAAAAGGGAAAAATAAGAAAAAGAAAAAGAAAGGGCATCTACATCTAAACCCCACTATGATATTGCTTTGTTCTTCAACTTATCCATTTTATAGACTAATAAATCTTATGCTTTTAGTTAGTGAAGTAGTTAGAGTTTTTAACTACTAACAACATGGGTAATGAAAGCTCCATTGAAAAGGAAAAAAGAAAAAAAAAAGAAAAGAGAAAAAGGGTATGTTTTTTAAATATCTAGTTTTGGATCAAGTTAGGTGCACTATTCTCACATGATAGATTATCTGTCAAGAAAATTACTAATTGAATCCAAAATCACTAAGTCATCTTTAATTACTAGGACTTTCATGATCGTTAAAGGGAAAAAAAAAAAGGTGTCTTTAGCTGTGATTTGGTAGATAACAAAATTGGAAGTGGCTTTGGATTCCAGTTAAGAGAAACACTATAATTTTTTTTTGATTATTTTGGACTTAAGAGTCGAAATTATGTCCCCACACAACAGCTGGTTTCAAGTAAGAATCAAATTTTCCCACAAGTTACGCCATTTAACTTAGCATAATATGGGACCCTCCATCTTATCAAAGCTTTTCCAGCTATACTTGAAAGCAACTCATTCAAAAGTGCTTCTGTTCCTGTTTGGTTCATGAGAAAATCCAGAAAGAAAATCACACAAGTCCAGAAAGATAGAGAAACAGTATCAGAAAGAGAGAATTGTCTGAGAAAAACAATGATAACATTTATGATTATTTCTGAGTAATAGTATTACACAAGGGGTTGGATTGAATGTCAGAACTTTTCAATCTTTTTCCAACACTACTTTACAAATGGCTATAACAAGAAAGCATTTAAATGTGGTCTGATAAAAATTTGAGGCCACCACCAGTTTTTGCTGCTGCTGCAATTAGTTCTAGCATTATACAGAGTGGAATTCTTGAAAGAACTCTCCAAAAGAATGAGTGGCTTGGTACTTAATTTCAGAAAGAAACAAAGCAAAAGGGGAGAATTGTTCTACTTTTGTCCTAAAAAATGGAACTGGAATCCCTCTCTATGTACAAAAAGCCTCACTCGCCGAGGGGGGCCGCCATGGAATTCGGCAGTTTGTTCTTTGATACTTTTACAATTCCCTTTTCATCTCATCTGCAGCCATAAATTTTTGGATTCAGTTTAGAGATTTAACCAAAATAGCTTCAAATTCAGTTAAGAGATCTAATGAAACCCAAAAACGCTACAAATTCTGTGGCTACCTTACCATTAGGATTATGCAGCTGGTTTTGTCCATAGCCCATCTGAACTACAGTGTGGAGTTCATCCTCCCAGAACTTTGAAATCTGTATATCAAGTTAGAGAATGATCTTTAGACTATGTTGTGCAGAGATATTAGTTTCAACACTTATAGGAAACAGATTAGCAATTTACTTGGATTCCATTCCCGAATTCGCTGTACCCATTCGGCATTTGCCCGGTTAGATTTCTTTGCAACACGTCACTTGCCGATGCGACGGAGAATTGCTTCTCTGTCCCATTAGAAATGCCACTATGAAGAGGAGGCATTTGCATAGATTGAATTTCATATGCGAATGCGGCCACAGATGAATCCATAGGGTAAATCGTTTGCGGTGATGAACCGGGACCTTTGAAGATCTGAAATATGCAAATCACACAAGATTAGTTATAATCCTAGAGAGTGTTTCACTAAATTAAGCAGTAAAAGTAAAAGATGCTCTGCTTTTCACTTACATCTTTGGGCAAAAGGGTCTCCATGTTGAAATCCATCCTTGGATTAACAGTTGCCAATTTCATTGAAAGAAACTGCATCAAATCCAACCCAACTTAGAAAACTATATATATGCATACAGAAATATGGCAGATCTTTTGAATATTTGGTGATTACCTCAACTTGGTGCTGCAAAGACTGAACATAATTTATAATTTCATCAAGCATTACTGCCTTCCCAGTTACCTGCAATGAAAAGTACAACTCCAAATTTAGAACTATGTACTATTTTCATCCCAATTATCTCAGCTTAAAAAATTTATAAACCAAGACAGCAGAATTGTAAATTCCAAGCACCTTATTGCAACCAGGAACAAGATCTTGAAGAAACTTCATTCGTTTGCTGATTTTCTCGCGTCGAACCTGCACAACCAAGAGCAAAGGGAATTGTAAGCATTTAAATCAAATTGAAGTGCGAAAATAGTGAGCATTTGTGTTATAGCTCTTACTCTTTCAGCCAAACTGTGGCTATCTGTAGCTTGTCCCCTTCTAGCTCTAACATGGATATAATCCTTTGGAGGCTCTAGAGGCTTTGAATTATCATTATTTTGCTTCTTATTTGCATCCTCTGAAGTTTTTGTGTCATCTTTTGTCTCATCCTTTCCCTTTGCAACATCCATCTCTTTCTTAGAAACTTCCTCTGGTTTGATTTTCTTTCCATTTGATTCTGAGTTCTCACCTACAACCTGAGACAATAATTTGCATTCCCATTTTATTTTCCAATTTCAACTGAGTTTATCAACAGACAGAGAATTTTGAAAAGGAAATATAACCAATAGACTCAAAATTTGTAAATATACCTTCACGTCCTTCGCTTCACCAGTGTGAGCTGATTTCCTTTTCCTAGTGTTGACTCCACCTTTACCCTTGAAACCCAATTCCCCACCTGTAATCTGCTCGGAAACCGAAGAGCCCTCCCGCGAATCACTGGCATTTTCGGGGGTCGAAGACCTCGAAAACCTGTTCAGTAATTTCTTGTTAGCCATTGATTTCCCCTTCTGGGTTCCTTCCTGAACCCCAATTTGAGATCCAATTCCACCAACATTAAAGGATTTGTTACTTGAAACCCTAGAAAGCTTCCCAGATTCCACTCCAGCTCCAGCCATTGATCTGTTACCAAATTCTTGAGTTTCATTACAACCCAATTGCCCATTCACTGCAAGATTCATGTTCCCAAAACTAGAAAACCTAGCAGCCCTCTCAGCAAACCCTAAATCAGCCGAAAACGGGGCCAGATTTTGATTATTATGAGGAAACAAATTCCCTCTCATATGAGATTCCATGATCGGCGACAAATTGAGCTTCGGCGGCGAATTCAAAGGCGTATTGTAACAAGAAGTGTTGGTACTGTTATTGTTCGTTCCATTCAAAGGTGAAATCTCACCGGAATTGCAAATGCTCCCAAGCTTTCCGATCAACTCTCGCACCATCACGTTTTCGCCACCGCCGATGACAGTTCCGGCGTGGGAATTCGCCGGAGAAGACACAATCGAACTCAAAGTAGATTCAAAGAGATCGCTCTGATCCATGGAATTTTCCCAATTGGGATTGAACAACACACTCGAATTCAGCTCATAAAACCCACATCCATCGTTCATGAAGAATTCCCTCTCCATATATAAAATTCAGAGAAAAAATGGAAAGCCCAGATGAAGAATTGAGGCAAAATCAAAGAATAAACAAAACCCAGAAACTTTCTCTGCAAGAAAAAGCAATGGCAGAGATGAAGAAGAACAATGATGAAATGATTTTGTTTGTTAGTTTTGTGGGCTTAAAATGGAAGAGAAGATTTAAAAGAAGAGAATTGGGAGTGAGAAATGTGGGGAAGTGGAGGGGAAGCAACATAGATAAAGGGAAGGAAATGTCTGTTTGACTTTTTTAAAAAATAAAAAATAAATATAAACAAATCAATTTTATATTTCTTTTCCATGAAAATACTTTTTTATAAAATAAACAGAGATATTTAAATAATGTTAATCATAATGAAACCATAATATAAAGTTACTTAGTTGTGTTTCTTTTAATTGAATTTGACATTAGAATATGCTTGCAAATACCAACCATAACAATTTCTTTCTTTTTTAAGAATCAACCATAACAATTCTTATAATATCGTTGAATTAAAAAATTATTATACTTCATATTAATAAGAAGTTGAGACATCATTATATTTTTTTGAAGTTTCCAAATTTAGATTTCAACTGCGAACAAGAGTAGCCGAGTAATTTAATGTGTAGTAATTACTATAAGGAGTAGTAAGGCGTGTTCGAGACTCAAATATTGTTGAGTTCAAAATAATAATAATAATAATAATAATGATGATGATGATGATAGTAACACGAGATTTATGTTTTGAATCTTTCAATTTCCCATTATACTAAAAAAAAAGTTCAAACTTCAACTTTCACATCTATTATTATTGGAAGAAAAAATTGTGGTTTATATTTTATAAAGTTCATGTCCATGGCTCAATACATGATAAATCTTAGGAATGTTATATCGTTAAAAAGCGTATAAGGTGCACCTTAATTAATATATGATTACTTGGAGTAACCCACACATATCAATGTCTTGTTAATAACAAAAAAATAAGTCTTGTTAATGTGTGTATAGTATGAATTAAATATAAATATTTATTAAAAAGAAATAAATAGAAATATAATTTAGAATTATGTCAAGTGAATAAAAAAAAATTAGATAACTTTAGGACTATAAAATTATTTTAATTTTATTATCAAAGTAAATATCCAGCCAAAATGTATATATATATTTTTTGAAGATAAGACATGCTTGAAAAAAAAAAGATTATTTACATTTTTCATAATTTATAAGCCAAAAGATGAAAAATACTCGGTTTGTGGGAGTGTCAAGCATTTAATATGATTTTCTCAAAAAAAAAAAGGAGCATTTTATATGAGAAATATTTGGAAATTTATACTTCATAAAAATGAAACCTTTTTTTTTCCTTCCAATATTGGGCTTGGCCCAACTAAATTTCAGCTCAATAAGGCAGTAGCCTTATGATAATTTTTTGGATTTTATAGTTTTTTTTTTTTTTGGAAAACGGTAGAAAATGGCTAGATTTTGAGGAATAATAGAGGGTATGACTACTTTGTATTGAAGTTTAAATGAATGGCTAAAAAACAAATCAAGAGGAGAGATAAATGTTTTTCTTCCAAAATACCCTTTAGTGGTTTTTCAATTAATTGTTTAACAAAAAAAAAAAGAAATAGTGAGAAAATTAGCATTTTTCCTAAATCTAAGCTAACCAACTACTTTTTATTTTTTAATATTGCAAAAAATAAATACTAATCATAGTTAGTTAGGGAGAGATCCCTAAGATCATGGAGAGTTGGCTGAACGTTTGCAAATCATAAAAAAAAAAATAAATAAATAAAAATAAAAATATGTCGATCAAACATGTCATAAAGGAAAAAAAAATAAAAACAAAAGGTCGATCTTTACAATTTGTTGTCAACAGTCCAAAGTCACGTTCGATTAAAGGCGTCAGCAAACAATTCCTCAATTCCGATCCAGGTAAAACTCTTGATCATTCCAATTTGCATGAAAAATTCAATTGTTCTTCCACCCCCATTCAAGAATAATTCAATCCTCATCTCTCTCGTCGTCCTGCTTTTACAACATAAGTTGATCTTGAAGGGTCTTAATCGATGTGACATTGTCATCACGTACTCTTCATTCTGAAAAAAAAATTGTATTCAGTTGAGGGGTTTAATACACCACACAGTCTGCGAACACAATAAGCAATCACATATCAAGTACATAATACAGTGTGGGTGATGGCAGTACACTAGATGTACAGATAGACTTCATAACATACAATGTACAGACAACAGAAAACGGTTCTAGCTAACTCACATAGCATATAATATTTTACAAGCTAAAATTGGAAAAAAAATTTGTATTCAATCGGGGGTTTAATGCATCACACACTATAAGGTTCAAGTGTTTTATACAAAACACAGTCTTTGAACACAATAACAAGTACATATGGAGCACATAATATAGGGTGGATGATAGCAGTACACTATATGTACACATACACTCCATAAAATACCATATACAGATAACAATAAACGGTTCTAGCTAACTCACATAGCATATAACATATTCCCGCTAAAGTTGAAACATATATTCATACTAGTAGTACAAAAGAAGTACACAAAGACATACGTTTTAAGGCACAACCTAGGCGAATATAGCTACCCAACCTAAAAAATATATAGCAACTTAGTATATATACAACAACAATGTCGTCCGGGAATTATCGATTTCAAGATTTCCTCTGGCTCGGCAGGTGCTTTCTTCGCTCCCTCGTGAGTCTTTGCCTTTCCCTTCATGTCTCCTTTGGCATGTGCACTTGAAAGGTATTAACATCATTCCAGCAGACACATAAATACAATACGCACCAAGAATGACAACTACATTTACTAACCTTCATGGGCTTTGTTGCTGGATTGCCTTGAGGGGGATCTTCATCATGGGTTTGCTCATCATCAGACGAATCCTCTATTATGTCCTCCGCGTCGTTGCTGCCGTCCTCTCCCAAACTCTGGTCCTTTTCATTTGTTGAGGTATTTTTCCAAACAATTTTTAATTTACTAAACAAAACAGTGAGGTGGTTGTACGGCTTATGTGAAGGGGATGTATAGCAATACTTTGTCAATGTTAAGAACAATATTTCAAAATTACCTACAAAGTTTAAATTTACAAAATCTCTAATTTCACGATATATTTTCAAAAGTTGGAATTATCAACTTTAATTATTTTGACTAAGGTTTTTTATAATTATTTATTATGTTTTAGATTTTTCTAGATTCAAAAGTAGTTACAAAATAATCTATTTAAAACAAGTTGAAAAAAAACTTCTAAAAAATGTAGGAGGGGTATAATTGTCAATTAATTCCCTAATAAAAAATCATAATTAAAAAAATGACATAAATTTAAAATATAGCCATGATCTTAATTAATTTCTAATTCCTAGCCATTTTCCTAATTGTCCCTTTTTTTTCTTAACGTCAAAATTTTAACAATAAAAGATTTGAACTCTTAACTTCTTCCATACTTGGAGATGAAATTCTAACTCCGGAACTCTTAGATATAAATTAGCATTATATGAATTGAGTTGTGCTCTTGTTCATGGTTTGATATCAAATTTATACCTCATAAATTTCTAAAATTTTGAAAATATCCTAACTTATGAAACTCAAAATTTAATGTTCAAGATACAAAACTAATAATTTATGAATCATATGGTAACCATTTGTTTTTTTTTATTTTTTTGGAAATAATGAATATCTTATGGTTAAATAACTTTGAGTCATAGCTCAATTTTCATGCTGGGTATTTTGTCCATAAAGTTGAGGTTCAATTTTTCATCATCACATATCTTTTAGCTCGTTTTTTTTTTTTTTTTTTTTTTTCAGCACATTTGTGCATTTGCAATAAAAAAACATATGACTAGCATTATTAATTAATTTTGAGATAAATGTCTACGCTATCTAACATGGTATCAGAGCCCATCAAATCCAAATAGGTATTTGGTCTAACAAAAATAAAATTGAGATCCGATTAAAGATTGATGGCTCAAAAGAGACACCATTTTGAAGGAGATGTTGAGAAAGATAGGTGGACTACTTCTTTTATTACTAATTGGTTTTAAGAGATGCCCACACTATCTAATAACTAAGACGATAGCAACCACTTTTTTTCTAGTGCAATCAAAACATTTGGAAATTGAAAATTAAAAAATTATAACTTTTAAATTGAGAATACATATCAAATACTCTTGAAGTCAGTTTATTTTGACATCAATTGCATAAGTTTGAATTTTCATCCGTTTGTATTGTAATAAAAAAAACTTTTTTTTAAAAAAATGATTTTTTTTTCTTTCGAATTCGAATCTTTTATCGGATTTGAGATCACATATGGTCCCAATATTTTTATTTTAAACAATAACAAACAAAAAGAATTAGTTCCAATTTATTTTTATTTCAAATCTACTAGAATCCTTGTAGAAACAAATTGGCAGGAAAATTGGGGCCACTAGCAGGTGGGTGAGGATTTCTTTTCTTTTGTTTAATAACCAATCTCTATAAATTATTAAAATTGATTGGATATATGATTTTCCATAGCAAAATAACTAACTAGAAATATATGTGTAGTGGTGAAAAATAACTAACTAGAAATATATGTAGTGGTGATTTCATTGTAATATTAGATATTTTTTTTTAGATTACAATATTTTGGGGTGGGGATTCGAATTTATGATCTCATGGTTAATGATGTATATTAATTCCGATAAGCTACTGCTCTGGTTGACTATTTATAATATTAGTTCAAAAGGTTATAATTGATTGATAACATAACTCTCAATATTAAGATAAATTAATAAAGTCAATTTTGCTAAATAAATCTACCTAAATATTAATTGAAATGTACTTTTTATAAGCGCTAAACATCAACTCTCAATTGTTGATGGGCTTAAAAAAATAACTTTTCTATTATGTTGTAATATTATATTTTAATGAAAAAGATACTTCAAATCATTGGAATAAAATTGAGTCGTTTTATCACTTTCATAAAATTTAATATTTTTATGACACTTAAAAAGTAGATAGAATTGGACCGAATAGATTAGTGGCAATAGTTTTATTGTTTGGTTGTAAACTAGTTCAATACTAGTGTCACAAGTTCGATCTCGAGAATCGTTATTTGTTCTCTTTCCTTGATATGTACTAAAAAAAAAATAGATAGATTAGATTAAAAAAATGGGAAAAAATAGAGGCTTATATACGAAGAAAAAAAGAAGAAGCAAGAAGTGAATATTTAATATAATGAAATAAATATTTAAGCAAGAAGTGAATATTTAATATAATGAAATAAATATTTAATCTCATATATCTTTCTTTTTAGACATTAATCTCATATATTTAAAGTCATATATCACACCACTCTAATATTATTGATAACGACAATAAGATTTTAAAATTTCTTACCAAATTTAAAAGTCAACTGATATATACAAGAACTAACAAAAATATATCTAAAAAAAACTAAAAAAAACATAATTTTAATAATATAATGTATGACTAAACTATGATCAATTAAAATCTCCCGTCTCCTAATTATTGTAATCTCAAAAAAAAAAAAAAAAACTAAAATATGACAAATTATAATTGTTGAAATATATATAAAAATGAAGAAACTAAAACTAACCAATTTAACTCTAGAATTAACCATTAAAAAAACTAGAATTAACAAAAAGCCAACCAATATGTTGAAAAAGTAAAAGGCAAATTTAAGTTCACGTTAGAATGCATTGCATTGAACGATATTACATTAATGTCAAAATCCGACCAACTCCACCTCCCATTTTCTTTTTCTTTTTTTAGAAAATAAAAAGAGAAAAAACTTATATTCTTTTATTTTTCTCATTTTTTAACTAATCTCGAGATTCCAAACAGTGTCTGTCGGCAACCCATAATTAAATTAATCAATTATTTATTCAAAATACAAATTTTATAAAATTAATTTGCATCTTTGAAGATTGCGTCTAATAAATTTTGGGCGGAGGCTCAAATATGTTACCTTTCGAATGGTAACAACTGAGTTATTCATTGACATGTGATAGAATTTGACTTTTAAATTACTAATTATTACAATTGGTTGAGGAATATTTTTTGGACCATTTCTCCACTTTGAGATGTCATTAACTATATTTGTTAGGAACAACAATGATGGACATCTGTATATCTTCTACATTGATATGATATTGTTCACTTTGAACATAAATTCTCATGACACCTAAAAGATCTCATATCAATATGAAAGTTTGTGGATATTCGTTATCTCCAACAAATTATATCAGAACTCGAATCTTGACTTAGCGAATGTGGGGATCAAAACTCTCGATACTGAATAAAGGAGTGTCGACCCTCGTATGACTTGGTGTATTTTGTTTGAGGGGGTGGTATCCAAAAAGTAAAACAAATGGGTGGCGAGACTCGTATATGACTCGGTGTACTTTGTTTAAGGAGAAGATTTTGGACAAACAAAGTTATCCCACATAAAGTTTAAAGAGAAAGATCTTTGGTATATAAGAAGGGGGACAACACAATTACATTAATACGAGACATTTTGTATGATAACCTAAAACCTGTTAAGATAATTTGCGTTTAAAATAAACAATATTACATCAATGTGAAAAGTTATGTGAATGTTCCGATAATCTAATTAATTAATGAAAATATTTTCATTTTCTATCTATAAAAAAATCACATTATAAACTTATAAAGTACATGAAAAAAAAACTAAGTAAAAATATCATTTTGGCCATTAGACTTTAAATCTTGTTTTATTTTGGTTTCATAGACTTTCAAAAGTTCAGTTCTATTCCATGGATTTTCAAGTTTGTTGCATTTTGGTCATTGAACTTAGTTTGTTCCACCTTGATTCTTAGACTTTGAAATTTATTCCATAAACTTTCAAATGTTTAATTTTAATTTGTAAACTTTTAAAATAAAAATGAAACAAATTTAAAAATTAAAATTAGACAGAATTGACTAAAATAAAACAAATTAGAATGTTCAAACACTAAATTTAGAATTTTTGAAAATTTAGATATTAAAATGAAAGAAAAAAGGTAAAAGCATTGGGATCGAAATAGTATTCTAACCACAAACTTATAAAAAATAGAGAAAAAAAAGGGAAAAAAGCTTCCCCTAACGTGAGCTTCAATCATAGAAAAGCGTCCGCAGATTACCATTTTGACCCTGACAAAACCAATGCCTTCGTCGGGCACGTGTCGGCTTATGGTTACTTGACGGTCACGATTTACAAGATGGATTAAATAGATAAATATTATTTGTTACTGACTTTTTTATTAGTTAATATATTCTGACAAATTGCAGAACTTTATTAGTTTATTATTAGAAATTATTTCGAAAATTATAATTATAATTAGGTTGAATAGTTGGAAAAGAGGAATCATTGAACGGCAGAGTGGCAGGTAGATTAATACCATTCCTTTTATTTTCTTTTTTTTTGAGAATTTATTACCATTCACTCATCGGCAATATAAAAAAAAATAAAAATAATAATAATAATAATTACAAAAAAAAAATCTAAGATCGAATTAGTCAGTAATATAATAATTAAATCAATTCAACAAGTTCAATCTTGAGAATTGGTCTCCCTCCTTCGATATATACTAAAAAAAATTTAACAAAATAAAAAAAAAAATCATTTTTCTTTCATTTTTCTTAATGGAGAAAAAAAGAAGAGTGTAAGATATTTCATATGTGTTTGACAATCTATCTATAATATGTCTGTTTAAATCACCATTTTATTACAATCTATAACAACCATCCATGTTATGGAGGTGATTTTTTTAAAAAAAATTAATTGTCATTATTTTTAGATTGAAATTTGATTGTTCGAAAATGGTAAAGAAGTTTTTTTTCCCTCTTCCTTTCACGTTTTTAAATTTAGGAAAAATGCACAAATCATTCATGAACTATGATATTTATAACAATTAATTCCTTAAATTTTTAATTTAATTCATCACTTCCTTTAAAGTTTGATAAATATTACAACTAACCGCCTTATATTAAATTCCATGTTATAATTTTATATTACTATAATTTTATTGTAGAACTAAAAAAAAAAATCAAAACTCATCTATAATATTTTGCTCTTTTATTTATCCCACTTTGTTATAAATTTAAGAGAAATTGCACAAAACACACCTCAACTATAATAGTTATAAGTATTAACCTTTTAAACTTTCAATTTGTTTAATCACTTCCCCTAAAATATGAAATTAAAATTTTAGGAGGATTTAAAGATGCAAATCAGGCCAATTTAGACCCCTTTGGCAATGTCTAAATTTTTCATGATCTACGTTAATAAAATGCGCTATACGCTACAACATTTGATGCAACTGTACTTTTTCTAATCTGAGTATTATTTTCGACATTTCAACTAGTGTCTCTGTCTATGATGAAAACATTTCATATTTTGTAGCTAAAATGCCGAATTTCTTCCTAATGATTACTCGAATAAAAGTGTTAATAATTTGTATGAATATGACAACCTAATGAACATTATCACAAAAAGAAATAAACATGATGATCATGCAGAAAAAACCTCATTTTCAAAGATAGCTTAGCATAATAATAATATCTTAGCCTGATGGATGAGGGGCTGGAATGTGATTTGGAGGTGGTGGAGGCATCATATGCATATGGGGCGGCCTTCCGAGCTGCTGCTGCTGCTGCAGCATTGGTGGCGGTGGTGGTCGCCAAAGAGGTGGTGGTTGGCCTCCTCCCATTCCCATTGGTGGAGGGATATGCATGGAATGTCCTGGAGCCTGAGGAGGCGGCGGAGGCATGTTTGGGGGAGGTGGTCGGAACTGCTGAACAGGAGGCGGGATCATGGAACTCGGCATCATTTGACCTGGTTGCTGTGGCTGACCCTGCCAGGCTGGTGGTTGTCCAGGCATCTGCATGGGGGGGAATGCCATCCCTTGCGGTGGTGGAGGACGTATAGCAGGAATTGGGCTGGGAGGAATGGCACCGTTTGCAAAAGGGCGTGGTGGCACTGGAGCTCCGATTGCACCGTTAGGCTGCGCAACCTTTGGAAGTGTCGGAGGGCCACTAGCGAACAAAGTGTGAGGTCTACTCTTCTGGGGATTGCTAGCAGCCAGCACTCTCTCTGCAAAATAGAAATAGCCACAATAGAGGTGTACATTAAGCAACCAGGATGATATCCTTCCAAAGGTCATCAGTTTGAATTCTGTTCTTAATCTAAAACACAAGTCCATAAAGTTCACAGATCAGCAGAAAATTCTTACCTGCAGGTGTGCCGTGCCGCTCTCCCTTGGTATCTTTCTTATACGCATATGAAACCGTTATTTGACGATTACAGAGATACTGGCCATTCATCGACTGTTGTGAGAGTAGCAAAAAGTTGTCTCAAAATTAGTTAGGGCATATAAGAAATGATAATTCAAGTTACCAACTGAACAAATTATTTTAAATCTTGCTGGCATAAGAAACGTCATATAATATATCAAAACAGAATGCTGTGTATGTACTCATGGATATAAAAAAATGCTGTGTATGAATGTTGCTAGATTACAATAATTGCCCAATAAGCAAACAAATGACGCACCTCAATTGCTGAATCAGATGCCTCAAAAGAGTCGTAGCTAACAAAACCAAACCCACGTGAATTTCCTGTATCTGGATCCCTCATAATCTAGTTAAAATAAGAAAAACATTCTGAGTGTCAGAGCACAAATGTACATAAGATAAGACTCGGAACTTTCATGTTAAACAGAATTCTAATACATCCCCAAAACGAGCTGAAACAGCAGATTTATAGGAAGACACAGCAGATCTAAAAGAACTGACGACGAAAAATAGGGAATGCAAAGCAAAGAAGATCAACGAAACTCATAGGAAATTAATTCATAGATAGGTCGCCACCATAGATTTCTGAACCCACTACTTTTTGGTTCTTTTGACCACTACCCATGGTGGTTCCTTGACAACCAAATGTAATAGAATTAGGTGGTGGTCATCACAATTTGACAGAGTGAGTTTGGTAGTCAAAATAATCTAAACCACCCAACAGCCATGATTTTTATCTTTTTAAAGAAAAAAGCCATGATGTTATTGACCCCTTAAAGCCCAAACAAATTTCCAATCCGGAAAACTACCCAGCACTTAAAGTTCAAGAGAATAATATTAAATAGAAAGCCAGGTCATACAACTAGTTCCATTTCCACGTATAACATGATAGTAGTGGCAAGGTAGTAATAGTAAGATGTACTAACCCAGCAGTAACCCACTTGGAAGAAAAACTAGTTAAAATATCCTTAAAAAAAGAAATTCTAAGTAGCGAAAGGAAAAGTATTAGATAATATAAAGTTCTCCCTCAAAACCAATAAGTTCCCCGTCAAAACCAATTGACAATGAGGGAAGTAACCTATATCTCTTATAAATGTTGGTAGGACTCTCCACTTTTCCAATGTGGACAGTTGTGAGATCCTAACAAAAAGAAAATAATAATGGAAGAGAAACATCAAGAAATAATATTTTGTTCGAGAAGACACTTGTTAAAGACAAAAAAACCATGAACTGGCTGTTAACAATCACCATGGTGCTTGAAATAGGAGAGATGATTCTACATGAGAAAGTGGGATAAAAAAGAGAAAACGTAAAACTACACTGAACCTGTATAAGATAAAAGCTCAAAAGGAATTCTACTGAAACGCCCTTCAAAGTAAGATGCCAGAAAGTGTACAAATATTGTCATTCTTCGTTCTTTTAAGGAAAAGAAAGAAATTGTGTACAATAGTGAACTACAAATGCTGCATAAAAATTGTTTTATTCATAAAAGCAACTAGACTGCATAATCATATGTGTGAATTGTTTGCTAGGCTAAAGATTTCTAAAATCTTGGCTGCTCTGCCTCATTGTCTTGAATTGAACTTCCTACCCTTTTTTTTTAACTGGGAAATCGAAGCTTCGCTCCACTTTACCTAGGGACACCAGCACCCATCCCAAGCCCCAAACTTAGGAGACAACCCTACCCCCTTTTATTGAACATCAGGAAATTCAACAGTCGAGTTTGTGATTCAGATGAACCATATGGCCAACCGGCCAATAATTGTAGGAATGAGTTTACATGATCTACTTCATAATCATCAAGCAAATCACGAAGAAAATAGTTAACAAAAGCTAAATATAACCACAAACCTCTTAAAAATTTACTAGCCCCATTAGAACAGGGACCAATAGTGTTCAACATGCTCCAGAAAAAATAAACCACCCAAGATATCGTATACAGGTAAAATATTTTAAAAGGAATTTGTGAGGGTTTAATATTGCCATGAAAGGACTTCACTTCATTAAATTGTAATAATCTCCTTAGTAAGTAACTAGTTTAGTTGAAAATGAATTCTAATCTCCTAGTAACTAGTTTGCTGAAAAAAATAAAATCTAATCTCCTAGGATGAACAAAACATAAATGAGTGATGAGGGATGGGCAAATTTATAACCTTAGGATTCGTCACAATGACCCCAAATGCACTGAAAGTATCGTAGAGGAGCTTCTCATCAACATCCTGAAACAAAAACGAAGTTCAAATTACAAGCTTCAAAACATTAGACTACCAACTTTTCAAGTTATAATCTAATCATAAGAATGTAACTACTTACGGGGTCTAGGTTTCCTATGAAGAGATTCGCCCCCACAGCCAAACTCTTCTTGTCTTGAGATGCCTGGAAAGACAAAATGCACACAAAAAAAAAAAAAAAAAAAAAAAAAAAAGAAAGAAAAAGAAAAAGAAAAAAGGAGTTTAACATCCATTTTCATAAGAATATAAAATACCATCCTCCACTACTATGAGGTATATCAAAACGCATCCGATCACAGTCGAAAGAACAAACTTCCTACTTACCTTGTTTACACGAATTGGCTTCCCATAGAGCTTAATCATATTTAGCACCTTAATTGCCTGTAAAAGCATTGAGAATGAGAATAAAAAATCAAAATAAACTCATTAGTTCCTGTGAGGCAAAAGAGTCCACACTTACATAATCTGCATCTTCCTCATTGCGAAACTCAATGAATCCATATCCTTGATGCAGGTTAGTAACCCTATCCTTCGGAACATACACATTAACTGAAAAATAAGAAGTGAGCAAAATCTTTTCAAGGAAATGCTCCAACCAATAAGGAAAAAAAAAAAAAAAAAAACAGCTAAAAAATAAGAAGTGAGCAAAATCTTTTCCTAAGAGAAATGAAAGAACGCACCAACTGGGCCGGCTTGAACAAAGAGCTCCCAAAGCAACTCCTCAGAAACCTGCATGAAACACAGAAAAACGGAAAAAAGGGTATGATAAACAAGAAATTGAAAGAACATGGAAACCCTAGATTTGAAGACGACCTAGTTGATGAAGCAGGGAGAAAGAGAAGAAGAAAAAGACCTGGGGATCTAGGTTTCCGACATAGGCAGTGGCGTCTTGGTTCCTCTCCGGCGCGTGCTGGCCGAGCAGATTAGCTCCGACGCCCGGCGCTATCTTCGTCGTCATCTTCTCCGGCGAGTCGGTGAACCAGTTGCTGCGTTTGGGGAGTTCGGAAACTGCAATCTAAAACCGACAGCTAGAGTTTTTACGGGCGGTTTTTTTTTTTTTTTTAAATAAAATAATTTTTTGTATACAACAATATGGGAGAATGAGATTTGAAAAACTTCATAGTTATTAGTTTGATGCGCTAGAGTTATGTTTTTGTTGGCAAATAAATTTTTTTTTCTTCTAATCTTTATATTTACCTTAACCTTTATTTTTTTTAAAATTATTATTATTATTCCAGAGAGGTAGAGTACCCAAGTATATTTTAGTATGAGAGCTAGAGTACTAGCTTTGTGTTATCAAGTGTATTCCATAATCAAGAGTACATGAGTTTGGATTTTTATTTATAAAAATTATAAAGTTTTTCTTAAGAAATTTAAAGAGATTTATCTCCAAACAATACTCCTTCCAACCAATGATGAACTTGAAAACACTTTCTCTTAAAAAACCTTATTCGAGATTATTTAGACTTCACAAAATTTTCTAATAAGATTTGCCAATTCATAAAACTTGTATAATCGATTCTTACTCATTCTCCATACCTTCTTCGCACTTACTTAACGTATTCTATTCTTAATAGCTTCCTTTCCATCAAAATTTATGTATTGGTAAGAATAACTTGACCAACCGCTTTAATAACACCTTCTTCCCCCTCCAGCCAAAAAATTATCTTCCCAAGATTGTAATTACTTCCCAACCTTTTCTTAACATATTGGAGAGATTTTTTTTTTTTTTTTTTTTTTCTACTTTGAAAAGGCATGTCAAGATGAATCCCAAAGTTATCATTAACATTCACTCCCCAAATTACCACTTAAAAAATACATTTTTTTAATTCCTATTATTAGTACTAACTAAAACTAAATTAAAAAAAAAAAAAAAAAACTTAAAACAAGCATACACTTCAATTCTAAAAAAAGAAGCCAAACTACCATAGAAAAACAAACTAAAATTGAAAGATAATAATTATTAATCTAAAAATTATTATAACAGGTGCTTATTATAATGTAGATTATAATAAATGGTATTTGAGGACATATTGTTTTAAGGGGGAGTTATGAAAAAAAAATTATGTAATTATTTTTAAATAACTTGAATTTAGATTCTAAAAAATTGCAAATGTATAACAATTAAAGTATTTTTTATTATTAAACTTCTAATTAATATTGAACCTAATGAAAACAGATTCACATTTTTTAATAAGTAAATTAATAATGAAATGATGGTCTTGAAAGGAAAAAATAACCATTAAAATGGTAACTGTAATTAAAGTGTGGTATGATTCTAGAATATCACATGGTTATAGAACACTTTTTAAAAAAATATATACATATATATTTTTCTGAAAAGTTGGCACATTGATTTTATTGCATGGTTCAAAAAATTTGAACAAGTGGAAAAAGAAACACAAAGTGGAAATGGCGAAGCAAAAGCAAAATCCGGCGCCAAAAAACGTGGTTTTATTCTCAACATTTTTGCGCCATTTTCTCTTCTTTTCTTCTCCAATTCAGGTTGCTCTCTTTCAATTAATTTGGTTAGTTAAGATTATAATGGTTGAGATTTTGGGAGATTTTAGATCCTATTTTCTGTTTCATGTATATTTGATTATTTCTGTTACACTCAATCTATATATATATATATATATATATACATAGACATAAAATCACATTTTCATTTACACTGACATCGAATTAGGATCTTCACTCGTCGGTGAGTTTGATTTCATTTTGAGAATGTTGGATTTTTGTTGTTTATGTTTTTTTCAAGTCTAGCTTATTTTGATAATCTTCGTGAACTCAGCTGTTGTTGATCATGAGTGAAGGAAACCCTCAATTTCTATTTCCATAATTCCTTGAATATTCGGTGAATGTCTCGACGCCCAGCTTGACTATTTTTACTGGACATTTGAATGTCAAGAAAAGAGTAGAAAATTAATTTATGAGTAGGTAGTTACGATGGACTAAACTAATTATCTCTTCGTAATTGAGGTGATGGTTTCAGATGGATGATACAATTTTCTTATACCTGTAACCAATTTTGCTTGGGTTTTAACATGTAGCCAATTGTTTTGATGGTTCTATGCTGTTCTTTAATTTGATGGGAGTTGATTTTGTATTTGAAGTGCCAGAATGTAATGTTTTGTTTCTCTTGTAAGCAGGGTGAAAGTACTTAACTTGGCTGATACAAAGAGGTTGTGGTGGGTTGAGGGCTTTGATGCAAGATTTCCAATTACATTTTGAGGGTTAATTACCAGAGCACATAGTCCAATTTGATCTATTGGGAAGAAACCACTGTTGTCATTTGATTTTTATGGAAAGGATTCCTCTTCTTTGAGATATCCTTTTCTCCCTCTACCATTGTCCTATTTCTACCATTGTACTATTTCCTTTTACTTTCCAGTTTGAAGTTATGGAGTCTACCATTTATAGCTATGCTAAGTTTGGGGACGTGCTTGGCCTTCAAAAGCTTCTTCGACATAACCCTAAACTTCTTAATCAAAGACATTCATCTGTACGTATTCTATCTTAAGAAATTTTTTATATTTTTATGAACTTCTTATGTGTATGATTGTATCTTCTATTTTGGGTCTCGGGTCTCTTGGGTGGTAGAGTCTTGGGTGTCTCCAAGGTATGCTCGTTTCTAGGTTTGAAACCCACCACAAGTGTAAAATATATGTCTCTCGCGTCTAAGCCTTGGACCTCGTATGTAATGAGGGGAAGCTGCCCTTCTTATTAAAAAGAAAAGACACGAAATCTTCCATTTGGGATCTCTTTAGGGTTTGTTTGGAGCTTTTATTAGTGGATCTATTGCACATCAACCATCTCTTTGGAGCGTAACATTAGATACCAGTTTTCATCTGAAAACCTTATGCAATATCTTTTTTCTCTCTTTTTTTTTGTAATAAATTCCATGTTCTTTCTCATTAGTTTTCTATGATTCAAGAATTTGTGCCGTTATTATTAACACCTTTGAAGTGAAACTCATGGATTTTCATGCCTTTAGACGGGACAAACACCACTTCATGTTTCCGCCACCTATAACAAGGTTGAGCTTGTTAAATTTCTTCTCGCCTGGCAAGGTCCAGAAAAGGTCGAGTTGGAGGCCAAAAACAAGGTAGGTATATATCAATCAATCTTCGTTGGCAGTTGTGTTTTTCCATGAAGTGCTCAATTATTGGTGCTAATATTCTATTCTTTGCAGAATGGAGAGACCCCATTGCATATTGCAGTAAAGAATGAGTGCAACGATGTAGCGCGGGTGCTACTCGCTCATGGCGCTTTTGTTGAAGCCAAAGAAAATGTGCTATATATTGATTGATTTTAAATGAAACGACATTAGTGATGATGATTTGTTTGTTGAAATATGTTCTTTTGTGTATTCATTTATGTAGAACGGGATGACACCATTACACTTTTCTATCTTCTATTCACACCAATCTGAAGACTGTGCCACATTCAAGACATTGCTCGAACATAATGCTAATTGTAGTGCGACAGATGATGTAATCCTTGCTTGCAATATTTTGTGTTCTTCATTATACTACATAGACAATAGTACTAAGTTGGCTTGTCTTGCAGGATGGTATGACTCCCCTAGACCATCTGCCACAAGACTCATGTAATAAAGTGTTGATTGAATTGTTGGGCCAACATTTAGAGGAAGAGAAGAGAAAGCTAAAAGCAATTGAAGCATGCCGTGAAACTAAAGAAAAGATGAAAGAACTCGAAAATGAGCTCTCGAAAATTGTGGGTTCACATGAGCTCAAGATACAACTTCAGAAATGGGCTAAGGGAATGGTTTTAGATGAGAGACGCAAGGCCCTTGGCCTCAAAGTTGGCACCAGAAAATCCCCTCATATGGCATTTCTTGGCAATCCTGGAACAGGTTAGCCATTGTGTTCCTAACCACATCTCCTCAAGAATCATATTAAGACGTGTGTTATGATTTATTTTACTCAATATAAACTTGTATAGCCTAAATTAATTTCAACCGCATCTTTCTTTTTTGTCGAAATATATTTGTTTACATATGGATTTTTATTAGCATATACATAATACTACTTATGGCCTATTAAGACCTCCGTAATGACTATTTGGTTTTTTTTTTTAAATAAGCTTGTAAATATCATTACTATCTACGGATTTCTTTGTTTTGTTATTTACTTTCTACCATGTTTCCATGAAGTTTGAAAGCTCAAAAAATTATTCTTAATTTTGGAATTTGACTAAGAATTCAAAACATTTTTCTTGAGAAATGATGAAAATTATATGATTTTGGGGACTAATATATGATTCACTACTTATTGTTGTTATTATTTTTAAAGGTAAGACTATGATAGCTCGAATACTGGGAAAATTACTTCACATGGTTGGCATCCTACCGACGGATAAGGTAACGGAAGTACAAAGAACAGATTTGATTGGAGAATATATTGGTCAGACAGGTGTAAAAACCAGAAAGAAGGTAGGCCACATGCCTGGTAGACTCTCTTTTAAAGTTATTTGGAACATTGCTTTATTATGTATTGATACCATCTCTGACTTGCAGATCAAAGAAGCAGAGGGTGGAATCCTTTTCGTCGACGAAGCCTACCGACTGATGCCGATGCAAAGATCAGACAAGGATTTTGGTTTGGAAGCATTGGAAGAGATCATGTCTGTCATGGACAGTGGGGAAATAGTAGTCATATTTGCTGGTTACTACCAGCAAATGCAACATATAATAGATTCAAATGAAGGATTTCATCGACGGGTAACTAAATTTTTATACTTTAATGACTTCAGTTCGGAAGAATTAGCAAATATTTTACATATCAAGATGGATAATCAAACCGAGGATAGCTCGTTATATGGCTTTAAGTTGCATCCTGCTTGCACCATAGAAGCAATTTCGAACCTGATCGAGAGAGAAACGGAAGAAAAGCGGCGTAAGGAGATGAACGGCGGTTTAATCGATCAAATGCTAGTAAATGCGAGAGAGAATTTGGATGGTAGGCTCAGTTTTGACTGTATTAACACGGAAGAACTACGTACTATTACAATGGATGATTTAGAAGCAGGGATTCGTTTGCTAACACAATGAGATTGGTTGGTTCATGCAAAAATGTTTATTTTCAAATGGCTTTAGGCGTCTCTGATATTGGACTGCAGGGATGACATGCTTGGAGATTTTAGGTGATTTTGCATTCTCTTTGTAATTCAATGACTTGTGATGTTTTTTATGTGCATTTATTTTAATGTTGAAAATAAAAATTTGAATGCAAAGGGATTTTTATTGTCATTTTTGTAATTTGATGATTCAAGTCTTCGACTTTTTAATCAAAAATATCAGAAATTAGTTGTGGGTTTTTTTTTTTTTTTTTTTTTTTTTTAATGCAAAACTTATATAAAGCTTGTCCTTACTCTGTAGGAGAAACGTCCATTTTCCCACAATGATGGGTTTTGCACACGTCTCTAATGAGGCGATGAATCTTCATTTAGGTGGGAGAGTGGGGAAGGAGTCTCTAATGAGGCGATGAATCCTCATTTAGGTGGGAGAGTGGGGAAGTGAGTAAGGAGTCTCTAATGAGGCGATGAATCCTCATTTAGGTGGGAGAGTGGGGAAGTGAGTAAGGAGTCTCTAATGAGGCGATGAATCCTCATTTAGGTGGGAGTGTGCGGAAGTGAGTAAGGAAAAGAGTAAAATTGAATGATCAGGATGAGAAAGTTCCCTATCCCGTCTATATTTTATATTTATTTTATTTTTTAATACACATATACATATATATTTGATAATTTATCTAAAGATATAATATTGAATTGAAATTTGGAAAAATAAAAATAAATGTAATAATTTTTCGTGCAAGTTCCCATGGGGAATCCCCGCCTGCATCCCCCAAAATTGATTATTATTTTTTTTTTGAGAAACATCCCGCAAAATTTATTGAGGTGAGCAATTGTTGTCATTTGGTGTAATATTGTAACGCCCTCCTCAAGGTGGTGTTGTTTAATTAATATATCGAAAATGTTGTTTGGACCATTTTCTCCACCGGGGAAGGAGTTCTTATTCGTGGTTGATTTCTTTTCTATTGGGTTTTCCGATTCAATCTTGTTGCTAATCATTAGTGTTTTGTTTGAGGTTTTTTTACTTCAACAATGGAATACCTAGATGAGGATGAAAAATTATCGAGTTTTGTTTTGTGTATTTTCTTATTTTGAGCTATTACAATTTTTTACACTTTTTTCCAAATAACGAAATCTGATCGAGCCATTGTAATCATTCAAAATAACTCCATTCAAAAAACTTATAAAAAAAGTTAATTTGAAGGCATACAATTGGTGTTATAAAAACAACATGCAATCCATGAAAAACACGTGGAAATGGCAAAATCTGGCGCCAAGAAACGTGGGCACCATTTTGTTGGGCACATGGGTTCTTGGAAACCGACAAATCACTTTTCTTCTCTGTGTATATATCACTCTACCATTCACCATTCTCCTTTGCGCCATTTTCTTCCACTTTTCTGTCACTCACGCGTCGGTGAGTTTAATTCATTTTTTCTTTAATCATTTTATGAATGTAGCCATGTTCTTAGTTTAGATTCTTGAGCTTTGGCAATCCCCACCACTTGTTTTCTGTGGGTGATGCTTTCTTTTTGTAATTTCGTGAATTTGGCTGCTTTTTTTTTTAATGAAAATCCTCTATTTCACATTGTAATTTAGACACTTAGATGACACTATTTCTCGTGAATGTCTTAGTCAGCTTATGTACATCGACTATTTTTACATGACATACTATCACAAGCAGGTGGTTATTTATTGTGGATTAAATTCATATTATTTCTCAGTTAGTTGAAGTTCTTCTTGACCATGATATCAATCTATGATGATTTCACATTGATGTTGGATGATAGAAATTTTACATACCCTGTAAACTTGGTTTCCTATTTTTAGCTTGGGTTTTAGTATGTAGCCAATTGTTTCGATGGTTTTATGAAGGGTTCTGTAATTTCAAATGGGAGTTGACTTTTGTTGAATCATCCATTAACTCACAAGCTTAAAGGTGATGAATCACGGTAAATTTGATTATACAACTAGCACTCTCCTTATTTCTAGGTTTGAACATTTTGAGAAATACCCAACAAATGAAAATTAATATTAATTGGGTAAATTTAATTATATTAACTAAAACTCCCTTCCTAATTAGATATCATATTGCATTATGTTATATCACTCGTCAACCTAGAACCTTAAATTGAAGGATGGGGTAAATATTTTGTTTCTTCTTTCCTCTCTTGTAAGCAGGGTGGTGGTTTCAAAAGCTTGATTAAGAACAGGGGAAGAACTTAACTTGCTTATTCAAAGAGGTTGTGGTGGGTTGGAGCTTTCCTACTCAGATAGATAGCCCATTGGTGCAAGATTTGCTTTTACATTTTGTGTGTTCTGACTTTTCTCCTCTCTTTGAAGGTGTTAGCCTAGCCATATCTCAATTTGAAGTTATGCAGAAACCTCAAGATCAACGGTCAAGGTCTACCAAACCCGCTACTATTCATAGCTATGCTCAGTATGGGGATGTTCATAACCTTCAAAAGCTTCTCCGAGATAACCCCAGTCTTCTTAACGAAAGAAATCCATTTGTACGTTTTCTATCTTCAACAACTTTTTAATATTTTTATGATGTTTGAGTGGTCATGTTCATCACTAAATTTGTATATCTGACGAAAATGGTTGGTGAGGTGTTGACTTAGTTAATTGATTGTGATCCAATTCAACTCTACAGTTGATCATGAAAAATGGTAGTAGTATCTCTATGTAGGGCTCTGGCCTCCTCCCTAATATGAATTGAAAGTTTGTTGTATTGTATATCTGTTCGTTGGATGCGACTTTCTTATGTGAATATTAACTGATTCGGTGATATGTATGAGATATTGAGTTTCTTTGTGGTTCCTAGCTTCTTATGTTTTAATTTTGCTGCTTGATTGAATTTCAATGCTGGGCAAGAATTTCTCGGATATAACTTTTATTTGGCCATGATTTCGAGTATCTTCCATTTGGGATTTCTTTAGGTGTGCTTGAGCTTTTGTTTTATTTTATTTTTTATTTTTTAATTCGGCAACATTAAAGAGTGGATGATTTAAACTCGTAATCAAGATTACTAAGTAGTCACTAGAGCTATGTTTTTGTTGGCGTGTTTCGAGTTTTTATTAGTTAATCCATTGTATGTTAACCATCCAACTATGTCCCTTCTTCCTTTCAAATATGAATTTTAACAACACTTGATGGTGTAATACTATCACTACAAGAATTTTGGTGTTGGCTGACGATATTTTCTAACGTCGGCCATTAATTATTTTGGGTTCTCACTTCGTTGTAGTGAGCTTCATTTCAATGTGGAAAGTGTTGCTTTTAAGTTCTTGTTACAACAATGCATTATCGATTTTCATTTTAAGATTTTAATTATTGGTTATATCTTATAATATAATTATTTATGTCATTGATTCTCTCACCATTGTTGGTAAAAACTTGTATCATATAAAAAAAAATGGTGATTAGTGTGTGGGTGACGGTTGTTAACGTGAAGGCACTGAGAGAACATAAGAATCACCGATGGCGTCACGAATTGTACATTTGCCGTTGGCGAAGGTATTGTCGATGGAAAAATAGCCATTAGCACATTTGTTGAAAAATCCGTGTATGGAGAGGAATCGTCGACGAAATTATGGGCCATCAGAAATTCACCCATTTGTGGATGGTCGTTTCGCCGTTGGTAATTGACCCATTTGTCGACGGCAATTTCGTAGTGGGCAGACGGCGCTGCAGTTGGGCAACAACGGAGAGGACGGGATGGTGTTGGGCGGGGATGGAGAAGATCGGATGTGGCCAGTGGCGTTGGGCAGCGGTAATGACGTTTGGGAGGAGTTTGGGGCGAAGAGGAGAAAGGGAGAAACGGGTTAAGGCGTGAAAGGAGAGAATAATGGTTTTTTTTTAAAAAAAAAAACAATTGGCAACGGATATATGCCATCGACCATTCATATCTTTGCCGATGATGTTAAGTTGTCGTTGGCGATACCGTTAAATTATTTCCCACCAAAAATTGGGGGAAATTCAAAATATTTTCTGACGACATTACTTTTGTCGTCGGTCGGGTATTCCTTCACTATTGCTGACAGCCTTATTTTCCATCGGCGATTGTATACCTATTGCCAACTGATTTGTTTGTCGGCCAAAGCTTAGTATTTGCGACTGCGTTTTTTGTGGTCGACAAAAGTAGTCAAAGCTGATGGCAAACTTACCGCCAGTGATTCTCAAGTCGGGAATTCCCCAATTTCTTGTAGTAAGGATTTTTTGAAAAAATATAAATTATTTTTATAAAAAAATAAATTATTTTGGCCAACAATTTAATAAACTGTCAGCCAAATATTAATATAGCCAACAGTTTTAACCGTCGACTAAAAGATAAATATTTGACGTCAAACCATCGGCCAAATATTAATGACCGAAGGTGGAAAATAAAACGTCGGCTAAAATTATACCGACGAGGATTAGCTGACGTTTTTTGCGACAGTAAAAAAATGTCGGCTATTTGATTTATGAAACTTAAAAAAAAAAAAAAAAAACTTAAATGATCTTGAGGTTCTTACAGAAACTCATGGATTTCAATCCCTACTTTAGATGGGGCAGACACCACTTCATGTTTCTGCTGGCTATAACAAGACTGAGTTTGTTAAATTTCTTCTCGCCTGGCAAGGACTAGAAAAGGTGGATTTGGAAGCCAAAAACATGGTAGGTATATACAATCTTTGTTGTATTTTTTTTTATTCATGAAATTAAACTATATGCTTATATTCTATAATCGCAGTATGGAGAGACCCCATTGCATATTGCAGCAAAGAATGGGTGCAATGATGTAGCTCGGGCTCTACTCGCTCATGGTGCCTTTGTTGAAGCCAAAGCAAATGTGTGTACATTGACTTTTAGTTATCTATTTGATTGATTTTACAAGTCTTGGTGAGTTGTTGGTTGAAATGTCTACATTTGTGTATTCATTTATGCAGAACGGGATGACACCATTACACTTTTCTGTCTGGTATTCACTCCAATCTGAAGACTGCACCACCATCAAGACATTGCTTGAATATAATGCTGATTGCACTGTGACCGATGATGTAATCCTTTTAAAATTTGATTGCATTATTTTATGTTCACCCATTGTGGCCACCTACAATTAATTAACTACCCGACTGTTAAATTTTTTATTTTGTTTAAGAGTTACAAATAGAGATGTCCACGGGGTGGGGCGGGGCTGGGCTAGGGAATGCATTCCTCGTCATTGTCCCTGCCACCAAAATCAATTCTCTTCCCTGCGAAATTCACCATTTTTTTTTGGAGATAGGAGCGGGGATCGGGTTCCCCGCGGGGAATTTTTCCTTTTTAAAATTTATATATATATATATATATATATATATATATATATATATCTTTAATAATAATTTCAAATAATTAATTTTTTTAAAAAAATATCTATCAATTTTCTACTATATCCTTAATTATTATGGAAAAATATTCATTTGAATAAATAATTTAACAATCATATATTTTATATCTAAAAGTTAAATAGTAAATTTGGAGAAAAAATTAAAAAAAAAAAAAAAAAAAGTTACAAATGAGCATTCACAATTCAAAAAATCATATCCACACGAGCTATTATAACCACTCAAAATAACTACTCATTTCTTATCACTCGAAATAACTCATCATTTCAAAACCACTCATATTTGCAACTCCTCTACAAAATTCACATTCAAACGTGCAACTCCCCTGCAAAAATTCATATCGAAACGAACTATTACCTGCAACCCCTTTACAAAAATCCACTTTCAAACGAGATATTACTACAACCACAATTTCTAATCACTCAAAATAACTTTTCATGCAACCACCATAAAAAAACACCCTTACATGTTTCCTTTACCCCTAAATATTGTAGAGTCATACACTTTATCTTAAAAATAGTCGAGGTACATGCAAGCTGGTTCGAACACTCACACACACGTATATATATGTATAAAAGTAATTTATGAATATATAGAAGTAATTTGTGTTCTCCAATATTATACTACTTAGAAAATAGTACTAAAATGAATTGTCTTGCAGGAGGGTATGACTCCCCTAGACCATCTGTCACAAGGCTCCTGTAGTAAAAAATTGAGGGAATTGTTGAACCATCATTTAGGAGAGCAGAGAAAGCGAAAGGCGATTGAAGCATGTAGTGAAACTAAAGCAAAGATGAAAGAACTAGAAAATGAGCTCTCGAAAATTGTGGGTTTGTACGAGCTCAAGATACAACTTCATAAATGGGCTAAGGGAATGCTTTTAGATGAGAGACGTAGGGCCCTTGGCCTCAAAGTTGGCACCAGAAAGTCCCCTCATATGGCATTTCTTGGCAATCCTGGAACAGGTAACTAATACTCATAGAAGGCAAGAGTAATATCAAAACATGTTGGTTTGAATTTTTTTTTTTAATTGTTTTTATTACTTTTGAAAGGTAAGACTATGGTAGCTCGAATACTTGGAAAATTGCTTCACATGGTTGGCATCCTACCAACGGATAAGGTAACCGAAGTACAGAGAACAGATTTGGTTGGCGAATTTGTTGGTCATACTGGTCCAAAAACCAGGAGGAAGGTACTTCACATGCTTTAGCCTCTCTTTTTAAGTCATTTGGAACATGACATTATGTATGGATGCCATCTGTGACTTGCAGATCAAAGAAGCAGAGGGTGGAATCCTTTTCGTCGACGAAGCCTACCGACTGATACCAATGCAGAAATCAGACGATAAAGATTACGGTTTGGAAGCACTGGAAGAAATCATGTCTGTCATGGACAGTGGGAAAGTAGTAGTCATATTTGCTGGTTACTGCGAGCCAATGCAGCGTGTAATAGCTTCAAATGAAGGCTTTCATCGACGGGTAACTAAATTTTTATACTTTAATGACTTCAGTTCAGAAGAATTAGCAAAGATTCTACATATCAAGATGGATAATCAAACAGAGGATAACTTGTTATATGGCTTTAAGTTGCATCCTGCTTGCACCGTAGAAGCCATTTCGAACCTGATCGAGAGAGAAACTCAAGAAAAGCAGCGTATGGAGATGAACGGCGGTTTAATCGATCCAATGCTAATAAATGCAAGAGAGAATTTGGACGGTAGGCTCAGTTTTGACTGTTTAGACACAGAAGAACTACTTACTATTACAATGAATGATTTAGAAGCAGGCCTTGGTTTGCTAACACAATAAGATTGGTTGGTTCATGCAAAATTATTCAATTTCAAATGCCTCCTTGATGCAATCTTAGTGTGGTGATGAGGCTGATTTTTAGCTGTTGGCGTCTCACATATGTGTACTGCAACAAGCCGAGATGACATGCTTGGAGAATTTTAGCTGATTTTGTATTCTCTTTGTATTTCGATGATTTGTGATGTTCTTATGTACTACACTTCGTGTTTTTTTTTTTTTAATGTTGAAAATAAAATTTGGAATATCAACCAACTGATTTTATTTTTTAAAATATAATTTCCACATCCTATATTTTTAAAATGGGGTAAAATACCATTTTGGTCCTTGAACTATCATCAAAGTTCTATTTTGGTCACTGAACTTTCAAAAATTCAATTTTAATCCTTGAATTATGATTTTTGTTCAATTTTGGTCCCTGAACTTTCGAAAGTTCAATTTTAATCCTTAAACTTTTTAAAAGGTTTAGAAATAGTCCTTGAGTTAATAATAAAAAAAATTTGTTAAAAAAGGATAAAGTGGCAAAAAATAATAATAAAAAAAAAAATTCATCTTCTTCCCCATCCTCCCTCAAAACCAAAACCTGTACTTCAAGCAAGAAAAAAAAAAGAGAGGATAAATTTTTCTATTAAAATCTCATGGATGAAGATAAAACTCAAACCCCATAGAAACATGAAAGCAAATTCCAAGATTTTTGGTAAATGGATCTATCAAAATAGCATTCCTTTCCCAACATTTTTTCATCTAAAGAAAGGGAAAAAAAACAAAGGAAAAATTAACCTAACACACTAGTCTCACACACAACCATCAATTAACACAAGAAACAAAGTGACAGATGTTAAATGCGTCCGCTTCTAGTATTTTCTCTCTAACATTGCTTTTAAAACATACACTGGAAGAACCACCCTAAATAAACCTTGAACACAACACCACCATGGTTGACGAATTCCTGCAATACAATCAAGGCGTTTAACCCCTTCAATTCGTCATCATTCGACCCTACTCAACTTATGTGATTTCGTAGTGCCATAAGACTTCAAGGACTTAGGGATTAAAGGAAATTTGAGCCCTAACTTTCGAAATAAACTCAACTCATCTTTGATTAACACATCCAAATCCTCCACCACGACTTTTAGAGTCTCAATCTGGTCGACCCCATGAGGATTTGGACCTAGTTAACGTCTCGGAGCATGGAATCGTTATTGAGGAGACAGAAGCTTATGCTATTTTTTTTTCTTTTTTTTTGCTTGAAGTACAGGTTTTGAGAGGGAGGATGGGCGGAGAAGTTGAAAATGATTTTTTTATTATTATTTTTTGCCACCTCATCCATTTTTAACTTTGGTTAATGTTTTTTATTATTAACTCAAGGACTATTTCTAAACTTTTTAGAAAGTTCAAAGATTAAAATTGAACTTTTGAAAGTGATAAAAATGGAATAAAAATCACAGTTCAAAGACTAAAATTAGACTTTTGAAAGTTCATGGACCAAAATGAAACTTTGACGATAGTTTCAGGACTAAAATGGTATTTTACCCATTCAAAATATTCTGCTCAATATTTAAAACAAAATCCAAATATTTTGTATATGTTATCGGCCAAAAAAATTAAGAAAAAAAAAACAAATCACCTTAAGATATTTTGTATATCTTATCATTTTCAAAATATTCTCCTTCAATATTTTGTATACATAGTGGTGTTTGTTTGTCATATTTAAAGTGAAGATTTACTAATTCCTTGTCGAAAAACTATATCCAAATGAGTTTTTTGTAACTACTCAAAATAAATTATTATTTTTACTATTAAAAATAACTTCTCATTTGTAACCATTTATTTATAATCATTCATTTATATCTATAGATCATTTCTAATAATTAATTTTTAATTTTTTTTATGCAGTTGGATTACATATCGAAGAGAAGAAGAAACCCTTTTCAAAAAAAAAAGAGAAGAAGAAAACCCCACATCGTGTATTGAGACAGACATAACCTGCTTGATAAAGAGAACAAATGGGAAGACAATTCTCCATCCATACTAAATCTTCGGACGAATTCTCTACTAGTTAACATGGTTGAGTGGGTTCAATTTCTCAAATTTATATATTGAGAGTATCACTTTTGATAATTTATTTTTAAATAAACACTTAAAAAAAAAAATTTTAAAAAAAAACCACTTAAAAGTTCATTAAAGAAGTAAACCAAAAAGAATTTGAAAAAGAAAATCGTAAAGTAAGATTGAAGATTTAATTAAAAGAAAGCTGCACTTTTCCATTATATTTCTTCTTCTCGAACTTCCCTTTTGTTTTCTTCTTTTCTTTTTCTAAATCTTTTCTTCTCCGACGCAGGCGACAATCCAAGTACATACAACTTTGTTTTTTTTAAATGGAACTCATTTAAAGGCGTTTTGAATCGTTTTTGTTAGTTTCGTTTCGAATCCAACCATGCATTGACCAACTGGAACGAAAATAAAATAAAAGTGTGATGATTGATTCTGTTTGTTGTTTGCTTGCCCTGTATACCCAATTCATTTGATCCTATAGCTTTTTGGATTTGTGGGTTGTTTTGTGTTGGGTAAACAAAGTATCCCATATCGCTAAGATGGGAGGAAGATCTTGGATATATAAGGAGGAGACAACACCTTCATTGATATGAGACATTTTGAGAGATGTCTAAAAACAAAGTCATGAGTGGTGATTCTCAAAGTGGACAATATCATATCAATGTGGAGGTTTGTGATGTTCATTGTCCCTGAGATTTTATTTTCTTGATTTTGGAGCACTCAATTTATAATCTAGGGTGAACAGAGCATAGTTTTGAATCTTGACGGACACGGAATACGGATACAGACATAATAGGACACGGCGATACTGCCATTTTCTAAAAAGCTAAGGCACAGATACCTTAAAAAAATAGAGTAGATATATAAATTTACCATAAAATACTAAATGTATTCTACTAAAAAGAGTATTATTTGTTTTGTCTTGTTTTTTGTCCTACTTTTTTGTTTTTCTTTTGCATTTTTCTTTACTTTTTTATTATTTAGTTAACTATTATATTACTTATTTTGGGTTGGGCTTGGCTCAAAGACCACAAATGTTTACAAAATGTGTTCAAGATGTGTTTGAAGTGTGTCCAATTATTAAAAAATAAGATATAAAATGGTGTATCGGACACGTGTCCGAGAAGTGTCCAAAAAATGTGTGTTCGATACGTGTCCGATACGGACTCTTTCTCTATTTTGAAGTGTCCGTGCTTCCTAGTTATAGAGTATGATGTGTTGGGGGCTTTCCTATTCAGATAGCCCATTTATGCAAGATTTCCTTTTACATTTTGTTTATTCTCACTTTTGTCTTTTGTTTGAAGGTCTTAGCTTAGCCATATCCCAATTTGAAGTTATGCAACGGCCAAGGTCTAACAAACGGAACAAACCCACTCCCCCTCCCACTGCCATTAATATTCATTATTGTGCTCAGTTTGGGGATGTTCTTGCCCTTCAAAAGCTTCTCCAAGATAACCCCGGTCTTCTTAATGAAACAAATCTGGTACGTTTTCTATATTGAACAACCTTTTGGCATTTTTATAATGTAACGAGGGGAGGCTCCCAGTTTTCATTTCGAATACCTTGTTCTTATTAGTTTTTGTATGATTCAAGATATAGAACAAAATTGTGCTGTTATTATTATTATTAGAGTGAAACTCATGGATTTCAATGCCTACTTCAATCGGGCATACACCACTTCATGTTTCCGCAAGCTTATTGAATTGTAGTGCTCAATTACTAGTAAGAGCTATTATTCTATACTCTTTGCTGAATGGAGAGACCCCATTGCATGTTGCAACCAAAGAATGGGTGCAACGATGTAGCACGAGTGCTACTCACTCACGACGCTTTTGTTGAAGCCAAAGCAAACGTGTTGTATATTGACTTTTACTTATTTTTATTTAATTGATTTTAAGTTAAATACGAGTCATGGTGATTTGTTTGTGTTAATTTATGCAGAACGGAATGACACCATTACATTTTTCTGTATGCTATTCACACCGATCTGAAGAATGCGCCACAAAAGATGTGTTAATTTAGATAAACCAATGAGGGAATCAAGTTTGTGTTGGTTTGTAAGAGTAGACAGCCGAAAAACATTACATGGATTATGAAAGGATGAACCGAGCTAATGGAGCTTTGGGGTTGTGTGACATTCATGAATAAGCATAAAAAGAGGATGATGATGAGAAAAGAGAAAATACCTCCACAGCTATGGAACAAGGAACAAGATCTGTGAAGAAGACGAACACCGCTACTGTGGTATCAATTTTTCTTCTCTTCCTTATAAAATAAAGTTTATGAAGTCCCCAGAGGTGACACAGTTGGTTGAAGACTTGGACTTTGAATGTATGTTCCCTACGAAGTAGTACAATTGGTTAAAAACTTGGACTTTAAATGTGTGTTCCCCTCAAGGTCCCAAATTTGAAACCCAACTATGACATTAATTTGTAGACTGGGTTTTGAAAGTGTATTCCTCTCAAGGTCTCAAGTTTGAAATCCAGTTATGACATTAATTTGTAGATACCTTTCGTGTCTCTATATTTTAATTCCATTGTTCATTGAGCCTTTTTATTGAAAATTATAATTCTATTGTTCATTGAGTCTTTTTATTGAAAACTATTTGTTGTCCAAAGCTCATTAGTAACAGACAATTATAATTAATAGAGTTTTAAAACATTGAAATATGTTTATACGATATATATATATACACACTTATCAATACTAGACTTAATCAGTGAGATAACTAGTACCAATAGATTTATGGTATTGACTATTGGGATAGTATGTTGATATAATGTACCAATAATTAAATATGATCGAGAGGTCTTTTCAAAAAAAAAAAAACTACGATCGAAAGGTCATCGATTCAAATCTCCATGAACTTGAAAACAACAAAAAATCAACTACAAGTCTGTCTACAACAATGAACATCATGCATAAGCTAACTGATGCAGGAAAGAACACAATATGCTTGTGGAGAGGGGAGGACCTTAAAATGTGCAAATACAAAAATTTTAAAAAGAAAGGAACTGTGCAAATTGAATAACAAATGCAACTAAATTTCTGGTAGCTAACCATAAAAGCCTTTGAACATTGGGGGCCATATCTTCTCTTATATATTAAATAAACTATAGGCAACAAGAATCGGTAGGTTAACTAGGCTATATCTTTCAACAAGACGGAGACGACATATCTGATGTGTTGTTGTCTTTCGGGCTCGAAGAAGAACTCGATCCTTTCATTTTGATGTCTCCAGTTGGTTTCTGCTGAAGCTGATGCATCTGATGGAACTGGAGATGTTGCTGCTGCTGAGAGTGGATTTGAAGTTGCTGAAACTGCTGAGCAGTTAACAAAGTGTGCATTGCTTGATTGTTTGGGTAAAATGGTTGGCCAGCTCCAAAGGAACCAAAGTTTGACATTGATCCACCATTTGGGATTGCTTGGCCAGTCAATATTTTCAAATGTTGAATTTCTTCCTTGAGTGCTTCATTTAGGGCTGTCAAAAGAGAGATGCTAAGAAAGATGGGGCCCCACAAGAAAACTATTGAATCTCAACTTGTCTCCTTGTATTAAAATTAAAACATACTTTACATTCAGATAGTGAAGAGTTGCAAAAAAAGCTTCAAAAGAAACTACAAAATTACCAAACCTTTCTCGTTTTGGGAATTGCAAAAGGTTAAAGCCAAAAAGTGAACAAGAAAGACTCTTCATGACAAACTATATGCTTGTAGTAGTTACATGCACTTTTAGACACTTATTTCCTAGTTTAATGAAACATATGCTCTAATTGAAAAGAATCGAAGAACATAAAAAAAAAGTCCATGCTAAGTGGTCAAAATCTAAATGCAGTAGTTACCAACTTCATGGTTTTATTTTGCCGAAGCACACAAATTCCTGGCATCAAGTGAAGGAAATATAAAAGCCTAAAGCACGATCTTCGGCGATTCGGGATCACACCGTGACCAATCCAGCTCAAAGGATTTTTTTTTACAAGAGACTAACTCTTAACAGATGCCAAAATTGTGTGGACCAACAATAAGAGGTGCAATGCAGATGCTAAGATTAGAAAGCAATATTACATGCAAGTTGGATCTCTCAAGTCATCTAGGATTGTATTGATCTATCAAGTAGTGTTTTTAAAGAGCTCAAGGCGAGGTGCAATAGCCTACTCTAGACTAGGGCTTAGGTGTAAGTCACAAAAAAGTGAACTTCTTTTTTTGGAAGGAACACCGTATACAAGAACATTTATAAAGAAGAAATAGCATAATTGGAATAGGAATATTAAAAAAAATACTCTAAAGTAAATGTTATATTTTTAGTTAATAAAAGATAAAAAAAAAAAAACCATAATTTTTTTTTTTGATAGGAAACAAAAACTTTCATTGAATAAATGAAAAGTTACAATATAGTCAAAAACATTTTACATAAAACTTTTCCAATGAAACAAAAGAGTTGTAAGGCTATAATCCTTAAAAGGGTGAATATTGTGTGCCCAAGTGATAACAAGTACAATGATGGTTTCAAACCATAAATACAAAGATTTTTTTGTTTAGTGTTGGTAACACTTATTATTTACAATTAATCAAAGGATGACACACGCCTTCTTACTTGAGGCACTCAAAGCGCAAGGCAAGGTGTTAGACCTGTGCCTTGAGCCTAGGCGCGAGCCTTATAACATGATCAGTATGACCTCGTCAGCGAGAGAGAGAGATGCCAAATGTTTACTTGAAGGATATAAAGCAACTTTCTACGTTTACAAATGTAAAAAAATGCATATAAGTAAACTTCCAACAACTACCTACATTTACTTACATAATTACAGAACAGAGAGATTATAAAAGAAAACAACCATAAAGTGCAGTCACCTAAAGAAAATAAAATTACTAAAGACCTTACCATCTTGCAGGTGAACCTGCTGCTCCATTGTCTGCAACCTCAGCTTTAGTTCACTATTCTCAGCAGTAAGACAGTTTGTGTCTCTCTGATAGTAAGAAAACAATAAGTAAAACACGATATCTATATAAAACTGAAACACCAAGCAAACAGAATGCTGGAAAATCCATAAGATATTAAAATAAAAACAGGCATAAAAAAATTATGATCAAATGATTAATTGTGTGATATCCACCTGTAAGAGGGTTAACTGAGCAGATAAAGAAGTAGCCTCAGTTTGCAGAGTCTGAACTTTACGTTCAAGCTCAGCAATGTATCGCATCTTTCTTTCCTTTGACCTAGCAGCTGATTGTCTATTTGCCCATATCCTATGCAATGCACAACAAAGGGATTAATAACAAACTTTTCTTTTCAATTTTTCATAGAAACAAACGGACATAATAATTGAAGGGGACAGAAGCAAATAATCTAAAACAAGAAAAAGTTGGAGAAAACATGCTTTGAATGGAGAGGGGAAAAGGGAGTTAACAAATTAAAAAAAGCCTCCAGGCTCTTCAAGATAAGAGACACCAAACACAATCCATGTAAATGATCAAACACAATTTAACCATTAAAAGAAGCCTCCAAACTCAACCCAAATGATTGAGTTCCATTTTCTTAAGAGTCAAAACTCATCAAAGAGATTTGATAGAGTTGGGCATTTAGAGGAATAAGGATTAATGTGGGGTGTATGGGTAATTAGTTATAGAGTTTGTTAGAGAATTTAGTTATAAATAGAAGGCATCAAATGTATAGGCCATTTTGGTATTGGGTCTTGAGTGATCTCGAGAATAGGAGGGTCCAAGTACCCTAAACTTGGTTTATCTTGTAATTCCGTTATTTTGATATCGTAATAGAGATCGGTTCTTATCAAAATTCTAGATAGAAAATTTTATTCTTCTTAGTACAATGGGGGTTGGGGGAATCCAAACATAGACCTTGTGGTTGTTTGTACATTCATTGTGTAGCTATGTTCACTTTGGTTCTAGATAGAAAAATTAGTTTATCCTGATAAGAAACAAAGAAATTTCATCAAAAGAGATATTACAAAGAATATTGACCATACACAACCAAAAGAAAAATGATTTGGTTGCTACCCACTCAAATGTACACAAAAATTATTTTATTAGAAAACGATGATGTACAACACGAGAAATCCCCAGAGATTATTCACAAGTTCAAAAGTTGCAACAGTAATAGATTACACTAAACCTGTTGTCAAAGATTGACAAAAACACTTTGTACCATCATACATTTCTTGAAATGTTAAATTAACATAAATTGTACAGCAACAATAATTCTAACTAAAACAGGAGCAAGAATAGAAAAAAAAAAAAAAAAGAGCAAAACAAAACAACATTTAAAATCTATTGTGGATGCATCATAAAAGAACCCATTATCAGTTTCTTTTCATGTCAAACACACACACACAAAAAGAGTTCTGAAGGAATTATACCTCTTTGCACGTTTGGGGTCAATTAGAGCAAGCTCAGCAAGCTTAGAAGCTGACATAGACTTCTTAGAATCCACCGCAGAAACATCTTCCGACCCCGAGACAAGCATCTCTGGCTTGATACTAGTCAAGCCATCCATGGACTGGCTATGCTGGTGCCTAACTCTAGGCCTCTCCTTCAAACCAACAGAAGCATCATCCTTAGAACCTACAGCTCCAAGTGCTGAAACAGGGCTTGATTTCACTTCCAAACCAGAAGAAGATTCACCAACTTGACTAGCAGAGGTTGCAGTAGAAGAATTGAATTTATCCATGTCAAGGTACATGGACAACAAATCTTCCTCAGTATCATCAGAAAAGGAAGGCCCATCAGCACCACCAATGACACCAAGGTCACCATCAAAACAAATATCATCAGGAAGGGTCAGAATTTCTGAATGGGCACGTCTATGACCAATATTTCTAGGTGGGTTATCAGGCATCCGGCTAATATCGTGGCTGAACCGATTGGAATCTCGACCGAATTGGCCCGAATCGGACGAATTCAGGCTCGGAGCCATTGGAGGAAGCGACATTGAACACGAAGTAACCTCAGATTTTCCATTGAAACTAGTTGCAGATGGGGAAAGAGCCGAGTAACGACTCGATGAGGGAAGAAATCCAGAAGAATGGATTTGGGGTTTCTCCATGAATTAAAGAAACCCTTGTAAAGCAAATACACAATACAGAAATCCCAATTCACAAAACCCCACAAACATTCAAACAAAGCTAAGAAATGGGTGTTCGAGAAATTGAATCAAAAGCACAGAAATCCCAAGTCACAAAATCCCTCAAACATTCAAACAAAGCTCA
>JBBMKA010000021.1:7097558-7110076 GCA_037833695.1 Sechiopsis laciniata | reverse complement strand
GAAATGGGTGTTTGAGAAATTGAATCAAAAGCACAGAAATCCCTCAAACATTCAAACAAAGCTCAGAAATGGGTGTTTGAGAAATTGAATCAAAAGCACAGAAATCCCTCAAACATTCAAACAAAGCTCAGAAATGGGTGTTCGAGAAATCGAATCAAAAGCACAGAAATTAAACACACATTACAAATCAAGCGGTAGAAATCAAAAGAAACAACACAAGACAGAAAAAAGCGTAGAGATTGCAAGAAAATGAAGCTAAAACCAGGAATCGAAATCGTGAGCGGAATCAAAATGGGTGGAAGAAACAGCAATTGGAAGAACAGTGAAAGAGAATTTGCGGAATGGAAGAGATAAAAATTTGAGAGAAATGACAATTTGGTATAATGGAAGAGAAGGACAGCTGTAGCTGGGAATCGGGTCCGAATTTACGCAAAAGTAAATCTACAATTTCTATTTAAAATAGTAATAATAATAAAGTGGGTTTACAAAAGAAAAAGATAATTGTCCTCTTGTTTTTTTAAAAATATATATTAATAGCATATTTGTTTTTTTAATTTTAAATAAACCTTAAAGTTATCTCCTTTTCATTTTTTTTTTAATTGTTTTGGTTGACGAGCATCTCCGACACTATGACCGAATATTAAAGAGTAGATTAAGTGCTTTTAAGTTTTAGAATATGTTTGTTTTTTTTTTTTTTGTATAAAATACTTATTTTTCGAAAAAATACCTTTTTCATTTTTAAGTTGAGAATTAGTTTTAGTTCCATCCCCATGTCTTAAAATAACAAAATCATTAATTATATAAAATAATATTGATTAAAATGATAATTTTAAATTTAAATTTATTAATGAAAGGATTGTTTTAGTTTTTATTGAATTTAATTTTTTTTAAAAAAATAAGTATATAAAGTGAAAAAGCAGACAAAGCTAGAAGTGAACATGATGATATAAACGTCATGCTAAAAAATCAAATTGAAACTAACCAAACTTAAGAATTAAGAAGATATATTTTCTTTCTCCTTTTCCCCCTTTTTGTAAGATTTAGATTTTAATTTAGGATTTTATCCTTGTGTTCCCAAAATGGAACACTTTACACTTTACATTCACATTTTAATAACATTCAATTATAATCTTTATGTGTTTTTAAGTTTTCTTCTTTACCTATTTTATTTAAAAATTTAAATTCATGTAAAGATCAAAATAACCACTTCACTACTATATTAAAATTAGAGTCATAATCTATTTATTATGCCACTAAAAATTTATTATTTCAAAAAATAAAATTAAATAATATTAAAATGTCAAAAATAAAAATATTTGATTTTGATTTGAGAAACTTCCATCAAAATATCGACAAATTTCAATTATTCTCAAGAACTTTAAAATAGGTTTTAATTAAATGTTATTAATAGGGTTGCAAAATTGGTGGTCATATTTGCAAATATTATTAATTGTATTAATTTAGTGAGATGGGAACATCTTCGCCAAACACTTGCATAATACTTTCTTATATTGGTTTTCTAATCACTCGCATAATATATAGTATATGTAATTTAATTTTTAAGAGTTGAGTTTACATAAGGTAGTCCCTTCCAGATCCAAAAGATTCAAGACTACCATATACAACCAAAATAAGTTTAACGATAATGCCCTTAAATAAAAAATAAAAAAATAATTAACCATCGATAATTGACCTATATTTTCTAACAAGAACTCACTTATTCGATTTCTTCAACCCCAAATATTACATACCATAACAATAATCACATGATACAATCTCTAAGGCAGTAACATGAGTAAGAACAACTATCACAAGGCTCATAAGGTCATTCAACTCGAATTAACAGTAATAATTATCTACATCTAATACATAATTTTTTATGAACTGTTTACATTTATAATTTTTCTGAAAATAACCATCAACATTCACATTTTATCCATGATTCCATCTATATTACCATTCATGTATTCAGATGCAAGGTCAAATATATATCTATATTTTTTTTCATGCATCTAATAATGTGTAAAACACACTATAAAAGTAGCCTTAATTAAGAAGAGCATCTTTCAACATACTTCACAGCACAATCAATCAGCAAGAAGCAAATATGGTTGAGGATCTTCCACAGGCAAAATGACTTATTAAAAAAACCACTCTCACATAGTGCAAAGCAAACTTTACAAAACAGAGGAAAGATGAGTGAGGTGAGGTGCAAATGTGTACATAATTCAAAATCTTTATACATTAGAATTTAGCAGTCAAGATCAGAAGATGTAGTCTGGAACCTGGAGAGGAAACTTAGCCACTTCAGCTTCAAACGGGCTGCCTTTTGGATGCGTCAAGCTGTTCACATTAAAAAAAAAAATGCACAACTTAGCAATATCGATGTACAAGTTTACTCTAACAAACATCCAAGTATCCACGAATACACGTGGAGTTGGGTCGACTTGACTTGGTTTAGTTTAGCCTCACTGTTCAAGATTATATATGTAATAACTATTTCAATTGTATTTTGCCTTTTTAACCATGTTGGAGTGGTAAAAAAAGTCTCAAGTAACTAAGAGGTGATATGTTCAATTCATGGTGACCACCTAGCTTAGAATTAATTTCCTACGAGTTTCTTTGACATCAAATGTTTTAGGATCATGTAGTACGTCTCATGAGAATATTCGAAGTGCATATAAGCTAGTCAAGACACTATCCTAACAAGTTCCGGAAAATAAATCCAATCCTTGGAGTAAACTTTTAGATATGAAAATTGATATTAAATCACTTGTCGTAACGTTTAAACAAAGGATATAAAGATTCAAAAACAACCATAGAAGGGAGCTGGGGGAGAACTTTTTTTTTTGTTTTTATTAAGAAACAATTTCATGGGTGAAATTAGAAAGCCCAAAAGTTGAAGTGCACCAAAATAAAATAACAAGAGTAATGTGATAGGAAAAGTTCTTGAAGTGGACATTTCCCCAAGGCCTAATTAAAAATGCCTTCCTATATTGGGGGGTCCGTTTAAGGAAAACTGCACAAGACATTCAGACACAGTAGAATTGATGAACAAGACTCAATCATGGAGAACATTGATCACATCAAATGACAATTAGTTTTGTTCACAACAGAACAAGCAATAACGGTTATGGATAAAACCACAAGAAAGAATAAAGCATGCATGAATAAGGGCCACAAAATCCACAGTTATGAATAGAAACAAAATGGGAAAATAGATCATATCTGAAGTACCTTCCAGGAACAAATGTGAAAGAGCCCTCAAGGGAGCCCACAGAGGAATAAAGCGATGAGGAACTTTCGTAGACAAATTCTTCTTCTCCCGGATGCAAGAGGGGATACTGAAAACAACAAATCACAATGGAAGAAGTAAGAACAATGAAGAGAACACATTTGTTAAAAGAAAGGCTATTTCATACCAAGTTGAAAGATTCTTTGTAAACTACAGGTGAATCTACCTGTTAAGGAACTTTGAGCTCCCTCCAAACTACTTTTGCCATTTCTATAGTTAGGGGGGAAGATCTTTTATTCATTCCAATTCTTGCAGATTAGATCAAGCGTCTATTAGTACAAAGCAACAAGATTAAGGGTTGGTTTGGAATGACTTTCCGAGTGCCTAAAACAACCTTTAAGTGTTAAAAAGATATTTTTTAAGCATTTGAAACGTCAGTTTCAAAGAAGCCCTAAAGTACAAAGTACATGGCTTTAGATTTTCATTCCTGAGCAATTTCCTACTGTAGACTTAAATATCCATGAGCTCACCAACCATCTCAAATTTCAAATTTTAAACCATGACAAAGGTATATCATTAACGAGTCTTCAAAAATTTCATATTGCCCTCTTCTAAACATTTCTCACAATACATGCTACGGTAGATCCCTTTTTAATATGGCTCTCAATCAGTGTCATAAGGTGCGCGCCTGTTGGTTAAAACTTCATTTATGTCTATGAAGCGCATGAAAGTTGATAGTTGAATATTATGTATGTTTTAAATATTATATATTATTCTCTCATATAGGTATGATGCGAGTTCAAGGCTCTTTGCCATTAGGGATTCATTAAGGAAAGATGAATAATCCAAAGAAAAAGGTATCGAAGCAAGGGATTATGGGAAGGTACCCTAGTGCAAACCTACCACAGAGGCAAATTGAACCTTCGTTGGGTAATGTCAGCTTGTCCAAGTATAAGGACTAAAGAGAACACTGAAGTGGCCCGAAAAACTCCTTGGTATACATCTTCACTAATTAAGGTCCCAGCTGATCCTGTTCCTTTACCCGTTTTTCACATTAACCCTCCTCTGTTTTCTATCCAATTCATGGGGCCTACGCTGATTGACTCTTTGCCAATTGTCTTCTCCATTGGTCCCACAACATCTGACCTTATCCAACCCCATTACCTTCCCCCTCTTCTTGACCATATCCCCATCTCCATAAAAACCCCTTTACCAGATCCCTTGTCCTGTTGGATGTTCCAACCACTCTTCCGTTGACTTGTCCATTTCCAACAACTTTCCTGACTTTTTCCCATGTATTGAACCGGCATCCGACCTGATTCCTCCACCCAACAGATCGGCCCACTCATCTCTCACCACCCTTGAGACAGTCTAGCTCCTCAAAATAACCGTTACATTGAAAATCAGAAGTCCTTCGTTGCCAGTACTTAGCATTCCATAAACCTCCACGATTACTTTTTTCGATAAGAAATGATTTCATTATAAATATGAAATTACAAGAGAAGGGAGAGTCCCATAAAGTAACAAAAGAGATCTCCAACGGTTAAGAAGGGTATCATAGCTATACTTATAAAAAGGGGGGGATTGTTTAATCCAAGATTCAACCGAATCTGTGATATTGTCCATAAACCCCCCAAGATTTTTTTGAAACAAGGGTAACCACGCCCGTCTCTAGGCCAGGCACCGGAGACATCGAAGGAATAATGTCATAGGTGAGTCTCGAACCCGGAACCTTGAGGGGTGTATACCCCCAAGATTACAATGGCACAAACTAATTATCTAACTCCTATCCTTCCTAAACAGTTCCTTCTCTATCCTCTCCTCATCATTCTAACCCTGCCCAGGCCCCTTGCAATTATCCCGTTGTCATCAAGTCCCTTGCCCTACGGACTATGCTGAATTTACTTTGCTGCATATGGCAAGAAGGATAAGTAACAAATGGTTAGGGATGCTAATGCATAGGTAATTAGGCATAGTACTTAGCTTGTTGCTAAGAGATTTTACCAGGTATTTGGCGGAGTTTGGGAGAGGTCTAGCCACGACCACCACCATTAGGTTGTTTTAACCTTTGCTATCTTAAGGAATTGGTCTATTCAAAAACTGGATATAACCATAAATTTCTCTGTACTTGGTTAATAAGAGGTTGTATGTTATGACAAAAGCTCCTAGCTATGAATATTCCTTTTGTCAAATTCCAATTCCTTAATTTATGGTGGAAATTATCTAGGTTGTATGTTATTATGGTTAGAAGAGCATGTTCGGCGTTTATTAAGGATGATAAATAATGAAACTACCTTTCCAATAACAGCCTCTGCATTAACTCTAGAAACAACAGAACCATTAGCTTGGATTATCCAGTGTCTAAAATGCAATTGGCATGAGCTGAATGTTAACCCATTAATGATGCAACCTTCCTCCTGTAATGACATGCGGATTGAATATGAAAATAGATAATTTCCACCAGTATCCAGAAGAGTAGTCGACTCCGGGATAAAGACAGCAGAAGCACGAACCTGGAGATGCAAAATTACTCATTGGTTAGACGATAAAAATGATGAGAACTGATGTTTACCTTGATGGCAAGTGCTAGAACAATATAAGGAAAGAAAATCTTACAATCAAGTTTGCTAAAAAAACATCTAGAAAGAAGGAACCCGTGATAAATAATAGTATAGATGATGCATTTCTTTTAATCTCCGAACTGTTTAAGAAACTTGAGCCCATTTTCCATTATGTACTTAACAGATGCTCTCCATAGGAAGTGGGCAGCTCATTTTTTTTATTCTTTTCAAGATCCAATCAATATAATGACTTCCATTACTCCTTACTGTTCTGGATGGAGCCATGGAACATAAAAGCAACTAAAGAAGCCATAATAACTAAAAAATACAACTTACACAGACACCATTGGTTATTGCAGCAGAGCATAAGGGAGGTTCTTCTGGAAAAAGAGATATGCTTCTAATGCTGTCAGTTTCACGAAGCTTGATAATACCATTTTCTAAACGCCGAACATGCTCTTCTAACCATAATAACATTGCATCTTGTTGTTGTTCTGCATCATACTCATGCACTGAATTTATCAATGCAGCAGGTACACATGGCATCATTTCCCCGTCTTCCCGAAGATTTGCAGTACCCACAAAGAGTTTACCAGAATCACAATTAAGGAAAAAAACCTTCTCAATGAGTGTGGATGAGGAAGCTACAACAATGAATTTGGATCTCCTTGAGAAACCAAGGTCTCGAATGATTGATTTTGTTTCAGAGATAACCTGTCTTAAAGGTAGCATATAAACATTAACTGTCCGGTTATAGAAAGTGTATCCCCCTATTATACCAAATGGAAAGCCTTGAATACTATCAATATATCTTCCTTTCAACTCTTGACCATCATGAAAACGATAAAGGATCCTCGTTGGAAGAGGTAACTTGACCTTCAAAGTATTCTCCAATTCTTGAATGTTTGCTTCTGATGCACCTTTCCCAAGTGTCACCAGAGCCTCTGGAAAATTTACACTCAACCAGTTTTTGAATCTATCCCAACATTGCTTAACTCGCTTGACTAGAGGCCAAGGATACATACCAAAAGCCCTGCGCCATACTTGATAAGTCTCCTAGAAGACAGAGATAGAGATCAGAAATGGGAAAATGGTATTTGAAAACATCATTATGCACAATGATCAAAATGAACTATTTTTTTAGTTCAACTACAATTGGGGAAGGGGGATACGAACCCATGACCACTTGATCATAGGAATACATTGATGCCGCTGAGCTACTATTTTTGTTGGCAATCGAAATGAACCATAAGCAGGCTTAGCTGGGTAAGGCACACTAGATGAATACCTACCGTGTCATTCAGCTGCATATGCATTAATATAGCCTTGGATTACAAAATATTAACATATCCCACTATCAATTGAATTAAGAATAGCACCAACAAGAGAAGCAGCTCACGGGTGGGTTTCGAATCTCCTATCTCCAATTGTAGGTAAACTCAAAAAATTGAATTAAGTACACCAGAACAGGACCGTACTTCAAAGATCAAAGCAAATACAGGTAGTATGGAGTAAGCATTCCATCTACGATTCAACATGAAATAAAGAGGTCAATCAATATCCTAAAAATACAGTACAAAAATTCACGAAACACCATCAAATTCCAGCGGTCACAATAAGGATTAACGTAATTTAAGAACACTGAAACCTTTATCACCAATTCAAATCACTTGTTCCTCATTTTCACGACTTTCTACATCATCCATCAACATTAAACTCAATAATAGGTAGATTGCAAACTTAAAATAACAGTTACCCAATGAAGTGAAGGGTCAAACCTTGAATGAAGAAATTGGGTTTCCCAAATGATCAATTGGGTCGGTGAGGCCGAGATCCTGGTTGCAGAATTTCTTCCAAAGAGATTCATCGGACGCTGAGGACCTGAATTTGCGGCTGACACAAGCGGCTATGGCGGAATCTTTAGGGCTTAATTTCGCGAAAATCAGGTGAAGTGCAAGATCGGCCACCGCCTCCAACTCCATAGCCATTTCCAACAACAAGAACTCAGTTACCCCGTGAAGCCTCTTCTTCGTCTTGGAGTCTGATAGAGAATCCGATCGTCATTTTCGAAACATTCCCAAAGCTTTGGTTATTGTTTATAAACAGAAGGAATATTCCGTACCTTCCCGGTCACTAATGAGATTAAATCTTAACCATTCATTTTTTTAAAATTAGATGATTAAGATTTAACTATTTTAGTGGCCAACAACATGTAAATATTTCTCTTATAAATAGTCTATCAAAAGATGGGTACTAAATTCTATTTTTCTCTATTTTACGATCAAAATTGTATTTATAATAAAAACAAAATTCTAATTTAATAAGTATTTTAAAGATATATAATATTTATCTCGAAAACTTTTTTTTTTCACATATTTGGAAAACTTTTTTTTTTTTTTTGACAAATATTTGGAAAACCTTTTTACCTAGGTCAATCACAATATGTAATATGTAACGTGGAGAATCAACATTTAATTATGAAGTTATTAATTCAAAATGTTAGTTGAATTATACTCGTTTTAACAAATAAATTGATTTATTCTAAAAAAAAAAAACAAATAAATTGATTAGTTAGTTGATATTTTTTAAATCTATTAAATTAAGTATTGTTGAAATTAATCTTAAAAAAAATATTGTTGAAATCACGTTTTAGTATTATCATTTATTATTTTTTAAAAAAATTAGCGATATCCTGCATTTTATTGATGGGCACCAAATTATCATTTTCAATTAACATAGATTTATTTTTTTCAATAAACGTAGATATTTTAAATTTTATTGCTTTCCTCTATTCTATTTTTCCAAAAAACGGCCTTCATTCGAGGTCTCCTGGAAAATGATTTGAAGTTCAATCAATAAAATTGTAAATCCCATTACAATATTGATGTTTTTTTAAATATCACTAAATTAAATTTTGTTTTGTCTTATTTTATAATAGCTGAATAAATATCTTCGTCCCCAATATTTTGAATATATTTATTCTAGCCTTAATTGTTAAATAAGTTATAATTTGAGGATATAATACATCGACGATTTTTATTTTTTCTTTTGAATTCAACAATCAAATTCAAATCTGTAACGTCTAAGTCTAAATTATATAATATATATTTATACGATATTACTTGAGCTATTTTCCATTAAGTAATACCTTAACAATTTGAATGTAGATATCAGCATACTTTCTGGTTGTATTAATTAATTATTGAATTTTAAATGCACAGTTCTATGTTTAGTATGTTCAGGTAATAACCACAGTTCTATATTATACAAATAAAATGGTTGAATCATCTTTACTAAGGTATCACTAAAAAAAAAAACTTGTTACTTGTGTTCTTGACCAATGGAGCTATATGTACTATAGACAGACAAAAACAAGTTTAATCATAATATACACTTTTTTTTTTTATGAACAAGAATTACAGCCTCGCTCCCCTATATTTCAGAGTTTTGCTTCCGTGTCAAGGCTCGGACCTGAAATACAATGAAGGATTTTCTATTTTATACATTTCCGGCAATCTCAAACGAAGCACGTTCGAAAGAGCACGTCCCAAAGTTTGTAGCCACAATTATAAAAGATGGGTCAATTATCTATTTACAATCAACAAACAGCTAAGGTGAATCACAAAGCAGAAGGTTTAAGAAATTGCATTGCAGTCAAGGGGAGGGAATTTGCACCATCTTCAAGCTTATATGGTGGGGCTTCAAGGAAAACAAACTTGCAGCTCCACATTTGAAGAACTGCACTATCTGCTGGCTACCACTAGCCCAAGTAATGTTCAAATAAAGATGCAAAAACCAGACTCAACCGGAACATTCATCTTCGCCTCGGTTGCGCTCGTCTACACTACACATCGAGTTTCAACATTATATTTGGCTCTGATCTTTAACAGAAGTGTTAAAAGGCATTGCATAATGCTGGTGGAAAATATTTTGAGAAGAAAAGAACTGTGTCGTATTATGATAGATTTACCTCCAATTCTTTGCTTCTACTGGGAGGAAAGGCTCAATATTACGATATATACTCTGGTAGACACCCGAGCAAGTTTACGGATCGAGCAGGAGCAAGTTTACTGCAACTTCTCTATCTTGATGTGGTACATTGTCACAACAGAGAAATGACATCAATGGTGCTGGTAAATAATGACTTGCAAGTTGTCTCTTTGATTCCATGATGCCGATAAAAAGGAACTTTGCGAATCAGTCGATCTCGGTCTCGTATTGCTCATACACAAAAAAATGCAGTGAACGAAAACACCAGTCCTGCTTTATTATTACCATTAATTATTGTAAAAAAGTCACAAGGAATATGTACTGCCCGAAATTAGTGATGAAAAAGGCCTACATAATAATAAAAAGAAAATACTCTCTAATGAATCTCCTCATTAAAATAATGAGAAAATGGTTATGTATCAACATTTTCCAGCCATGGACACCATTTGAAAATCTAATGCTACTTCTGCACAAGTATGAGCATAAGTCACATTCTCAACAAATGTGATGTCAGATAAGTTATGAGTCAAAAAAGGACCTTGAGATGCGTAAGCTGATGAGTTCAACCTATGGTGGCCACCTACCTAGAAATTAATTTTCTACGAGTTTCCTTGGCATCCAAATGATGTAGGGTCAGACGATATGCCTTAAGGTGTGCGAAAGCTCGCCCTGACAATCACGGATATTAAAAAAAAATGGCACTGATTTCTATCAGGTCTATGACTCTTTAAGTATATGCTTATTTAAATTGTAACGCACAAATAATCTACTATACTTGATGATTTTACATAAGTTTCCATAACGGTAGTTAAAACAAAGCATGGAGTAAAACATTAAACAAATTCACAAAGCTTTGCCAAACCAGATTTTGCCCAAAAGGAGCAAAGTGCACATGTTAGAAGTCCATCTATATTGTTGACAAACAGGATGAGTGCTTCAGACACGGATCATCTAAAATCCAACCAGCTCCATAGGCAGAGAAAACCTCTAAGAATGATCGCATTTGAAAGAAAACAAGAAATACTTCAATTATATACTACTACAAATTTGACTTTTCATGACAGTTAAACAAATTACCAATAAAGAGAATTTTAGAAAACTGTCATAAAAGTAAAAAAAACAACCTACCAATAAAGAGAATTTCAGAAAATTGTCATGAAAGTAAAAAAAACACGGACGGTTATGTATAAATAAAATGATTGTTTAAAAATTATTGAAAATTTATGACAATTTTTATTATGTCATAAAATTTAGGCCAACTTTACTAAAAACTAAAAAAAAAAAAATTGGCTAACCATTATTGAAAAAAGCACATAAAGGCTTAAAAAAAGAAAAGCGCTTAAAATTTAGAATCATCCCGCCTAAAATGCCTTTTTTCCTCACTTTACCTTGTTTCTCTTCTCTCCCACTTTGTTCTTTTGAAACCCTTCTCTTCCCTAATTTATCTTTGCAAAAGCATACCCATTTGGAAGAGAGGACAAGTTGGTATTTTGCGTTAGTATTCAACTTTTCCTTTCATTTTGAGTTGGTATTCACCGGCTTCTACATCGCCTTCTTTTCTCTAAGTTTTACGGTGACCCATCTTTGTTCTCTTTTACTTGGGAAAACCCTAGGGATGTATCGAAAATTCCGTCCAGGCAAGGAGGTAAACCCAATCATTTGGTTAGAATTTCAATCCATTCGTGTTTTTGGTTGTTGATATTGAGGTTTATATCTTTTTTTTTTTGTTTTTTATCTTGTAGATTAAAGGTAAAAAAACATTCTCTCTATCAAGATTGCTTTATTCTTTTAAAGGTTTATCAGTTTCAGGTCGAAGAACAAAGAAGTCACTACCTTGATTTTTAGGTTAAACCATCTTTCTTGATCTGGCAGCAAGTTGAAGAAAAAAAAATAGAGCAAGTATGTTATATTTTTTTCTTAATCTATTATTTTGGGCATTTCCAAAGTTGTTTGTTGTTGATATATTGCTGAGAGAACTCATATATATTGGTAACTTCTACAAATGATTTTAAGCTTGTTTTAATAAATAAAATAACCCAAAAAAAATACATTCAATCCAATGTTTCTCAATCACCAAAATGTACAAGGAATAAATAGACGAGTTTCATTTTTATAAGAATTTTTAAATTACAGTAATCATTGTTGATGTATAAGAAAATAATTGGTGCTGTCAAATAGAGAATAATTTATCCAAAAATGAGGAAACTATTGGATCTAATTGTATATATATGTCAATAATTGGGAAAGTATTGGCAATAGTAAGTTCTTCGTATTATTTGTTCTTGTCGGCCTGTGGCTTTTGTTTACCTTATTTATGATGCATAAATCATGTTCACCTTGTTTGGCATGGTTGATTTTTATTTTTATGGTTTTATCAATTTGATTAAGCATAATCCATTGTCATTTACTACATAAAAAATTACCGTGAGATTTTAAATTTGGTTGGGTTGTTATATTGGTTTGGATGTTATTGTGTGTGAATGTGCATTGGGGGAATGGGGAGGGGTTGTTTTCTTTTGCTTATGTTCAAGAATAATAAACTTGTATGGTTAAAATCTTTTCATTTTTTTAGGTTTATCATGTTATAGTTAGTTCAAAGTTTATAATTACTTGGGTTATTCAACAACTCCATTATTACTCTTCACAACATAATTATTGGTGTATTGATATCTATATCAGATTTAATTATAGGAGGCAGTTGCTGAAAATTTCTAAAAATAAGGTTGTAGTGA
>JBBMKA010000021.1:7060564-7090987 GCA_037833695.1 Sechiopsis laciniata | reverse complement strand
AAACTAACTCGTTGAGTTTTTCAGGGAAACGTCTTGTGAGGGGGCTTTTTTCCTAAAACCCCCCCCCCCCCCCCCCAAACCATGTATCAAGGCATCACGAACATTAAGCTTGAAACGCCATAAGTTGAATGTAGCAGTCGATAATGGTTTAGTTAAAACGTTTGCGATTTGCTCACTTGTTGGAAGATGTCGAACTTGAATTTTCCTATTAATCACCAAATCTCAAACAGAATAGATATCAAGTTAACCACGTTTAGTTTTCGAGTGCATAATAGGATTCATACTTAAATGGACTTATTAGGAAAATCCACTAGCAGGTCGTGTATGTGGAAAGCCCAATATTCATTTACACATAAACTAACTCAATGGGCTTTTCACAAACATGACTTGCTAATGGGCTTGTTTTCTAACAAGGTTCAAACCATGTAGTAAAGATCAACTAATGAAATCATTCATCTTTTTTCTCATAAACTTAGTCAATTTTTAAACTCATGTATAGTATTTGATTTTTCAAAATTGACAATTCGTTCTCTAATTTATTATTTATGAGCTTTTTTTAAAAAATTCTATAATAATTAGAAGTAAGAGATTTGAATCCATAATTTCAATCATTAGATATACATAGATATTATTGAGTTACTACTTTAGTTAACATTATTTATAAGGTTGATAAGTTAAAAAGAAGAATGGTTAGATGTGGTAAAACAAATCGAATGGATGGGTGGTACGATTGGTTATCTAATTTGGTGTTAATCCATTTTCATTCCACGGTCATGAATTCGATCTCTATAATCGATATTTATAATCCTCATTTTCCCAACTTCTACTAAAAAAAAGAAATGTGTTAAAACAAAAGAAATGGAAATTTCCCATAAATGTTTACATTATGAGCATATTTGGCTCATTTTACAAACTTAGATTACACCAAAATTTGAGAGAAAAATTTGACATTGTTGTTGTTGGTATTGTTTTTCCTACAATTCTCAACCCCTCTTTCGTTTCCAAATTCTTCAATTTCCATCCTCTCTCTTCCTACGGTGAGACCCCTTCTCTGCAATTTCTAAGGGGGTCGCTTCAATTCGCTTTTTTCTCTCTCAATTCTCCATTGCCATTTCCTTCAATTCAATCCTTTTCTTCAATACCCACTTCCCCATTAGCGGTAAAAAACCCAATTCCAACAATTCCCACAATTCCCACAATTTCAATTCAACCTTCAAGCTTCAACAATGTCAGAAATGGCGAACGCAGATCCCGAAGGAATCGACGGAGTTCGTATGAGCTGGAACGTCTGGCCTCGCACCAAAGTCGAATCCAGCAAGTGCGTCATCCCACTCGCCGCCTCCATCGCTCCGATCCGCCCTCACCCTGAGATCCCCACGCTCCCCTACGCGCCGCTCCGATGTAAGTCCTGCTCCGCCGTCCTCAACCCCTTTTCCCGTGTTGACTTCACCGCAAAGATTTGGATCTGCCCTTTTTGTTACCAGCGATGTCATTTCCCTCCTCATTACGCCATGATCTCCGAAACCCATCTACCAGGCGAGCTTTATCCTCAGTATACCACCGTTCAATATGCAATTCCCCAATCTGTTAACCCTAATCCTGGTTTGGATTCCGGGAATCCGAATCCTCCCCCAGTGTTTCTGTTTTTGCTTGATACTTGTATGATCGAGGAGGAATTGGGGTTGGTGAAATCTGCCCTTAAAAGGGCGATTGGGTTGTTGCCTGATAATGCGCTTGTTGGGTTTGTTTCGTTTGGGACTCAGGTTCAGGTTTATGAATTGGGATTCTCTGATATGTCTAAGGTGTTTGTGTTTCGCGGTTCGAAGGAGATTTCGAAGGATCAGGTTTTGGAGCAGTTGGGTCTTGGGATGGGAGGGCGGAGAGTTGGTGGAGCCTATCAAAAGGGGGTCCAGAATGGATTTCCTGGTTCTGGTGTTACTCGTTTTTTGTTGCCTGCTTCTGAATGCGAATATACCCTCAATTCGGTATGTTTTGTTTGATTCTCTGTTAAATTGGGTTTGGGAAATTCTTGAATTTGGTTGTGTTTGTTTGTGATGTTTAGTTGTTGGATGAACTTCAAACGGATCAATGGCCTGTTTCTCCCGGTACTCGGGCGTCTCGGTGCACCGGAGCGGCGTTGAGTGTTGCAGCTAGCTTGCTTGGAGCTTGTTTACCTGGAACTGGTGCTCGAATTATTGCTTTGGTTGGTGGACCATGCACAGAAGGGCCTGGCACGGTAACAAAAAAAGAATTTCTGTTCTTTGTGTTTATTTTTTTGAATTATGTATTATGATTTGTGTTAGACTAGATTACATACCATGTTAATAATAATTGTTACAATTTACTTGGTTTTTGCTTGTTAGAAGATTGTACAGAGGTTTAGAGTCGCATCATTGTAATTCATTTGGTTTATTACTACTTTTGGCTGTACTTGATTTTGAACTTGCCTTTTCTTTCGTTAACAGAAAATTTCTTGGTCCTGTTGGTTATATTATGCCGTTTACTTGTGTCTTTTTCCTCAAGCTTGTTATATGCACCTGTACAAATCAAATTTTTAGTACAAAAAATATGGACTTAATGATCTTATTTTCCTCATCAATTGGCGGTCCTTCTTTGGCAGATAGTTTTATGGCAATTGAGCCAGGATCCATATGTTTTCAATTTCACATTTTCCTCTCACTGCTTTTCTACTGCCGTTTGAGACTAATGGTATAATCAATTCCATGATAATATTTGTCGAAGTTCCTGAGATAGGTAGCGGTTATTTTGTCTTGCTATTCGTTAGAACTATACCTTAGTTTAGCAGCTGTAGCTATTGGACTGCCTGTTTCATCACATTTTTGTAGTGTGAAAATGCGTCTAAGTGAACTTGGAAGTTGGATCCAAATGTTGGATGTTTTTTATTACAACCCTTGGCATTATTAAAACTGTGTTCATATCCATTAACTGTAACAATGGAATTTAAAGCACTTTTGCATACCTCAACTAAGGCAGTTTAAACGAGGTGTAGATTTATGTTTAAGTGCTTATAGAACTTGCATCGAAAAGGGGCAGATATCTTATTTTTTCTTACCCATGAATGCCTACGCCAGTTTATGTTCACCTTAATTATTCTCATGAAACAATTGCATGACCCTACTATTTTATTGGCAAGGAAGCCGATGGGAAATTAATGTCTAAGTAGGTGGTTACCATGAACCCATAAAAGTGGCCGTTATAATTATTGCATTTATCTTATTTTCATTCTTTTTTCTCCTTTTAGATTTGTTCTCACTATAATTTAACTATGATAGTTTTTTTTTTCTTAATTTAGTTTGCTTCTGTTTTTTTTCTTGGTACTGAAAATACTGTCATTTTCACTCGTATCTCATGATATAAACTTAGATACCTGCAGCCCTTTGGGTTTTAATTTGGGAATAATTATCTGACAATTTTTGAAGTGACGCACATGTTTACTTGCATTGCCATAACTTATTTACTTAAACGTGATTGCTTCCATAATTAATTGTGGTACACATTAACCCAAGTAATCAAGGATGTGATTGCCATAACTTATTTACTTAAACGTCATTGCTTCCATAATTAATTGTGGTACACATTAACCCAAGTAATCAAGGATGTGATTGCGTGTTATTTATTTTTGTGAGTGATGAAGGGAACTACTATCTTTTTATGACTTTAATCTAGACCAACCTTCACTGACTCAATTAAATGGTTAGAATTGAAAACTGAAATACGACCAATCTTGCCATCATTCTTTTCATATTTAAAATTGATGATGTTTTGTTCGATATACTGATTGAATTGAACATTTACAGATTGTGTCCAAAGATCTATCAGAACCAGTACGTTCACATAAAGACATTGACAAGGATGCAGCTCCTTACTTTAAAAAAGCAATCAAATTTTATGAAAGTCTTGCAAAACAGCTGGTTGGCCAAGGCCATGTCTTTGATCTTTTTGCATCAGCACTTGATCAGGTTAGTATAAACTTTACCTGCCTCAAATGGAATCTGTCTCTTTTTATAAATATATGTTCAGCAATTTACAAGTAACATTAGTTTATGTTTCTATAATTCTATAAAAGAAATATTGATATTAAACTACATGGGAATCATTTACATCTTACTTTTTCTTAATCACTTTGTTGTAATAACCTATGTATTTTTCTGTTTCTGTCAATAATCACGCTTCATTCATTGAAATTTTTAAACATGCAGGTTGGTGTTGCGGAAATGAAAGTGGCAGTTGAAAAAACTGGTGGTCTTGTTGTTCTATCTGAAAGCTTTGGACATTCTGTATTTAAGGACTCCTTCAAGCGTGTGTTTGAAGAAGGGGAACACTCTCTTGGTCTTTGTTTTAAGTGAGTTTTATAAATATGTTGTTCTTCTTTTTTGCCTAATTTACTTGGCCCATGTTTTAGTTTCTGCATGTTATCTTAAGTTGTAGATGTTAATTTTTGTGTTATTGTCAACTATCTTGCTTGGCTCATTTGTTTAAAGCCAAAAAGAGGAAATTTATAAATCTAAATATATTTGAAATCAATATATTTGACTGTGTTGCTTCTGGTATGTCTACATCTTCTGCATCTACTTTGTACAAGTATAACACACGAAACCATGCATCTGTTTGTTGTTATTTTTTTTTCCCAAGAGGATAATGGTTCATGTCACTCGATATCTGCTTTTACGTTGCAGTGGTACACTTGAGATCAATTGTTCAAAGGATATCAAAATTCAGGGGATAATTGGACCTTGCACATCTTTGGAGAAGGTCGTATGTCTTGAATGCACTGTTGATAGCTTTTGCTTTTGGTTATTAAATTTTCCATTTACTTGATTGCTTCATGATACTGATTGCTTTTGGGGCACTTCTTCAGAAAGGTCCTGCTGTTGCTGATACTGTTATTGGAGAGGGAAATACAACATTGTGGAAAATGTGTGGCCTTGACAAAAGCACTTGTTTGACAGTGTTTTTTGATCTTTCATCCAGTGATAGATCGAGTAATCCGGGAAGTGCATATCCACAGTTGTATTTGCAGTTTCTTACTAGGTAAGCTATCAATTGGGAGGATTTCTTATCAACTGGAAATGTAGCATACGTTAAATCATGGATAATATAGTTGCGGTCATTTATTATTATGATTGCAGTTATCAAGATCCTGAAGGCCAATCAATGCTTCGGGTTACAACTGTCACTAGAAGATGGATAGACACTCCAATCAGCTCGGAGGTTTCGTATTTTACATTGTTCAGAATTTTTTTTTGTTCATAATTGTTGCTCTACTTCAACAATTCTGAGAAGTGGGAACTACTATTTCATTGGGGATTAACGACTAAAATTCCATTGAAGCAGAAATAAAATAAAATAGAGAGGACTATATGTGTTACTGTGCTTTTATTTTGGGAGTTACCAGAAACAGAACACTTTTAATTTTCATATTTAAAGCTTGGATCATAGTTCTTGCTTTCCTGTTTGTCTTGCTAAACTTTCAGATCTTTAACGATACCTGATCAAGTGAATATACATGTCTGAAGAACGTCAACCTAAGTTACTTGGAAAATTATTTTATGGCAATTACCTGTGAGAATAGAATTTTCATTTAGTTTGTCTTCATTTTTGGCTATGTATGCATTCAATTATATCATATCGACATCTAATGAAAATTTTGAACTTCTCTTACATCAATGGATGAAAGTTTTTGTTTCCTAGAAAAAAAGTTATTACATCTAATGGAGAGATTGGACAAGATTAGATCTGGAAGTTAAGCTATGAAGTTTGTAATTTGTGCATAGTCGGAAGATGTATGTGATAGGTAGTAGGTGGACGTGGGCTCTTAGAACGTTTCCCTTTTTGTTTGTAAACCCCGAGGCCTAATTATTATGTATTTTAAAATCAATTTGTGGAAATGATCTTATCATCCTTTTTTTTCGGTGATAAATAACAAAACTTTTGAGAGAGAGAAAAAAAGAATGCGAAGAACATACAAAAACAATATTTCCAGGAGTGATGGTATCATAGTCGATATACTCTTGTTTATAATATGTAATTGTTAATCTCTCTTGGCATTTACACATCCTCACACGCTTATGTTTTTTTTTTCTTTTTTTAAATCTTAATGTAGTATGAAAAGTCCACACACACTAACTCTCTGTGTTTGTTATCTATTTTTATCTCAACAAATGGAGAAAACTTAAATTTCTGAGGCATTAATTTCAGGAATTGGTGCAAGGGTTTGATCAAGAGGCCGCTGCAGTTGTAGTGGCGAGATTAACTTCCTTGAAAATGGAGATGGAGGTATTTTAGAACTCTACGTTCATTAATTTTTTTTTTTTTATATCCGTGAGTGTCCAAAGCAGCTTACACCCACGTTGGCTATTCTTTTCTCACAGTGTTATTGTTTGATCCTACAATATTTGAATGAGAACCAAACCTATAGAAGGTTATTTCCTAAGTAGGTGGTCACCATAGATTGAATTCATTATCGCTTAGACTCCAAGATCCTATTTGATCACTACGCCAACCCACGTTCATTAACTACTTGTTGAACATTTCATTGAATAAATTTTACACTTTCGATAAAACACCACAGCTTGCTTAATTTGTTTAATCCGTGGCAAGTATGTCCCAAAAAAAATGTTGAATTTAATTGTGCAAGACCGCAAAATAATCTTCTAAACTTCCCAAGTGTTTGTGTCCCTTTGAATGGCACTCAGTCAGTGAGTTTTTGAAGGATGAAATTACATCCTTGTTATCTAGGTTTTGTTACTTGCTGGTTCAATGGGACATTTGTTTTTACTTGTATCTTCAAAGATAGTTAACTAATGATTCATTTTACTCTTATCAGGAGGGATTTGATGCTATTCGATGGTTGGATCGATCCTTGATTCGTCTCTGTTCAAAGTTTGGTGAATATCGGAAGGATGACCCATCTTCCTTTACTCTAAACCCTTGCTTTTCATTGCTTCCTCAGTTCATGTTTAATTTGCGCCGTTCACAATTTGTACAGGTATGTATTTATATCTTTTAGGATCTCATTCTTGAGATTATTCATGTCCATATGATCTAATGAAAAGATGATTTGCATTCTTTTGGTTGGATACTTGTGATCCTATGTGCAGGTTTTTAACAACAGTCCAGATGAAACTGCATGTTTTAGGATGTTGTTAAACAGGGAGAACATTACAAATGCTGCCGTGATGATTCAGCCATCACTAATATCGTACTCGTTCAATTCACTGCCTGCACCAGCATTATTAGATGTTGCTTCCATTGCAGCTGATCGCATTCTCCTGCTAGATTCATATTTCAGTGTTGTCGTATTTCATGGAATGACAATAGCGCAGTGGCGTAATATGGGATACCAAAATCAGCCAGAACACCAAGTTTGTGCTTGCTTAAATTCAGTCCCTCTACTACTACTGTTGAAAGTTGAAATTTAAAGAGTTCATTTTCTATATATCTTTTGAAAATTTGATATAATTTTAGAAACCTTCCACCATTTATATCTACACGATGAATGTATTTCTTAGAGAATAAATTTGAAAATGGAGATTGTGTTTCTTACATGGTGGTCATTTGATAGCCACGGTTTCCATTTAATCAATCTAACGTTCTTTTTGCAGGCATTTGCACAGTTATTGCAAGCTCCTCAAGATGATGCCCAAATTATCATCAACGAACGTTTTCCAGTACCTCGCTTGGTTGTCTGTGACCAGCATGGTTCGCAGGTTAGCACCTTTAATCTGTAGCTTTGGGTTGCATTCACTGTGAAGATCATTTCACAGAAGTATTCGAATACTATAAAACTTCTTTTGTGCTTCTGCTGTCACAATTATTTTAGGCTCCTAGCTCACTTTTGCTAGTAGTTTCACTCATGATCTGTTTGCATGTTATCTCTTTCTAGCTCACTTTTGCTAGTAGTTCCACACATGATCTGTTTGTATGTTGTTTCTTTCTAATAGCATCTGCTGTCCTCACTCAAAATACACTTGTAGCATTTTTTCTCTTTGATATCCGTCTCTGTCTCGGCCGGTGGGCGCGGACCTTGACTATTGTCACGGGGTATACCGCCAAACCTTACGACCTTTGGATGTTAAGGAAACCCGTAAAAAATTAATTTCTAGGCAGTTGGCCACCATGATTGAACCTATCACTTCTAAGTTCTCCAAGGCCCTCTTGATCACTAGGCCAATATGGCTACGTTATTTTAGATGCTTAGCTCGATTGTTTTCGAACTGTTCTCTTATCAATATATGTTTCATACTCGGAAATCTATGAAAAAAACAAAAAATTTCATTGATAAAATGAAAAGAGTCTTGTACTCAAAGGATACAAACTCCAAAAAAAAAAGGAAGAAACAGCTCAAAACACCCAACCACTGAAAAACGCTGCCTTTGAGGCGATCACCAAAATGAGAGAGGCAACTTCCACCAAAAACTAAGGACTACCACAGGAAAACAAATGAAGACCTTGAAGCGAGGGAGACTACGAAGGCTCACTAGGATCTGAAGGGGACAACATCCTTTACAAAGTGAAAAAAAGATTAAAATATCCCTTCAACAGAACCCCCTGTAAACTACAAATTAGCTGACCACTTAAACCACTTCATAACCCACAACTCTTAAAAGCTGAAAGAACCGTTGAGAAGCGTGTGAACCAAGATCACCAAAGGAGAAGAAGAAAACAATAAACATAACCATCCGGAGAAGAGCTTGAAGTTGAATCAAAGCTGAATCCACCAATGAAGTAAAATAATAAGGAAGCTGAACTTTCCACAAAGATAGCAAACACAACAAAATCACTTGGAAGCTTGGAAGGATAACACCATTATATCAAAAGGTTCAAAACAGTGTTTGATAGTTCTGTTTTTAAAAAATAAACTTGTTTCGTTATTATTTTCTTTGGCCTTTTTTAGTGCTTTTACGATATATATTTGAAAGCTTGGCCAAAAGTTTAAGAAATCTTAAACATTTTGTAATTATAAAGTAGGCAACACGTTTGTGAAGTGTGAAATATAAAAGAAAAAATTCCTGGTTACAAAAAACATTTATTTCTGATGCCTGCAACGAGTTTGTCCATCTGTTCTAAAGGATTGCTTTGCTGGTAGATGTTTGTTTATTTGATAAAAACATGATGTTGAACTGAATGAACGAAATTATTCTTACCTATCATCCCATCTGAAGGTTTCTATTGACGTCCTTATTTTATGATCTTGATTTTCTGAGCAGGCTAGATTCTTATTGGCAAAGTTGAATCCATCTGCAACATACAACAATGCGCAAGAAATGGCGGCCGGTTCCGATATCATATTTACTGACGACGTCAGCCTTCAAGTTTTCTTTGAGCATCTTCAGAGGTTGGCTGTGCAATCTTGAGAATAGATGCCTTTCTTGAGGCTTATAGTAAAGATCTGATCAGTTTTGCTGTGGGAAAATTCAATGAGGGTTATTTATATCTGGTCTTATGGACTTCTTTTCTGGTCTTTTCATTATTTTCCAAGTTAAGAAGCTAATATTCCCACATTCTGGCATTTGAAGAATATATGAGAACACTGATAAAATTCTTTTTTTCGGGGACGTTCTCGGTCGGCGATGCTTAATAAAGGGTCACCAAAGGTAATTTGAGCCTCAAGTTTCTGGTAAAGGGAGGTGTGTTTGATGTGGGTGTAATTTAGAGGAATCCTTCAACAGCTTAGACATTTGTGAAAGTCATTCTGTTAGGAGTTTTGGTTCTTCCAATTTGTTATTTTGTATTGAGGTTAGACCACAAAGTAAGTATTTTTTTTTTTTTTTTTTACGACTCTCCAAGTAAATTATAAGGATGGGAGATTAGTCAATTGTGTTTGTGTTTTAAAAGTCAAAGGTCTGAAATTGCAATTTTATTTATAAAACTTAGCTCTTGGTTATTCAATTCAGGTTATGGACCTTCTATTTTTGTTTAACAAGTGATGTGTTGTTCATGGTTCAATTTGATCAATGTCTGCCATTTTTATCTTTAGAGAGTTGAAATTTTATCTCCCATGTTCCATAAATTTCCCATGGAATAGGACAAAAATATCCTAAGCATATTTGATGTTGAGCAATATACTTGGGTAAGGGTGGTAAGTATTTTACTTACCTAATCTTACAACTACACATTTTTACTTTTTTACATTTCTTTCTCTACATTAACATTTCTCTCTCTATCAATCAAAGTCAATTTTTTAAAAAAAATAAAAATATGTAGTTCTAAGATGGGTAAGTATTTTCAAAATACTTTATCTAAGTATTGCTCTTTGATGTTTCAAAATATTAATTATTATTATTTTAATAATTTCTAACTATTTTTTAAGATCTGTTTAGCCTATAAAAATATAAAAATGGAGTTGACTTAAATTACCATGTTCTTTTTATGAATTTTTGACGTCATTTTTTTTAATGAAGTTGTAATTAGTTATAAAAAACTGAAAATCAAATATTATCGACTTCACTAATTAAATATAGATTCAAGAGGTGAAATTAAAATTTGAAAAATTAAGAACAAATAAAAAAAAAATTAACACACAACTCCAGACTACACTTAAATATAGATTCAAGAGATTCCAAGAAATTGTCTTTATAATAAAATAGGCTACTATTAGAGCCATTTATGATTTGATAACATCACTAAGGAATGTTCATTTACAACAGAACATACAGATGAATAAAATATGACTAGAGAAAAAAACCAACATTTGCCTCAAAAAGCAAAAAGCATCCTGAAAATTTAGCAGACAAAAAAAGGTCAAGCAGTGCAAGTAATATATGAACTATGAAGTAATCTATCTATAAAAGTAGAACATGCACACATCTAAATAACATTTAAGTCAGTTCTGCAACAATCTACTCTACTGATGCACTGATGAACAACATACAAATTGAGCCCAATATGGCTTCCCTTTTTTCCTTTCTTTCTTGATGTCTGATGGATATCTTGCCGGAGTGTTCCACTCGTTCAGAATCTCCTTGTTTCCCAACTCCGAGGTATGCGATTTCGTCCGTGTAACGGATTCAACAGCATCAATTTTTGTCATTTTTTCATCTTTCTGAATCATAGATGCCAAATTTCCTTTTTGTGTTGGTGATGATCTCAGCCTGTTTTCGAGTGCAGCATCATCCAAAAGGTTCTTAAGAGCAGTGTGAGGCTTCCCTGTACTCCAGTTTGTCACCTTGGCGATGATTTCCTCGTTCTTCTTTCTACCCGGCGAGCCGTTTGCAACATGAGTGTAAGAGGGAAACCAGCCAGCTTGCAGAGAAGCAGGATTTGGCTGCTGTCGGTTTCGTGCAGTTTCGATTTGGGAAGTGGCTGAGTTTTGAGTTCCTCCACCATTAGGTTCAACAGATGTCATAAAAGATGGTGGCTCAAACAAATCGGATCTGTCAGAATTTTGTTTCTCGTTTGCAGCATTCGTCTTCTTTGAGTCGGTTCCCTCTGATTCAGCTTGTGCTTGCAGTGTTACTTCGCCATCAATGGCAGCTGGTAATTCCGACTGAGTTGAGAGCACTGTTCCTCATGATCAAGAAAATATACTAATTAACAAAAAAATTCTGATATAGAAAAATAGAATATCAGCTATAACTCAATAAGACATAATATAGGACAGAAAAGATCATCATGGAACCAATAGAAATCAATACTACTATACCATTGGAAAAATATCTATCAATGAAAATCTTAAGGGCATTTCACACGGACGTATAAAGAATACCTGAGACAGACCCCCAATTGCCTTCAAGACTGTCAGTTCGACTAGTTGCATCAACTAAAGCATCAAGAAGGGATGATGTAAGCTGCGGTTTTACGTCGGTTTTCACACAATCATCTTGCCAAGTTTCAGAAGTAATTCTTACTGCATCTCCAAAAGGCTGGCTCACACTGCCATCTTGAGAAGTGTCTAATCTTCCAGTGACAGATACGTTACAGACAGAAACCAAATTTGCCTCTTTGTTGGCATGGACATCAGTGGAGTTCTGAACTGCATTAAAATCTCTAACATGACATGACTTATCAACAACATTTGCTTCACTAGTGCATCCCAAACGCACAGCACCACGATGATCGATTTCTTTTACACTTTGCCGAGTCTCTGAAACTAAACTTATGTCAAAACTTTTCGAATCTACACTTTCAGGCATAGAAAACTTACTAGGAGATTCATTTGCTATCTCTTCTGCTATAGCTCTGCATTGATTCTCTCTGTTGTTCGTGGTAGATTCAGTTGTAGTGGAATCAATCCCTGTTGAAAACGTTTCCTCTAACCGGCCCTTTTTGTCATCAACTCCAGCTACATCCAAATTATCAAATCTATCTATTTCACAAACACCGTTAACTGGACGATGAACTTGCACTGTGTCATCTGAATGCCTTCCACATGCTCCTGCCTTGTTCTCATCATCAGCTAGAAGAAGCCCTCCTATCCCAACTTCAATGACATCAAGTTTCTTTTGTTTACCTGTTGGTGAAGCTGAGGTTTCATCAGACAAAACTTCTATAACATTTTCGGAAAGATAATCCAAAGAATTCTTGGAAGGAGCCATTGGTTCAACTTCTGGAGAAAAGGAGGCTGAAGGAATACTATCTGTCCCAAGATTTGCAGCCTCGCTTACAGTTTGACAATTGTCGTGCTTTTCCTTTTCACCGAGTATACCTTCAATCTGTGTCACATTCACTTCTTGACTGAAATTTTCGTCAACTTCCTGGCTGCTATTCCTAAAACAATCAGCTTTCACATCAACCAACACATTGTTGACTCCATTTTCTTGTATTTGCCTCTCTTCCACAGTTTTTGTGTCAAAAGAAGCCACTTCAGAGGCTTGATCAAATGACTCTTCATCTAAAGTAGAATAACTCTCCTTTGGAATGGGGCCCTTAAAATAGTCTTCCAAACCATTGACTCCTTCATGAGGGTCCAGTACCACACAATTGGTTAATGTAACATCCTTATGGTCCTGTGAATCTTCAACTAAAACCTCAGGATGATCTACAATGTTTAAGTCACTCGATATAGAAGACGGATGCAGGTTTTCATTCCCATCGTTTATTTTATCGGTCTCTAGTAGTGAGTTGTTACAACCGAAAGGCTCTAGTTCTTTTTGAGCATCAGACGTGGCTTGAGTCAAGTCAACGGACAAGCCATCGTCAGCCATTGATAGAAGTGTTCCATTATGTGCAGTAGGCTCTGTAGGTATGGTTTCTTCTATCGTCTTCGCCTTTGGTACTAGCTTGGATTTATCGTTATCCATTTTTTCAGACGACGCTGCAATTTCTGCTAAGTTCTTACACAAACTAAATCCCTCATTTTTATTTTCATCATATACTGTATCAGGAGATGGCGAGCATTGAGGTACGTTTTCGACACTATCAACATTCCTCTCTTGTTGTGGAACATGTATTCCTGGTTCGGGTTCAATCACGTACAAATCACCTACAGCAGTAGTATTCATATGATCATTGGGGGGAACCACTGAATCCCCAATTCTAATGTTGGTTTCAAGATTCATAAGATCTTGATTAAATATAGTTTCCTGCTCAGTTCCTGTCTGATTGATAGTAGCTTCTGGAACAACTGAAATTTTCACCTTTTGGTTTTCAGTTGAAGAGCTTGATGATGGAGCTCCAAAATCAGTCTCAGGATTCACTAGTTCTTGATCAACTCTGGTTTCCTGCTCATTTCCTGACCGATCAATAGCAGTTTCTGCAACAATCAATTTTTCAACTTTTTTATTTTCAGTTGAAGAGCTTGACAATTGAGTACCGGAGTCAGCTTCAAAATTCAGAAATCCTTGATCATTTGTGTTTTCCTCATGTCCTGATTGATTGATAGTAGTTTGAGTTTCTGCAACAACTGAATTTTCCACTATTCAGTTTTCAGTTGAAGAGGTTGACAATGGAAGAGCATCTTATTAGACAAACATAAATTGTAAAAAAGTTCCAAGGACGTGAAGTAGAACTGGATTTCTCAAATAGAAATCAGTAAATGACACTATATTTTAAGTCAAAGAAACAAGTTTTTTTTTTCTTCTTTTCTTCCTTCATATCCATGAGTGTTTGGGTCAACTTACGCACACCTCGACTATTCTCATAGGACATACCGCCTGACGCTACAACATTTGGACGTCAAAAAAACCAGTAAGAAATTATTTCTTAGGTAGGTGACCAGTGACTATCATGGATTATAAACCATCACCTCTTAAATCCTCAAGGTCCTCTTTGTCCACTAGACCACCCATGATGGTTGTCAAAGAAACAAGTTTCATTTGCTCTTATTACACTATGAGAAACTTAGCACAGCATTGCTACTTGAAGGATGACTTTATCTACTTATTAGCCCTAGCTCTTCAAGATTCGAAACTTCCTTTTTTTTTCCATTTATTCCTTTCTAATTAATGTTATTACATACTTCAAATATTTCACGAGCTGATATTTTCGATCCTACAATGGAAATGGCAGATCAGGAATACTCCATTTTTGGAAGAAAACCCTGGTTAAATTTTCTTTCATAATTAAAACAACACATACCCCTAAAAGTTTGGGAGCTATTCGTTTCATCCTCCGGCGGCGTCATCTTCGATGTGCTTACTGAACCCAAAGCATACCCCACAAATTTGTTTGGTCCTACACCATCTGAAAACTCTGCAACTGCATCCGAAAACACATCGTCTTCGGATTCCTTAGGTTTTGTTTTCATTCCATCAATACCCTTGTCACTGCAGCTCCCTCCCAAGACTTTTGGACCTAGCATAGAAGCATTTTATGACAAAATTTAAACACCTTAAGGCACAAAAGTTTTCATTATCACAGGCCCCCCTTCTTTCCAGCAGAAAAAGAAAAAATATAAAAAGAAGCAAAAAAGACAGAGAAATAGAGAGAAATGTAACTTTAAAGAGAATCCACAGCATAACTTTTTAGCTTTAAATCCTTCTTTTGGCCCTTGAACTTTCCTACTTTAATCCCCAAACTTTCAAATATTCTGTTCATTCCCTCAACTTTAATTTATTCTATTTTTCTCCCTAAATTTTCCAAGTTATTAGAGTACTCATCATCAATTATTTCATTAATCATTTAACAAGAACATAACTTCTTTTAAAAATCCAACGCCTACCTACTAATTGCCCAAGTTGACACCTTGATCAACTTGATCCCAGGTATCCATAAAACAATTCATAAAAATTGAATAGTAAGAACTATAAACGTTTCATGAAAATGGATGGCAAGAACTATAGAATTGCTGTTTATCCAAAGTTCAAAACTACCAAAGAAGGCTTGAAAATCCAAAAACCAAAAAAGAACAAACAAGAAAGTCAGATGCAAAGAATTAAACCCAACATTTACAAAACCAATAAAGAACATAGTGCAAAGAAAAGAATTCTCACTGGAGCTTTTCTGATCGCCATCATCATCTGAAATAGTCAAAAGAGTGTTATCCTCAGACTCAACCAACTTGAAACCTTCAATTGTTCCACAAACCCTTCTGTGAGCACGTCTATGTTTGGCACTCGGATGAGGGTTAGGAAAGGGCCATCCACATTTGTTGCAAACATGAACTCCTTGGCTCTCCTGCCCTACAAAACCCAACAAAACCCTTAATCACAAAAAAACCCAACAGCTAATTTCCCAACCCCACAAAACCCCAAATGCTCAAATCCACAATAAACCCAGCAAAACCCTTAATTACAAACAAAACCAACAACTAATTTCAAAACCCCACAAAAACCCTAAATGCCAAAATTCACAATAAACCCCAAAAAAAGTCCCAAGCCAAGCCAAGATTCCACCATCAACAAAACCCTTGATTACAAACAAATCCAACAAATAATTCCCAAACCCCAGAAAAACCCAAATGCCCAAATCCACAATAAACTCCAAAAAGAACACAAAAACACAACCACAAATCCCAAGCCAAACCAAGATTCCACCATCAAGAACACCCTTGATCACAGACAAACCCAACAACTGATTTCCAAACCCCACAAAAACTCGAATGCCAAAGTCGACAATAAACCCAACAAAACCCTTAATCACAAACAAACCCAACAACTAATTTCCAAACCCCAGAAAAACCCAAATGCCCAAATCCACAATAAACCCCAAAAAGAACACAAAAACCCAAGCCAAGATTCCAGCGTAAACTTCAACAAACAAGAACCAACACAGAGAACACAAAACAGAGGAAACCCCCAAAGCCTAAAAGGACTGAATACTTACTCTGATCTCGAGACTCCATTTCTGAAAAGGAATAGAAAATTCCAAGAAGAAGCAAAATGGAAGAAGAGTTAAAAAGAGGAAGGAGTTAATTAACTGAGAAGAAATCAACTTTGAGAATCATTCTCAAGGAAAATGGGGAAATGAAAATGGGAATTCTTTCATTCACTCATTTGATGCAAAAGGGAGGAGAAAATAAGAGGGAAAAAAGGAGAATCATTCTCAAGGAAAATGGGGAAATGAAAATGGGAATTCTTTCATTCACTCATTTGGTGCAAAAGGGAGAAGAAAATAAAAGGGAAAAAAGAGGGAATGAAGAAAAGACTAGTGCCTGCGACGGCTAACTCTGTAGCCTTCCATGTGCTTAACCTTCTTCTTCATTTCCATACAATTCCAAAAACTACCGTACTGTTGGAGGGGTGATTGTCTGTATCCATGCCTATAGAAAGGACTCGTGGAATCGTCTTCTTGGATGGAGCACGTTTGCCTGTCAAGTACAGTCGTGGACAATAATTGTTGGCTTACTGACAAAAAACTCTTAAAAAAATTATAACTTATATGACGATCAGATGCATAAGAGTTAAGTTTGTTTGACATCTAACTAATGTATAATTTATACTATGAGTATGAGTATATTTGAAATCTGGATCGGTGGTGTTATCTTAATTCGTGTTAATATATTTTAACTTTATGATTACATATTTAAATCGATATTTGACTCTCATATTATTTGATAGCAATAGTACTCTTTATGTATAGGGTTTGTTGGTTTCCCTCTATCCAATATATACTAAAAATGAAAAAAAACAAAATTTCATAAACAAATTATAGTGAAAAATACTTTTTTGGTCGCTATGTTTTGGACTTTACTTTCAAATGTTAAGTTTTTAGTTACCTTTCAAAGTGAGTTTGTGTGGCCAAGATTCATCTTGGGTAAGTAGAAGATGAAGAGTCTTGTTTTAGGATGAAATTTCCAATTTTGAAGATAAAAACTCACTAATTCATTTTATCTAAAATGAAAGGTTTATTAATGTATATGTATTGTGTTTTGAATTTTCTATTTTTATGATATATTTTCTATTAAAAATAAATTTTTTAATATATCCACTTATCAATATATTGAATTTAAAATTAGTATAGTCATCATCTTAGTTAACATTCTATTATGCCACTTTTAAACTTGTATAGTCGTCATCTTAATCAATATTATTCAAATATAAAAAGTCATTTTTAAACTTAAGAACCAAATTGAAATTCAACCCAAAATTTAGTAACTCAAAATGTAGTTTTTTCCAAATTTATGTTGGTATAAGTATAGAGAAATTAAAATGAAGGTATTAAATAAAAGCGTAATTTTTTTACAATAACAAAAATTACAAAGTCAACAACAACGGAAGTTTGACTTTCGAAGTCGTCTTCCTCATCCCACGACTGAGAAAACAAAAAAAGCTCTTCCACTTCGCACAGAAAATGAAAAACCCACAGAAATGGCCAGTTTTCTCTGGACATTTGCAGTGCAAGAGATTCTCAAAAACACATTGCAGCTCGCCGCCGACCAAATCCGTCTTGCCTGGGGTTTCAAGCCGGAGCTCTCCAACCTCCGCAACTCTCTGCTCCTCGTGGAAGCCATTCTTCGCGACGTCGATCGAGCAAAATCCGATCGAGAATCGGTCAAGATTTGGGTCGCTAAGCTTCAGGATTTAGCCCTAGATGCTGAAGTTGTTCTGGACGAGCTCTCCTACGAAAATCTCAGGCGCCGGATTCACGTCAATGGAGATTCCAAGAAAAGGGTACGCGATTTCTTTTCGTTATCTAACCCTTTGGTTTTTAGGGTTAAAATGGCTCACAAAATTAAAACTATTGTTCATGTTTTGAATGAGATTAAAGGGGAGGCGAGTGCTGTGGGGGTTGTTTCTGATGTGGGGTTTGGGGAAATGGAAGGTGATAATGGATTGATTCCTGAAACTGATTCGTTTCTTGATGAGTTTGAAGTTGTAGGAAGAGGGGTTGATATATCTAGAATAGTGAACTTAGTTGTTGATAGTTCTATCCATGAAAGGATTTCTGTAATTCCTATTTTGGGCATGGGTGGTCTTGGGAAGACTACTTTGGCTAAAGCTGTGTTCAACCATGAGGTTGTGAAATCACATTTTGATGTTACTATTTGGGTGTGTGTGACTGCAACTTTTGATGACAAGAGGATTCTAAGAGCGATTTCGGAATCTCTCACCAATTTTCCTAGTGGTTTGGATAGTAAGGATGCTATACTTAGAAAACTACAGAAGGAGCTGGAAGGGAAAAGGTATTTCCTTGTGTTGGATGATGTGTGGAATGAAAATGTTAAGCTATGGAACAATTTGATGAGTCTTTTGCTTAAGATTACCAATAGTGTTGGGAACAGAGTTCTTGTGACAACTAGGAGTGAGGAAGCTGGAAAAATTGTGAAGACGTTTCCCATTTATCGGTTAGATAAGTTATCTGATGATGAATGCTGGTCGATATTTAAGGAAAGAGCGTCTGCAAATGGACTGCCACTGACTGAAGAATTAGAAATTATGAAGAACGTGCTTGCAGAGCAGTTCGGAGGGATTCCATTGGTTGCAAAAGTCTTGGGAGGGGCCGTACAATTTAAGACGAGAAGAGAGACTTGGTTGATGTCGACATTGGAAACCTTGATTATGAATCCGCTACAAAATGAAGATGATGTTTTGTCCATTTTGAGATTAAGTGTGGATCATCTGCCAAACTCGTCATTGAAACAGTGCTTTGCCTATTTTTCAAATTTTCCAAAGGGATTTAACTTTGAAAAGGAACAACTAATCCAATTTTGGATGGCAGAAGGGTTCATTCAACCTTATGATCAATCAGGCACTGAAACCATGGAAGATATAGGAGACAAGTACTTCAATATCTTGCTGGCTCGTTCCTTATTTCAAGAGATTGTTAAAGATGAGAATGGTAAAATTACACACTGTAAGATGCACCATCTTCTACATGATCTTGCATATTCTGTCTCAAAATGTGAAGCCTTGGGTTCGGATCTTGTAGGTCTAGTTGATGATGTTCCTCAAATTCGACAATTATCCATTAGCTCTGAGCAAAATGTCACTTTGCCTCCTAGAAGAAGCCTCCAAAAGTTGCATTCTTTATTTATGGATAGAGATGTGTTTGGCCACAAGATAATAAATTTCAAGCGTTTGCGCGTTCTGAACATGTCTAGATGTGAAATCCTTAACTTGCCAACTTCAATCGGAAGGTTAAAGCATCTAAGGTATCTAGACGTTTCCAATAATATGATAAAGGAACTTCCAAAATCGATTGTCAAGCTTTACAAATTGCAGACGCTGAGACTTGGTTGTTTCCAGGGAGAAACCCCCAAGAAATTCAGAAAATTGATCAGCTTGAGACATTTCTATATGGATGTTAAAAGACCAACAAGTAGGCACATGCCTTCTTATCTAGGTAGATTGGTCGATCTTCAATCATTGCCTTTTTTTGTTGTTAGCATGGAGAAGGGTTCTCATATAGAAGAGCTTGGATATCTGAGCAATCTCAGAGGTAAATTAAAGCTTTACAATCTTGACATGGTTAGAAATAAGGAGGAAGCTATGGCAGCCGAGTTGGTGAAAAAGGAAAAGGTCTACAAATTGAAACTAGTATGGAGTGATGAAAGAGAAGTTTATGATAACCACGACATTGCGGTTTTAGAAGGACTTCAACCTCACAAAAATGTCCAATACTTGACAGTTGAAAACTTTATGGGAGATTTTTTTTCAAATTTTACTTTTGTTGAAAATTTGGTGAAGATTTCCCTGAAAAATTGTAAGAGATGTAGAAAAATCCCAACATTTGGACACATCCCCAATCTTAAGGTTCTTGAGATTTCTGGATTGCACAGCCTAAAAAGTATAGGGACTGAGTTCTACGGGAACGGATATGAAGAGAGAGGTCTGTTTCCAAAACTGAAGAGATTTCATCTTTTAGACATGGAGAATCTGGGAAGTTGGGATGAAGCAGCAGCTCCATCTGATGTTGCGGTTTTTCCGTGTCTTGAAGAGTTGAAAATTCTCGACTGTCCCAGATTAGAAATTGCTCCTGATTACTTCTCAACTCTCAGGACATTGGAAATTGATGATGTCAACAATCCAATTTCACAGATTACTCTTCAGACATTTAAGCTTCTTGGCATTATACACTCTGGAAACGTGAGTGGTTTGCCTGAGGATCTACGTGGTAATCTGTCATCTCTCGAGGAGTTTAAGGTTTGGTATTACCTTCACTTGAAATCCTTTCCAAACATTGAGTGGCTCACGGATATTCTGAAATGCAAGATCGGATATGACACTAAATGGACAAATATTCAATATCATGAGCTGGAATCATACAGTTCTGTAAAGGAGTTGTCTATTGTTGGCTACCCTGATCAAACATCAACCCCAGACGTGGAAGCATTTTATAATCTTTCGTCTTTGACAATTACTGGCTTGAAGAAATTGCCAAAGGGATTTCACTGCCTCACTAGCCTGAAAAGTTTGTCAATTGGTGGATTCATGGAAGGGTTTGATTTTAGGCCTCTCTTACATCTTGAGTCTCTTGAAAATTTAGCATTAATAGAATTTGGAAGCACAGAGAGCACACTTCCTGACCAACTTCAGCATCTCAGTAGCTTAAAACACTTGAAAATTGTTGGCTTTCAAGGCCTTGAATCTCTGCCAGAGTGGCTAAGAAATCTTACCTCATTGGAAAGTTTGCACCTTGAGAGTTGCAGAAAATTGAGAGAGCTTCCAGAAGCTATGGGCCACCTCATCAAATTGGAAGAACTGCGCAGCTTCAATTGCCAAGAGCTGAGGCTTCGCCAAGAAGAACCAGAATGGGCCAAGATTTCTCACATTCCTAGATTCATATCATTCAATTATTGGGTTGATGAGTAAGTAAATTATAGCTCTGTTTGCAAATTATACACATACATGCGCTAACGAGCACAAACATGGACACATACACTTATATCACTAGGACATACATAGTGGCGTACTTTTCTTTTTAATATCCGTGAGCGTCTGAGCTAGTTTACATGCACCTCAACATTTTTCAGAGGACAACCTTCTGACCTTACTATATTTGGTTGTCAAGGTACCTTGTAGGAAATTATTTTTTAGATAGGTGACCACGGTCCAACGCATGATTATTAGACATAGTAACTGTTGATTGATATAATTAAATTTATCTCATTCATCAACTTAAGTTTTTGGGTTAATTAATGATGAGGTTTTGTGTTCAAGTCTGTGCCGAGTCGTTTACCTCCCCAATTTGAATTAAATTCTACTTGTAGGGAATTTCTCAAATTTCCAAGCCCACAAATGAGAGAGAGTGTTGGTTGATATAATTAAATTTACCCCAATCCATCGACTTAAATGATTGTATATCTGAGGATGCATCATTTGTGTCCTATTCACGTGGGATACTGTAGAAACCACCATATCTGATCGACTTCCTGTTGGGTGCGTTTGGCTGGAGTTGCAAATACGGCCAGAAAACGGGAGATTTAGTCGAGAACTTCCATCATATGCTTCTTCTCTGAGTATTCTTAGACCAAATCTCACCGGCTTCCTATTGGGTGCAGCCGACCAGTTTGCGAAGATGTAGCAAGGAATGCGTGCAAATAAATGACAAAAAACGTGAGATCTAGCCAAGAACAACTATTGAAAGCACCTTCTCAGAGTAGTCTTAGTCGTGCGGCAGAGGTCCCGACTATCGTTGTCTTGTTCGTGTTGGTTAACGTTCATTGAGGATAGATCGAGAAAATGAGACCGTCAAAGTAGTGTGGATCGTCCATGGTCCTCCTCCATCGTCACCCTCACTCTAGAGGAGGAGGGGGAAAAATGTGTTGGGGTTTCTAGAGAGTGTTTATGGAGAGTGGTTTTCTAGAGTATCTTTGTGTTGCAACATTTACAATCAATTAAACATGACATCACCTTTTCACATATTAGACACGTGCTGCGTGCATTATAAAATAGCGTTAGTGCTTCCTAGTATACACGCCGGCATTGTGAAATCTAACTTGCTGCTTTGACAATAGGGACCAACAAAGGGTTCAATTCAAAGTCTACTACAAACCTAGCTAGTGACCAATTCTCATGGATGAAGCATGGAGAACAGTACAGTTTCAACTGATTAATTGAAGCAATGAAGCACTCAGTGCTTAAGATGAATTGTGCTGTTGCTGAGTTCTTTGGTTGATTCATGCATGTATTTGTGATGAACAAGTGGCTACATAAACTCATCTTAAAGGAATGAGGCAGCTATATGTGATGAGGTACTGTTTTAAATTGAAAAATATCACTACTGTACATACTGTTTATGATTTATTTTACTTTTATTTTGAGGTAAATGATTGTATATATACTAAAATCATAATTCATAATTGAGTTTCTGTACACAGAAAAGCAGCAACTATACATGAACATTTGTTTTCTAAGAGTTTCATACTTTTATATGGCTTTCTTTTTCATTTCATGTTTTCATTAAATTTACTGTATCAAATTGATAGGGTTTAGGGTTAGTTTGGTTACTTTTGAGAGTTGTTGAATAGCTATGCTACATAAACAGTAGTTGTAGGCTCGTTAGAAGAGGAATTATAGAAAAATGTTGAGTTTTGTATGAGAAATTGGAGAGTTCTCTCAAAACCATTCTATTTGAATACAATAAAGAACGATTCATATCACAAATCATTTTAAGCATTGGAGTTTGATGATGGTTTATAAAGTAGAAAGGCCGTGTGCTCAAAATCCTTGTAATATCATTTCTCCTCCAATTAATATAACCACTCTTGTGAGGTTTTGTGCTAATTTTATTTCTGGAACATTTTGGTCTTTTGTATAAAAAAATAATGGAGGTGGATATAATTAAATTTACTTCCGTCTCCAACTTATAAGTTTAAGGATTTGGGCTGATTGATGATTTAATATGATTCAACAAGATATTAGAGTAGGTCTTGTGTTCAAATTCTTGCTAGATCGTTTCATCCTTAATTAATATAGATTTCTACTTTATGGGTGCTCTCAAATTTCTGAGCCCACACGTGAAGGAAAGTATGGTTAATATAATTAAATTTACTTCAATTCATAAACTTTAGTTTTTGGGTTATTGATGATTTAACAAATAAGAAAGAATATAAAACAGAGAAAAAGAGTCGGAGAAAAAAAAAACCTCGCACACCTTCAAAGAGAAAAAAGAAAACCTCTCACACCTTCACATCTTTAATTTATGTTTAGCATTCATAATCTTTGTCTTTTGATTTAAGAAATTCCCATTCCCTTTGCCACTTTGATCCATATTGTGTTCTTGTTGGTTTTTAATTTTTTTTTTCAAAAGAATATCAATTTCCTTTCTCATTCATTCATCATCTTTACTCCCCCAACTAACTCCATCCTTCCCTCTCTTTTAAAATCCCCCAAAAGCCACTTTTAATTCCACATGTTTACAGTCTTGAAACACACAAGAGTTTTAGAGATGGCAACTTTTTCTCTCGATCTCATCCTTCTCTTCTCTTTTCTTTTTATCTCTGGTAAGTCACTTTTCACTTTGATATTTTTTATGGTCTCTTTAATTTTGTTTTAAAAATATATTGATTTTATTTCAATCAAGTCCTTGTGTTACACAAGTATAAACATTAAAAGTTCAATAACAAAATGATGATGTCAAAATTTATTTTTTATTAACTAAGTTGAAATTAGGATGAAATAGACATAGAATCCAATTATAAAATAGAAAGGTCCTAACCTAACTCAACTTTATATCCAACTTAATATAACAAGCTGTATAACTGTAAATCCATTAAAAGAATACTGCTATATATGTATACTAACAATTTACAAACTCAAAACAATTACCCTCATAAAAATCACACATCATCCTAGCTAATATTTGAGAAGTATCCTGCGCTTAATTTTTCTTAAAAGAAGAAGCATTCTTTATTGGCTTTTTCTTTATAAATTTTAGAAAATATCCAATGTATTCGTTAAGTATTAAAATTATTATTATTTTTGAATTGATTCTGAATTAAAATCAATTTCAAACTTATGATAGGGACTAATTATTTTAAGTTGTCATACAGATGCAAAGATTTCGAGCAAGATAGGAATCAACTATGGTCGACTCGGGAGAAACCTGCCACCTCCAAATGCAGCCATTGAAATGATCAAATCCATGAAAGCTGGACGAGTGAAGCTTTACGATGCCAACCATGAAATCTTGAGAGCTCTATCAGGATCAAAACTTCAAGTCTCCATAATGATACCCAACTATGAAATCTCAGACATTGCCAACAACCAGACAAGAGCAGATGAATGGATCCTAAACAACGTTGTTCCCTTTTATCCTGATACCATGATTCGGTTCATTCTTGTCGGGAATGAAGTTTTGAGCTATAGTTCTGGTTGGGATCGCCAAGTTTGGACCGACCTTGTGCCTGCCATGAGAAGGGTTTGGCAATCTCTCAAAGCTCAGAACTTGCAGATCATTCGAGTTGGAACTTCGGTGGCTATGGATATTTTGGAGGCATCGTTTCCCCCCTCGAGAGGGACGTTTCGATTGAATATTCGGCAGACCGTGATGGCTCCAATGTTGGAGTTCTTGAATGCGACGAGGTTGGTGTATTGCTTTTGAGTTATGGTATATTTAATCTTCGAAAAAAGTGTTTTTCTAGTGAAGTTTAATTTAACACAATGATATTGAGAAATAAATCTCGTCGAAAATAAGTTTAATTTTTTAGCCATGGACACTACTTCATACCAGTTGAGCTTTTTTATTTTTTTATTTTTTTTTAAATTTTGAGTAGATACCAGCTGAACTATGATCTATTAGCTTTAGTTTTAAGTTTCTAAATTTATAAACACTATTATTATAATGAGTTCTTTTTTTCAATTTTCTATGTGTATAATTTTAGAAATGTTTTCAAAATCACTTGAAAACTAAAAGGAAGTAGATTTGAAAGTAGATCTTAAAACTAGTTTTTAGAATTTGGCTAAAAATTCGAACTATATATTTTTTGAACTGTTGTATATGAATTTTGAGAAAACAAGCACCTAATTATCAAAAACAAAAAAATTAAACATCAAAATAGTTCTGAAAAGAGCCTTAAATTTTTGGCTTAAAAAGTGATTAGCAATATTAATTAATTAGAAAGAAAATGATATTAGAATTCAAATGTTAGGTCCTTGTATTATGAGCCATAATCTTGTATTCAAATTGTTGACAGGTCTTTCTTCTTCGTGGATGTGTATCCATATTTTCCCTGGTCTGAAAACCCCATTGATATCAACTTGGATTTTGCCCTTTTCAATGGAAACTTTGAACTGATGGACCAAGGAACTGGGTTGATCTATACCAATCTTTTCGACCAAATGCTCGACTCTCTCATCTTTGCCATGGCTAAACTTGGCTACCCAGATATTCCGCTTGTGATATCGGAGACTGGGTGGCCGACCGCTGGTGATATCGAAGAACCAGGTGCTAAACTATTACTTAACATAATTTTTTTGATTCATTAGTTTAAAAAACAAGATCTATTCTCTAGGTTGTATTGTACTACTGTTTCCTTGAGTTCTAAAAATATATTTAAGCATTCATATGGTTACCTTAACTTATGTTAGATCTTTTGAATGCTATAAATATCATACTTATATTTAATCATTTATTCATATTCTTTTACGCTAGGTGCCAATCTCATCAATGCAGCTACCTACAACCGTAACCTAGTTAAGAGGATGACAGCAAAGCCAACGATAGGGACACCGGCGAGACCAGGGGTAGTGATACCAACATTCATATTTTCTCTCTTTGACGAGGACCAGAAATCGGGGTCAGGAACAGAGCGACATTGGGGGCTGTTGAACTCCAATGGAAGTTGGAACTACGCCATTGACTTGACCGGAAAGAAGTCGTTGGGGGAATATGATCCCTTGCCAGTGGCGAAGAACAATGTGCCATTTAGGGGGAGGGTGTGGTGTGTGGTGGCAAGAGGGGTGGATTTGTTGGAGCTCGAGACAGCAGTGGCCAATGTATGCGGTGGAGGGGACGGGACTTGCGAGGCGCTTTCGCCGGGGAGGGAGTGCTACGGGCGTGTATCAGTGTATTGGCAAGCTAGCTATGCTTTTAGCTCTTACTGGACAAGGTTTAGGAACCAAGGAGTAAGCTGCCATTTCAATGGACTTGCTGAACAGACAACTGTTGATCCTAGTGAGTTAAACATTTCTCATTTCTAATGCAAATCTTAATGAAAATAACTAAGTTTGGAGCTTGATAAATAAAATTGTATTAAGTTTGATATTTTTTTTTGGTATTAATCATTATGTGATACATTTTTTGGGAAATGTGATTAGAATTGATTTAGTGCCGCATTTTCTTGGCAGGTATTGGTTCATGCAGGTTCCCAAGTGTGACATTCTGAAGAAGACTTCTCATAGGCCTTTTATTTTATTTTTACTTTTTCTTTCAAGGGAGAAAAAGTTTCTAAGTCAATTTTACATTGATTTGATTAGGAGATATTAATGGAATGTTTCCTTTCCTATTTCTGTATCTGCCTAACTCATTTTTAACATATTTGGATTTCACTTTCAAATTTCATGAACAATTAAAGTCTTTTGAACTTTCATTTAATTTATCGATTCTTTAGTAAAAAATGCTGCGATTATCTAACCTATAAATTATTTTAGAGTAGAAACTAAATGCTAAGTTTACTTTTCTTAATATAAAATAGAACTTTTTCAGTAATATGTTTTTTAGGTGATAAATTCAAAATTCCAACCTGTTGATGGTGAAATGTTAAAGTCATTACAAACCAATTAGGCCTTGTTTGGATTGTGGGTTGGAATCTTGATTTCTCGGAATCTAGTACCGTAATTAAATTCTTTGGAATCTGATTACGGTGTTTAGTTTACTCGATTGATACCCCGGAATAGAATTTTAATAACATTAAAAATAATGTTGTATTTTGATTTTGAATTATCAAAACTTATTATTATTATTATTATTATTATTATTATTTTTTTTTTTTTTTTTTTATAAAGAAAAGATGATCTCATATTTTAAAATAATTTTAAGATGGCTTAATTAAATGAAAAAATATTTGATACAAGAATGTTGAAAACAAAAGAATTATAAAATATTATTTTTTTATATAAATATTGGATAACGGAAAGAACATAAAAAATGAGATGGTTTACCATTATTTATTTTTTAATAAGTTTGTTTTTTCAAATGGTATAAAAAAATGTATGTTAAAAAAGAACTATTTTCACCTTTTAAAACCACTTTCATATTTTTATTTAAATTATAAATATAAATAAAATATATATCTAATAAATTAGAAGATAAATCTAAAAAGGAGAAAAAATCAATTAGCTTTAAATAGATTTTTTAAAAAATAAATAGATAAACGTTATATATTTTTTTTAACTAGAGTTTATTTGATTGATTCCATTTATGAAAGTTTTTTGAAATGTTCACGAAGTATGCACTTCATTTTTATTTTATACGAGAAAAGAAGAAATACGAGAAAGAAAGTTTAAATACAAGAGAAAAAAGAACTAAAAAAGAGAGAAATAAGATAAATCTAATGAGAGATTAAGAATGAGAATGCATAAAAAAAAAGAAATAAGAAAATCATAATCCCAAATTTGCATTATTCAAAACTCAAGAATTCAATCTCACACTTTTTATATTTACCAAACAACAATTTCAAACCCTCGGATTCAAATTCAAACTCTCAGATTTGAAACGACAAACCAAACAAGGACTTAGAATTTTATCATTTACCAATAATAAGAGACGAGTTTGAAAAATGTTGTCATCAATAAAAACTTTTAACTAAAACTTACCAACTTATTAGTAAGTATGATGTGTATACTTACTACTATTAAGTCATATTTTTGGTTATCAAAGAGAAATGTTAAATAAAAATGATTGATTTAATATTATCATAGATAATTTTAAAAATAAATAAATGTAGTTCATGTGGCTGTAAGTATTCACATCCTACTACTTAATTTCATTCATTTGCTTTTATTGACCAAAAAAGAAAGACTTGTATAATATATGTTCAGCCTAATATTTTTGTCCAAAATTGAAACCACGTAATTCAGACGTCAGAGATGTTACATATAGCATTTAATAAATGGCGATTTCATATTTATTATTGAATAAATATATAATTTGACCACTCATTATTTTCAAAATGGATTATTAATTAGAAGAGCATAATTAATGATATGGTCGACATGTTGAAGTGGAACAATGTATTTTTCACTCGCTCCACGATTGTTCTTTTTTGAAAAGTAGCATCATGATTAAAATAGACTAGTTTTTTCTTTTTACTAAAAACTTTTTTTGCCTAATAATAGCCACTAAAGTTATTGGCAAATACTCATTTGGTTAAAATACCATTTTGGTCCCTCAACTTTCATATTTATTCTATTTTGGTCCTTTGACTTTTAAATGTTCAATTTTAGTCCCAAGACTTTCATGTTTGTTTAATTTTAGTCCCTAGACTTTAAAGTGTCCAAATTTAATCCCTAGACTTTCCTCAAAGCTTAAAAATAGTCCCTGACTTTAAAATATGATTTAACTCCGTTAAAAATATGAAGAATTGTCAAAAAAAAAAAAATAAATAAATAAAAGATTGGTCGATTTATTGTTTGGGGGTTAGGATTCATAATCCCTATTTTGGAGGAAAATCTCCATCTTTGGAGGAGGAAAATCGCAAATTTCACTCTAAAATTTTACCAACTAAGAATGCAAAGAGCCATTTCAAAAAGAGAAGAATAAGTCGATTGGTGGGTTTGCCTCTTTTTGTTTTCCCTCTGTTCTTCTGTTCTTCTCTTTTTTTTTTCTTTAATGGTAAAAAATTAGAAACCTATTAACTTCTTACTGGTGCTCACTACAAATATAAAAGCAATCTTGAACAATAATTTTGAAATTTCAAAATTAGCAAAACCCTACGATCCTCTACTGAAATCCGACAAAATTTAAAGAGAAACTAAATCTTCAATATAGCAAGACACACACCATTGAAAATACATGTTTTCTATCCGAAGAATAATGTATTTTCTGTAATGTTCTTTTTCTTGGTGGTTGATTTTTTTTTGGGGGGTTTTTTGTTTTATTTGTTTGATTTATTCATATCATGAATAAATTAAAGGGAAGTTTTTGCTGATTTTAAAATTTTTGGTATGAACCATCTGATTTCTATTACTTTCTAAACTACCATTAGAATGAAAATAAGATAAAAATGTGAATTAACTTCGTGTACAAGCTAAAGGTTTCATAAATCATTGTTATTATTGAAGTCCTCATAGTTATATCATTGCCCCTATTTGATTCCTTTTGATTTCTTATCATTACAAATCATTTTTATACCATTGTTATTATTGTTGGTTTCAGGTTTAGCAGTGTTAAACTTCACCTAGGAAACAACTATAACTTTAAAAAGTATGGCTTTGTTTGTAGTTGTGGTGCATCATGGTGGGTTATTTGTTGATGAACCAAATTTTAGATATGTATCAAACAACGTGGATCACTTTTTTGAATATGATTCAGAATCATGGTCGTTGTCTAAATGCACAAATTTGGTTGAGAATATGGGTTATGCTTCTAATTATTTTAGACTATGGGGTAGAGATCCTACTGAGGATATTGATGGTTATAATATTTTAGAAACTAATGAAGATGTAGAAGCATTAACTAGTCTCTTAAGTGATGGAATGCCTTTCGAAGTATTTGTGGAGCACGAAATATATAGTGGCTTATCTGATGATGGTAATTTTAATTTAGATCATTTTTATGGGTTTGAGAGGGGCTGTTATATGAGTGATTTTGAAGAAGAAGAATGCAGATTATTAACATCCAAAGATATGAATCAAGGAGATGTTGGAACAAGTAGAATTTTATTAGGGGACACAGATATTGGAACTGATTTAGACATAGATTCTGAAGAACTACAGTCATTAAGTGATTCATCTGATTCAGACCGAGTATGTAACAGTAAGATAAAATTTCCATCGTTCAAGAAAAACATACAGGAAAATAGCATGACCAACTTTGAAATTGGTATGCTATTTAATTCTTTGAATGAGTTTAAAGATGCTGTGAATACATATGCTGTTAAAGGAGGATGGGGAATTCGTTTTGTTAAAAATGATAAGATTA
>JBBMKA010000021.1:7025874-7047817 GCA_037833695.1 Sechiopsis laciniata | reverse complement strand
ATATATATATTTTTTATCAACCCATATATAGAACTTTAACTGATTAATCAAATCTAAAAAATAATTATAAATATAGTCATTTTAAAAACAATTACAAATGCAATGATTGATATTATTAAGTATTATCACATACTTTCTTATAATATTGTATTATTGAGTATTTATTATACACAATTAAAACACATTAATGACCATGGATGTAATTATTTTCAAATTTAACTACATATTTATAATTATTTTTTAGATTTGACTAGTGAAAGACATACTTTTAATATTTATTTAATATTCTTCACAATATTAATTGGCAGTAGATTTAGTGGAAGGAATGGACGAAAAGAACAATTTAATCGTTATTGACACAAGAGAGGGAGATAAACTTGATAATTATTACAAGAAGTTGAAGTCTAGAATGCAATAATGCATTCCAAAAGAAAATGAAATTGGAGTGCAGAATGCTATTGATTTCTGCAAAGATATTGATGCTTATCTCATGGCAAAAGAAACAAATTAGAATTCACTTGTGGATCATATAATAATTACTATAATTTTATTTCTATAATATGCTTGTTTGCTAATGTGTGCGCTCAAACTCTATATGTAATGAGTTGGAAGAATAATTAATATAAAATATGATGGATTGATGTAGATCTATTATACTATAAGAATCATAATAAAAGTCAGGTCTATTACAACTATTTCAATGTTTAAATTGGGAAGTTTTAAGTTCTATTTGATAATCTTTTCATTTATTTTTTATTTTTTAAAATTAAGTTTATGAAAATGGATAGAGACAACAATACTCGGGATTTGATATTATTATCCACATTGACTATTCATAATTTTCTTCTTATTTATTAATATGAGATCTTTAGCTCTACTTTTAATAATTCTCCTCTTGAACAAAATATATCTCAACTCTTTAAAGGTTATCTTTCTTGTTCGAATCTTGAAACTTTTTCACCTACATTGCTTGGCGATCAAGAACATGGCTTTAATTGATCCTTAACCAATCGACACAGGTTATTCTTTGGTTGGTTGGTATCGGTTTTTAGTGATTGTCGTTTCATCGATTTTTATTGGTTTTTTTGCTTTTTTTGTTTATTTAATTAATATGTATTGTTCTGTTTTGGGTAGTTATTTAGAATAAATTAATTTTTTAAAAATTATATTGTTGATCAATCCACCATCCATTGGTTTTCTCAATAACAAATTTGACATCATTGATCGATTTGGTTTTGAGAGACTTAGTTAATACACTTTATTGATATAATATTGTTCGTTTTGAACATACATGTTTTTTTTTTTATAATTAATTTCACCCAAAAGATCTCACCAATATAGGTAGTACCTATCATTTATATATCATGATCTTTCTTCGATCTAAATAAATATACTTTTGTGGTACCTCCCACTTAAATATTACTTCTATTGCTTATTATTATTATCTTTTGTATATATCCGACATTTTATCTATGCTTTAAAAAATCAAATCATTTCGTTTCAAAAAAAAAAAAAAAAAAATCAAATCAAATCTTTTTTTTTTTTTAAGTTTCGAACTTTTTTTTTTTTTTTTTTTTTTTTTTTGGAGTTTTGGTAAAAAACATTTAATGCTTTTTTCCTAAAATCCCTGTAATGGAGTTGAGTGGAAACAAACCTAATTATCTAAAATTATTATTCATATATATATCATAACTTAAATAAATTTAGATGACAGATTTTGAAAAAACCAAATGATATCAACAATAGTATTATAAAGGATTTATTTCCATTTCATATGGTAGGGGTATGCATACAATATTTCCCAACAAATCTCCCACACATTACAACATAAAACAAGACCCAAACATTACCCACATACACACATGCTTAATTACAAACACACATAGAGAATTAGAAACATAGTGAAACCCACTTTATTTTTTTAATATAAATATTCTTGTGCTCATAAACAAGCCACATTTAAATTAGGGTTCTTGGGTGTCTTCCATAAGGTAAGCATCAATGTCTTTGGACTCTTGAATAATTATTTGAAGCATATTATGTGAGTCTGGAATGTCACCATGCAATTTTTCATACTCTAAAGTCCAATGAATAACACTTCCTTTGTCTTTTGGGACACATTGAAGCTTGAACTTGAAACTTTTGTATTGCTCCAAAAGGTGTCCTTCAATGACTTTGAAAGTGATGGAGTTTTTCTCTTCATCAACAGCTTCAACTATCTCTTTGGTTGATACACACTTCCCATCTACAAATTAACATATAACAATACATCAATTCAATGCTCTATATAGAAAAATGTTTCAAAAAGTTACAAAATTAAATGATGATTCCAACACCGTATAAGTATCTCCAACAAATAATAGAGCCAACTTCTCCCCATTCGCCTCCGTGTAAGTCGACACCGTGTATTAGATCTTTGGACGCGTTCGAAATGTGATGAGGCCTCTTGTGATATATTTCATGGAACTTTGAAGCTGAGGCTCTGATTTCTACATCAACCTCCATCTTTCCAAAAAGACTCATTGTTAATAGGAGACTTAAGCTAAGATAAGATAAATGCACTGCCAAAACCATGTCTCTTTTTGGACTTATTTATAGGGAGGGTTTACTTTCAAATGAGGTAGCAAATTGGGTCTTATTAGGTAAGGGATTTTACATTTTTGTCCCATTAGAAGTTTACATTCTCATAGCATCATACTATATTTCATGATGTCAAATATAAATTATGTGATCATATAGTTACTTAAATATATGTTAGAAATGTTCATTTTCTTCTCGAGAACTTGTCTGTTTTGATAAAAGAAAATTCTCGCTAGTTAAATGAGATGATTTAATTTAAATAATTGGGTATGTGTTTGATTTATACGATTAAACATTTAACTGGTATGTTTTAAAAATTAGATAAAGAATATTATTTTGTTTCTATTAATAGATCAATTTTTTTATTGAAGATATTTTTGCATTTTAAATAGATTTTTTCCTGAAAAATTAACATGCGATTGAAAATTTATCAAAATAATTATGTAATTCAATTGATTTATATATTTTATAGAAGATTACGTACGTGTTGGTTAATTTCTTTCATATGGAATATCAATTAAGATAAAATTATTGAACCATTAAAAAAAAAGGATAAAATTATTGAACAAAATAAGAGACTTTTATTACATTAGGGATATCCAAGCGAGTATTAGCTTCTTTGATTGTAATTTCAAAATCAATATGACATAAATTATTTTGAAATTAAACAAAAATTATTTTGATTGATCGATGAATATCCTAACTATCATTGGTCTCGTGATATTTTTATGCATAGTTTTTTTTAAAAAAATAATAAAAATAATAAATAATGTGAGAATAATCCACTATTATCAACAGAGTTTGAATTCCGTCTCAAATTATTCTACAGGTACAAATAAAAGAATAATAAATGAAAAAAAAGAGAGGCAAATCTTTCCATTATTAGCTTTATTAGTATGATTTTGTCAATTTTGCCATTAATTTACTTTATTCTTGTAGAAGATGGTGGAGACTATGTGTCACAACATACATTACGAATTTAACATCGCCTTTAGGCCTGGGCTCACACATTAACACTTTAATCATTTTAAACATAACTCTTTATGATTATTTATGATCTTCTTATTTAAATAATGTGAAACTTTAGTCGCATTCCTAAATAATTTTCTCCTCAAATAAAATATGCTTTGGAAGTTGGCTTTTCTTGATTCCATAAGTTTGCACCCATACATTTCGATCTACAGAAAGAGTTATCGATTTTATCAGTTTTTTTTTTTAATTATTTAAACTTTTTATTGTCGGAATTACCATGTGTTGTTCTGTTTTAGATGGTTTTAACAAATAAATTAGGATTAAAAAATTATCTTAATAATAATAATAATAATAATAATAGAAGCTAAATTATCATAAATATAATTGAACTATGGATTTATGTCAACAATATTCCTACACTTTGATAAGTTTAAAAAATATTTTTAAATTTTAATAAACGTGTAAAACATGTTATTTTATTAAATTTGAATGAAATTCCTTAAAATTTTGTTTAAAAAGTATTCCTAAATTTTGAAAAAATTTAAAAAAAAAATACCTTTAAACATTAAAAAAATGTTAAAAATATCTTTAATTGTTACTTTATTTTTTTATTTTTTTAATGAAAATGGTTAAAGTTAGGTTTCAAATACTATAGACATTTAATTGTAAAAGAAATTTTTATAACTTTGGCTTTCTTATTTGACTCTTGAAAAAATTTCACGGGCCCACGTAATTTAATGAATAGAAACAAAACATGACTTTGATATCACTTGTTATGAGACAATTGATCTAGAGTTATTCTTCGGTTGGTTCGTTTCACCTCTTTTTGTTGGTTATTTTTTTTTAAAATTATTTTTTGATTGGATTACTATGTGTTGTTCTATTTTGGGTAGTTTTACGGAACAATTTAGTTAAAAGAAAATTATCTTAACAATAATAATAATTTATAATAAATTCGTTAAATAAATCTTGGTTTTGTGCTTATATTATAAAAACCGCTTTTTTGTTGACCAAGTCACCGACCTGGTTTTCTTTTCTCAATAACAAAACCGATACAACCAGTATCCCTGTACTTATATACTATGATATTCCCTAAATCTTAGTAATGTTCATAAATATTAGTTTCACTCCTTTAATTTTATTGTTTTTGTATCCAACATTTTATCTATGTTTTTAAAAATTAAATCATATTTTGAAAAATTAAAAGTTTGGGACATTAATTTTTGTTTTTGAATTTTGATAAAGATTTTTAATACTTTCATAAAATTATTATAGTGGAATTGATCAATTTAATATATTATTTAAATAAATTTAGATGACAGATTTAGAAAAAACCAAATGATTAATAATAGTAATATAATTTTTTATTTCCATTTCATATGGTAGGGTATGCATAGAATATTTCCCAACAATTCTCCCACACATTAACAACATAGAATAAGACCCAAACATTATGATTACACACATACACACCATGCTTTATTACAAACACACATTTACATAATTAGAAAAACATAGTGAAACCCACTTTATTTTTCTTAATATAAATATTCTTGTGGTCATGGACTAGCCACACATTAATTAGGGTTCTTGGGTATCTTCCATAAGGTGATCATCAATGTCTTTGGAAACTTGAACACATATTTGAAGCATATTATGTGAGTCTGGAATGCCATGATGCAATTGTTCATATTCTAAAGTCCAATGAACAACACTTCCTTTGTCTTTTGGGACACATTGAATATTAAACTTGAAACTTTTGTATTGCTCCAAAAGGTGTCCTTCAATGGCTGTGAAAGTAATAGAGTTTTTCTCTTCATCAACAGCTTCAACTATCTCTTTTGTTGCTACAGCCTTCCCATCTACAAATTAACATATATAACAATCAATAATACAATGTTTCGAAAAGTAAAAGATTAAATGATATATGAATACCACCGTATAAGTATCTCCAGCACACGATAGAGCCAACTTTTCCCCATTCGCCTTCGTGCAAGTCGACGCCGTGTACTAGATCCGTAGACACGTTGGAAATGTGATGAGGCCTTTGATGAAATATTTCATGGAACTTTGAAGCTGAAGCTCTGATTTCTACATTAGCCTCCACCTTTCCTAAGAGATTCATAATGTGTTTGGATATTAGGAGACTTAAAGCCAAGGAAGATAATTCACAACCAAGAAATATGTCTCTTCTTGGACTCATTTATAGAGAGGGTAATGTACTATCACATGATGTAGAAAATGAGTCTTATTAGGAGAGGGATTTTTCATCTATGTTCTCTTAGAATTTCCTTTTCTAATTAAAGTAGAGGCAAAGATATAATTCTTATAGCATCATACTAATAATGTCATATTAATTAATTAGTTATATATATAAATAAATAAATATTGTTCATTTTTTTTTAGTACAAGTTGGGGGAAAGTGGATTACAAATACCGATTCTAGGGATCAAATCCGTAATCGTGGAGTGAAAATGGATTAACATCAAACCAGATAACCAATCGCGTCATCGATCCATTCGGTTAAATGTTGTCCATTTTCTCCTTGAGACTTTGTCTATTTAAGTGGAAAAAGTTTCTCGCTAATTAAATCGGTGTTATTCCTCTCAATCCCACCCTATTTTCCTTTTATATATATATATATTGAGTTCGACCGTAGTATGATTATACTGTTGTATTTAAATGGTATGTATGAATAATTAAATATAAAATTGGGATTTTTATGAGTAACAAAAAAAGAAAAGGAAAAGTTTTATGAATCTCAAAATTTTTTAAACAAATTTAAATATAATTCAATCAAATTATTGATGATTTTAAATCAAGCGAAATTGATGGTTTCAATAAATTAAACGGATCAATTGAAAATATTTAAAATTATATATTTATAAAAGTTGTTGGATATTTTTTTTTTTTTTTTTTTTTTTTATGAATAAAAGTTGTTGGAATTAAAATAAAGATAATATAATTTTTTTTTATTGAGATAACGTATAATTTACTATCTATAAAAATTTTAGAATAAAATATTGTTTTGCTTATGATAATAGATATCTGAAATATTTTTTTTTCGATGAGGTCTTTTGTAAGAAAATTGATTATGTAAATCGATTATTTTCATGAAGAATTAACAATGTGATTGAAAATATATCAAAAGAATAATGCAATTCAATTGATTTTTTCTTCTTAAAAAGATCATCATACCCTTTGGTTAATTTCTTTCATATGGAACAATAATCAATTAAGCTTATAAAATTATTGAATAAAATAAGACTTTTATTGCATTAGGGATATGGAGGCGAGTATTCTTCTTTAATTGTAATTTCAAAATCAATGTGACAAATTAACATGGCATAAATTATTTTGAAAATTAGAAAAATTATTTTGATTGATCGATCCTAACTAACATTTCGTGATCATGATTTTCTATGCAAAATTATTTGCATGTTTTATTTATTTTTTAAAATAAATAATGTGAGAACAATCCACTATTATCAACAATATTCGAATCAAGTTTCAAATTATTCTATCGGTACAAATAAGAGAATAATAATTAAAAATGAGGCAAATCTTTCCATTCTTAGCTTCAATTATGGTAGAAATTTAATTAAATGAATATTAAATAGCCCCTCTATTATATTTAAAATTGGGGATTTTGTACGTATAATAAAAAAAAATAAAGTATTTTCATCTATAACACAAAATCAAAATTAATTCATTTGTAACAAAAAATTTAAATTAAATTTTATCACTGGTTGAATTCTATTAGTGATAGATTCAATCAATGATAGACTCATTCTATCATTGCTTGAGTTTTCTATCAGTGATAAAACTTTAAATTGAATTTTATTACTAGTTGATGATAGAAATTAATGTGCTATAGATGAATTATTTTAAAAATTGTATGTAAATATAATATAGAATGTATTGCTGATGATAAATTCTCTTTAAAATTTGACAAGTTAGTAATATAATTATATTATAATTTAGTGATTAAAACATTTCATCTTTGTTCCCTTAAAAAAAAAAGGCCATCAATTTGACGGGAATAAAGAAATAAGATGAAAATTATTTTAATTGTAATATATTTGATTGTTTCTTAAACCCCTCGGCGTCCAGAATATTTCCATGTTGTTAAAAGAAAACTAGATTTGAACGTCATAAGTGGTCGTAATGAAAAACAAAATTTTCTATTTACAACAATTGCTTCATTATTGATAACCATTATCCTTTTTTCATAAAAAAAGACATTGGTTAATTTTTTCTTTCACATTAAGTTAAATTTGTTACTATTTAAAACATTAATATAACAACAATACTGTTAGCATTTACATTGGAAAACAAGGTTTCTTTGTTAGTTGAACAATATTTAGGGTGAAATTTCGAATCTACCAGTAACTTCTTGATAACTAGGTCGTACATGATCTTGGCCATTAAAAAATAATGTAATAGAAGACAAATTTATTCATAAATGTTTATTCCCCATTTCATATGGTAATACATAGAGTAATTTCCAACAATCCCACACCATACAAGATGCTTTATTTAAAACATACATTATAAATTGGAAACATAGTATAAAACCCAATTTATTTCACATATAAGTTTCTTGAGTGTCTTCCATAAGGTAAGCATCAATGTCTTTGGACAATTGAACACATAATTGAAGCATGCCATGTGAGTCTGGAATGTCACCATGCAATTTTTCATATTCTAAAGTCCAATGAACAACACTTCCTTTGTCTTTTGGGACACATTGAAGCTTGAACTTGAAATTCTTGTATTGCTTAAAAAGGTGTCCTTCAATGGATCTTAAAGTGATTGAATTTTTCTCTTCATCAACAGCTTCAACTATGTCTCTCATTTCTACAGCCTTCCCATCTACAAATTGATAATGTTATGAAAACGCAACAATAATCAATCGAAAACGAGAAAAAAAAAAAAAAAAAAAAAAAGAGTAAGAGAAAACAAACAAATTTACGTGATTCACTAACAATATGTTACTTACATCCTAGGTTAGTAAAGAGAACAGTTTTATTAATATACTCACTCACAAATCGGGCAATGAGACCTCGACTATGGGGCATTGAACAGGTCAAGCCATATCTCGACATATAACATATATCAATATGATGGTGTTAAAAATAGCTAGAAAATGTTCAAAATATTAATTAAAAGAATGATAAACATTACCGTATAAATATCTCCAACAAATGATAGAGCCAACTTTTCCCCATTCGCCTTCGTGTAAGTCGATGCCGAGTACTATGTTTGTCGACGCATTGGAAATGTGATGAGGCCTCTTGTGAAATATTTCATGAAACTTTGAAGCTGAAGATCTGATTTCTACATCAGCCTCCACCTTTCCAGAGAGACTCATGATATGTTTTGGTTTTTAGGAGACTTCGCAACGGCTTTCGCGCTAGCGCGCTCGGCCAAAAGCCAAGCAACTTAAGATAATGTGCCAAGCCTATGTCTTTTTTAACTCATTTATAGGGAGGGGGGTTTTACATTTCTGCCACCATAGAATTTTCCTATTCAACTTGGAAAATTTTATTCCTTCATGGTGTGTGAATATGAATATGAAAATAAGTTGGTTTGAAAATAATATAAAAATAATCCACTATTAACGAAGATGCTTGAATCACATCTCAAATTATTATAAATAAAATCGAATAGGTTGGTAGCACAATTGGTTATCTCATTTGGTGTTTATCTATTTCCATTCTACGGTCACGGATTCGATTTCTCAAATCGGTATTTATAATCCTCTCCTCCCAACTTGTACTAAAAAAATATATATATATTACAAATGAAAGAATAGTAAATGAAAGAGAAAGACAATTCTTTCCATTATTAACTTCAATTATGGTAGAAATTGAATGAATATTAAATAGGCCCCTCGATTATTTTTAAAATTCAAACGAGTTGGTAATTTGAATAATAGCTAGTGATTAAGATATATTTTTTCGTTTGAAAGATGATGATTAAGACATCTACATCAATAAGATTTGTGATCCACTTTTGTTAAAATCCAACCTTCACCTTTTTTTTATTAGAGGGGAAAATTTTGAATATATAACATCTTCGTTCAAATATAATATAAAACTATAATCAAATTATATTTATTATGATTAAAAAAAATTAAAATTTTCACCTTCCCTTTATTTTATTTTTTATTTTTGGTTCTCTTTCCTTATTCTGTTTTCTTTCTTTTTCTTTTTCCACTCTTCTTCTCATATATGTTAAGTATAAATTTAAGTTGAATATTTAAAAATTGAGATTATGCCAATTTTTAGAGCAATACTTAGGTAAGAGTGGGTAAGTATTTCCACCTTAGAGTCACATATTTTTACTTTTTTTTTAAAAAAATGGCTTTGATCGATGGAGAGAAAAATGTTAAAGCGGAGAGAGAAATGCAAAAAAGTACAAATGTGTGGTTGTAAGTATTTTCAAATACTTACCCACCCTTACCTAAGTGTTGTCCTAATTTTTATAGGTATACTGTTTGACTCTATAACATTTTATTATCAAAAAAATATTATAAAAAATTTATTCTTATAGGTAGATAATCATTATAAATTGAACTTATAACTTTTTATGTTTGATTATTAAACACTTATAGTTGTTAATTAAATATTGAAAATATAAATAAACCAAAATGGAACAAAAAAAATATATATATATACATGTATAAAGACTAAAATAATATTTTAACCATTTGAATAATAATATAAAACCTACTATTATATTATAATCATAGCTAAATTATGTCTTTAAGTTGTCTTCTATCATTCATACCCACTATTACATCATGTGTGTTAAAGTGAGCCATGTCTTTAAACTAAATGTGAGGAGAGATGGTTTTTCTATTGCATTATAAATTTCTTTGTTTCTTGGAATTCCAAATAATTAAACCTCATGGCTAATCTCAATGGGAAATTGGAAGTTGATGTAGAAATTAAGGCACCAGCTTCAAAATTTCATGAAATAATTCATGGAAGACCACACCATATGGCTAATATCTCCTCAGATAAAATACAAAGTTGTGATTTACATGAAGGGGAATGGGGCAAAGTTGGTTCTATAATCTATTGGAACTATGCTCATGGTTTGTTTCTTTATAATTCATCTCTTACTCAAGTTGTTTTTTTTTTTTTTTTTTTTTGAAGTTTAAATCATTGCATCCATATTATATTTGAGTATCTTTGGGAGGAAGTTAGAATTTAACCTCTATGATCCAATAAAATTTAAAAATAGTTTATGTCAGTTTGTAATCACTAATTAACGAAATAAGTATGTGAAAATTAATTATTCATATGTCAATAAATTTGTCTTTTTGAATTTTGTTGACGTTATGAGTTAAGTAGTTTATTGGATAAACTCGAGTTAACAATTTCCAATTGGCTACTTCACTCACTCTATCAATGAAATACAAAAGTTCATCCTCATTAAAAATATAGATTGTTAACCGTCGTGTAGTTAGTTCGCTCGATGATTATAAACGACAAATATTATTTATGAATCAAATTATATAGTCTATGATGACAATTTATTTTCGTCGACCTTATAATCATTTCCAACAAAATTTGTGACTTTTGGTGACAACGGTAACTGTTCGAAAAAGTCATTTTTTCTTGTAATATATAAAAACTAAATTCTAACTTTCTGCAAACTTATATATACTTACAAAATTTATAATTTAACCTATATTTAACGATATTGTGACGTTGTTATTTAAACGAGTAGACGGAAAGGCTTCCGTGGCGAAAGACCTAATTGAAGAAGTTGATGAGGAGAACAATTCATTCACATGGAAAGTGTTGGAGGGAGATCTTTTAGAGCATTACAAGAGCTTTAGGATTAAGGTTCAAAGCATTCCAAAGGAAAAGGGAAGTGTTATTCACTTCACCTTAGAATATGAAAAACTACATGAAGAGATTGAAGATTCACATGGTTTGCTTCAGCTTTGTGTTGATGTTGCCAAAGACATTGATGCTCACCTTATGGAATTGAGTGAAGATCCATTTCTAACAGTTGAAGCTGCTGCTTAGTGGTGGTATATGAAATAATTATTCAGTAACTATTGGCTATTACTATGCTATGCTTTCAATAAATTCTGAAATTAAATAATCTTTGTATGCATATATTAATTATGAGTGGAGAGAATTGTTGTGAAATATTATCTATGCTTCTAATAAAATGGAATGATAGAAGGTTCTAAGAAATGTGTCTGGGTACAATATAGTGTTCTGACATTTTTATTGAATGTTACTAATGTTGTGTTGTTGTATTTTTCTTTGGGTAACTATTTGGGTATGCTTTTTAAAAAGGTATGTGGATGACTAATTTTTCTTTCAATTTAATTGATTGAGCTCGTCACGCTTGTTAAATAAATTTATGAGTATGAACCTAGTTTGAATGGTAATATAAATAAGTCAAATTCTCCACCCCAAATGTTGTATTCTAAAAAAAAAAAAGTCAAATCAACAAAAAGTTTGAATGATTACTTTTGTAATTAATGTCACTAATGTTATGTAGTATAATATAAGGTGTTAAAAATCGAAAAGGATGCTTTCTTTTATAAACAGGTGAGACATGACATGTTCGGGGAAAAATATCTCATCGAATAAGTTTTTTTTTTTTAAAAAAAAAAAATTATAATGAGATAGAATAGTTTTGAGATTTTTAATCAAACAAAGTTGTGAAAATTATAACATTTTAAAAAAATCATCTTTGCTTCTAATTTTTTTTTTAGTAGTTGTATTGGGTAATTAAAATTGGAAACTAAATATATAATATAAAGTTGAAAACAATGGTTTTACAAACAAAATAATACATTGGTAAATGCTTTAGACTCACCTACCCCCCTTATTTTTGCATCACATATGTTGCCCAAAAAAATAAAAAAGGTTGGACAAACTTCTCACCATGAAAAGCAAATACCCAAAAGCTATTGGTTAGGTTTATTATGAAATATGGCCCCCTCTATTTCTCACTAATGCTTCTTCCACTACTTTATGTTTCTCTCCATTTCTTTTTTCCTCCATCATTTAAAAAAGTTAAAAAATAAATAAAGAAACCAATCTAATGAATATTTATAAAGTTTCTCCCATTGGTAAAGAAAGAAGCAAAGAGCTCATCAAAGTCATAAAACATGAGAAGAAGAATCTCAAGCAAGCCAATGTCTTTACAGCCTTGCTTTCTTCTTCTTCTCCTTTTACTCCAAGATTTTTGTCTCCTTCGAGCAATGACGACGAGCTCTTGCAACAACTCCATAGCCGAGTGTAATAGCAAGGAGGAGATGATCATGGAGTCTGAGATAAGTCGAAGGTTTCTCGAACAACAAAAGAAATACATCTCCATTGGTGCTTTAAAGAAGAATCAACCAGCTTGTGATGGTAGTAATAGTGGCCAACCCTACACCAAAAGTGGAAGTTGCGCTCCACACGAGACTAATCCTTATAACCGAGGTTGTTCTAAGACATATCGATGTAGGTCGGATGATTGATGGTTTGAAACCATTTTAGTATGCGTTGTAGTTTTTTTTTCCTCTTTTTTTTTTGTGCTTCTTCTTGTGTTCTTGTTGGCTGATAATCGAGTGATTTGTTTCTTTTCTAAGTTAAACAACAATTGAGAATGAAGGTTTTGAATGCATAACCCCTTGATTGGTTCTTCTTGTTGGCAAGTAATTTGCTTCTTTGTAGTTGGATTTTTTTTTTTTTTTTTTTTGTGTGTGGTTTAAACTTGTTTTCATAAAAAGAGTGATTGAAAAATGTTACACATGCTTGGTTGGATATCATGTTGTCCAAGGTGTAAAGTGAGAGCAAACATCATACCTAATCTTATCTTTTGAATTTCATAGGAATTTGTTGTGGTTTTTTTATTTTAATTGTACTTTTCTGTTTTAAAAAAAGTTGTATTGTTTGAAAAGTAATGTAAAAAAGTATTGTAGCTTTACAACTACTTGTCAACATGATCATCAAGATCAAGTTGCTTGATTCAAAAAACCACTATCATGTTTTAGAGTAATCAAAACTACCTAGTAAGACAAAACATTTTCCAAAAAAAAAAAAACAAAGACAATCAATGAGATTGTCAATTTTATTAATATTAATTAATAAACTAAAACTCCAATTTCAACAACAACCATCACAAATCTTTCTTCAAACAGTTACAACCCAAAAACCAATATAATTCATAACAAAAATATGAACACATAACTCAGAAAACTTCAAGCTGAAAGGCTATTAATTCCGAGATAAAATCAAATCAATGTCTCTAAGATAAACAGAAAACCAAAGATCACATCAGACTACAAATAAAATCTTACTGAAATCTCTTTCCATTTCAGTGTCCTCTTTTCTTCGGCCCACTTGAACTCAATTCAAAATGGTTTAGTTTTCTTTTTTTCTTTTTGTTTTTAAATTGAGAAATCAAAGTTTCGCTCCACTAATAACTATATCTATGCTTAAGCGAGACACTGAAAGACATTGAATGAATAGAGACAAAGGAGCTATCTGCAAATTAATGTCACAAGTAAACCTCAAACTTGAGATCTTAAGGAAAACAGACCTTCAAAGTCCAAGTCTTTGACCACCTCGCCATCCTTTAAAACAAAATGGTTTTTACTCTTACTTTCTTCTATCCCAATAGAAATGAAGGGCTAACAACATAAATGGTCATAAGTCTTATTTTAAAAAAATTATCCTCTGATATTTAATAAGCTTAAATTATATTTATTTGTTTACTTTCAAATTTTAAAATTGCCTATTATTATCTTTAATAAACCGACCAAATAACAAGTTTGCAAAAATATCTTCAGGTAAGATACAAACTCGTTGAAAAGTATATTTTGTGTAGCTCAACAATCAAACTCGTTTATTTTATCTTACCTTCAAAATTAGGTTTGAGATAACCATTTTACTCTATTGTCATTAGATTGTCAAAAAAAAAAAAAAAAAAAAAAAAAAAAGAAAATTAATTCTATTTTACCCTTCTTTCCTTATCCGGTCAACTTCGGGTGGTTGTAAATTTTTACAACTATACAAAGTAAGTTTGGTCATAAGTAAAGTTCCATGGTTGGGCCTTCATAGCGGAAAGTGTTGAGCTCAAATGTAATTCAGTTAGATGGCGTTATCCCCTAGGGGAGGCTCGTGGTACTTCGGTCGAGAGGAGGATGTTGGTATTGCAACCAATTGTCCCACATGGGAAAGAGAGGAGAAAAATCATGGGTATAATAAATAGGATAACCACAATTTCCATTGGTATGAGATCTTTTGGGAGATACCCAAAAACAAAGCCATGAGGGCTATGCCCAAAGTGGACAATATCATACCAATGTGGAAGGTCTCGGGTCGAGTAAGTCGTTCCAAACAGGAACACCAAACTCACCATACTATTTCAAAATAAATAAAATATCTTAATTGCAAACCTTGCAGCTTTTGACCAAAATAACACCTGCAAAATTCATACATCAGATATTTTCCTCAGTTCTACCATACAAAACATGCAATCAAGGAACCTTTTATGTATCTAAGAAACCATTTAACTTGTTTCTCATGATTAAGGCTAAGTTAAACATATATATCCACTCACCACAGTTAAAAGCATGTAATAGTTTTGAGAAAACTATGGCATGCAATGATAATACAAGCAAGCAAAAACAAGGCACATTTATTATTTGCTCAACTTCTCCTCTGTCTTTGGAGAACTCGTCGTGTGAGAGCTTGGAATGTCTTCCCGAAGAGGATTTCGTCGATTTTTCGAGATATAAACTCAATGAGACACGTAGGACAGGGTTTTTTTAGTGAAAAACAAGGATTACTAACCTATTTCAGTGAGAGCTTCCACACTTCTCTAACGTTGGATGAACCATCCGCAACTTCTGCGATCAGTTGGGAAACCATTTCACCTGTATATGGTCGATTACTAAAGTAACCTCCTTTAAGTAAATGAATCATAAATCCATCTGAAATTAATGAAAGTTATGAAACCCCCTCCCACCTACAATAAAATAAATGAATATCAGTAATCGGCAACTAATTTGAGGAAAATCTAAAAGAAAACAAGTATTTTTTTTCACGACAGCAGCAGTATTTAGGGGAAGAACTTGAACCCGTAACCTCTTGATTATCAGATCATACATTATGTCAATTGAGATCACCTCTTGTTAACCTAAGAGAAAACAAGTATTAAATCTCCCTAGGGAACCTATCCCTTAAGAAACCCTATAAGCACTAATCAACACTTGTGGGATACACATCAGACACTTGTTAACACAATCAATGTGTTAAGACACTAGTCGTACAAAGTTAATATAGGTCCAACTTTTGTAACACACATATTGAACAGTGTGTAACAATAACACTTAAGAGCGAAATACATCAAATCATATTTTTAAGTATATAAACGATATCTATGAACTTTGAATTTCCTTCTGATCAGAAATGAATAACATTTTTAAAAAATGTATATTTCAATAGATGCGTCCTCGCCATATACATTTCCTAGATTTTAAAAAAAGAACTGTCACAGTGTCCATGTTGGGTATTCATGTATCATATCCATGTCCCATCTTAGACTTTTCTTTTATATTTGTGAGTATTTGAACCAATTTACGTGTATCTCAACTATTCTCACAAAATAAATCATCTAATCTTTGATTGTCAAATTTATAGGAAATTGATTCTGATAGGGTTGGGTCTTAGCAGAAATAGGAATAATATAAAGGTATGTTAGCAATTACTTGGGGAGTAAGTTTCAATTACTTGGAGAGTAAGTTAAGGTATTTTATTATAAATAGAGGGTGTTAGGATAGGGTTTAGACATCCAATTATTGAGTAATTATTGAGTGAATTATTGTAGGGCTCATAGAGAGTATTCTCTAGAGATGGGAGGTTTTAAGACCTATCAAATCTTGATTTATCTTGTATTCTTTTACCTTTTTATATAATCTAGATCCTGGATCATATCAAATTCCTAGATAAATAGTCAACATGGATTGAACTCATAACCTCTTAGATCTCTCTAACTTTCTTTGACCACTAGATCAGCCATGATATTCCCTGCTTCTTTGACTGTTACTAATTTCTTGAAGCATCCAAATCTTAACACTCAAGTCAATCCTTTAAGGCCAAATGCACGGGGTTTTGAAGATTGTTGCCAAAGATTTGATTTAGTTCTCAACATACTCGAAAAAAAGTCAGGGTCTTAGATCAGCTAGTGCCCCATACCAGATTCCCGACTCATTCATAGAAGAGCTTACCATAGATGCTCCCACAAACATATCGAATTTCTTTGAACTTATTTTTTCGTCCAATCAGAAATGAGGGAGACGTATAATGTTTAAGCTTGTTTTTTTTTTTTTGAAAACTGGGAAATCAGAGCTTCGCTCTCATATACCCAGGGCACTATTATCCCATCCTTAGACTGTCGCATCGGAATATTTCAAAGAGTATTCTAGTTTAAGCGCTCTCCAGCGTCCTCGAATCAGGGATCTCTCAAGGAAGCATACCTTGGAGTCCATAACCTCAACCACGGGGCTGTCCCTTGAGAAAGTTTCTTTCCAAATTATCTCATTGAAAACCCAGAACCCTGTTAAATTTAAGTTGTCAACGTATAATGTTTAAGCTTAATTTTAACAAGAATTGCGAAAGACCAGCTTACCTTCTTTTTCCAACACAGAAAGAAAACGCCGAGTTCCTCCCCCTACTCCAAAGTAATGCTTCTTTCCAGCCAAGTATACAGCTCCATGAGAACGACTCAGGCACTATTGAAGTGTTCAAAACTACGTTAGATAACGATACAGTATAAAAATAGAAATACAACGTTTCATCAAAAAAAAAAATAATAATAGTAATCCAACGTTAGATGGGCATCTGTGTAAGTGTTACCCGTGTTATAAGCTTATAGAGAGTTTTAAGGGTAGAAAAAGAATAAAACTGTCTCTGCCATCAACTCAACGCATTTCACTCCAATCACCAGCAAAGTAACGAATTGCTGATTCAGCATCAGATTCTGTTAGCAAAGCTTCAGCATTTTTTGTAAGGTTTGCAGCGACATTCGGAATGGTTAGACATCTCAGGACTTCGGCATTGAAATCCTGAAAATGTACAGCAGCTGCATCCTAACGAGAGAGGAAAGGTAGTGTTGAGGAATGTAAAAAACCATAGGCATTTACATGCATTTTATATGAAAAAATAGTAAAACAAAACAGAGGAATAAATTTACCTCCAGGCATGCATAAATACCAGGAAGACCATGACCACATCCAAGCTGAAAAGGCATAGAGGCAAAGTATATGAGGAAGAGAAATAGATTTTATATATGTGAAGAAAAAGGCTCATTTTACAGTATCCGGGATATTGGACAGATTACAAAAGGGTATGGGCATCGAAAGATTTTATTTCTTACCAACAAGCATCAAGAAAAGGAAACAATCCCATAAACAAACGCTAGGAAAATTAAACACGCAAAATAATCCAGTTCCTTGCAAGTTAGAACCTGACTAAATTTCAAAGAAATAACAGAAAAGATAAAGCATATAAAAAGATCATAATAAATCCTAGAACACTGATCTAACATAGAAGAAACATTTCATCAGCAATTGTTTGTGCATATTTTACCGATTGCATAAAAACTGGGTGTCAAACATGAACTCAAAACTTTTAAATTGTAAGAAAAACGGTAAGGATGATGATTTGCTTCAATATATATATATCAAGTAAATCAGTAAAATATGCAAATAATATGTGAGGTGGGGTGAGGAATTCGAACCTCTTACCTTTTGGTCAAGGTCAAATATCAATTGAGCTATGTTTGAATAAGCAGTTTTTCATAATCATCAACTAAAGACTTTGTGGAGAGCTGAGTTCTATGCTATTTTATGGAAGTTGTGGGATGAGATAAATAAAATAATTTTCAGAGGAGTGGAGATATCTTCGAAGATGTTTGTGCTTTCATTAAACTCTATGTTTCTCTTTAGGTCCCGTTATTAAGTTTTTTTGTAATTATTCTTTAGGAGTGATTTTATTTTACGATAGGTCGTTTTTGTAGAGTACCTCCCTAGTTTGTTTGGGCTTTATTATGATCAAAATGATCTAAGAACATGATTTAGCATGCAAAAACCTTCGCTTTCAATCTCCAGACAGTATAGAATCACCTGAAGATCAAGAAGCCCACCTCTAAAACTTGCTTTCCAGCAAATGACAAAGTCCCATTTTCAACTTCCCTACAAAGAGCTTTGACAAGATCTAATGCACCTTCCCATAGCTTAAGCCCGCCTAAAACGCATCAAGTACATGCATTCATAATCATGTATGTTGCCATAATCCAGGTACATAATTTTCCAACATGAAAACCAAAAATTCGGGAGAAAGCAGAAGAAACAGGGAATAACTAATTAGATGCTTACCTTCATATTTACCGGGAACTAAATCAGAGTTAGACAAGGAGAAAACCTCCTGAGTGCTGACCCGTCCCTATAGAAATTAGAAAGATAAACAGGATTAAGTGCATTTTTGTACATTAAACAGAAATCATAAGATAGCAAAGCTAGAAAAATCGGAGGAAAAACTCTATCCACATCATTTTTTTTTTATATTCGTGAGTGTTCGGGACGGGCTAATTTGCACGCACCTCGATTACTCTCACGTGACAACAGTCTGACCATTGTGGTTGTCAATATAACTCAGGAAATTAATTTCTAGATAGGTAGGTGGCTACCATGAATTTAACGCATAAGTCAGAGACTCATAACCTCTAACTACTCCATTATTATTGATTTATTACTAAAAAGTATTCGAGCTAATTTATGGGCACCTCAACTATTTACACTTTATTATTTACGAGACTCTTATTTAACCACTAGGTCATCACATGTTGTAATTATTACATGAAAGATCTCCATTTCATGTCAGAACTCAAAGTTTATAAATCCACACACATTACTTATTTACTTCCACCTCTCTGACTCTACCCAAAAAGTAAACAAACAGTAATCGTTACCTTAAGCATGGTTAGTCCACCCACGCTTACTGGCTCCACATTATATTTGACAGAAGACGAAACCTACAACAGTAAATCATTCATAGAACACTGAAATTTCTACAAGATCGTACTCATGTGAAAAATCGTAATCAAAGCGAAATCCAAATTCTCAATCGCAACAACGAGTAATTAAAGAAAATCATAGAATACTCAAAATTGAAAATCAAACAAAGCAATGTGAAATGGTAACCTCAGAGGAATGAACTTCGAGGCAAGGAGGTGGAGGTGGAAGAGGAGGCTGATGAGAGTCGAGAAAACCTAGACCAAGACCTGGATTGGACTTTGCGTCTTCCGATGATCCGAACAATCGGAAATTTTCGAAGGCTGGACTCTGCTGAGCAAAAAATACAGAAGAAAAAGTTCAAATCAGCAAAGATGAATAAAGCTCTTTGGAGCTTACCGAAGAGTTCGCCGCCATCGCCGGTTGCTCCTCAGATAGCTCCTCCGGCTTCACGGCAGTGCAGAGCTTTCGTTTTGGAGTCAAAGGGTCAAGACTCCGACGTCTTTTCTAGGCTAATTATAAATTTAGTCAGAAAAATTAGAATTGACGTTCAAAAAAAAAAAAAAAAAACTAGAATTGTTTTGAAAAAAAAAAATTAAAATTTAATGAAATAATTTTTAAAACTAGAATTTATATAAAATCTAAAAATGATCTTCAGTAAATTAAATATATAAAAATTAATTATTTATGTGTTAATAGTGATTCTTTGTTTTTTTGAAACAAGTGTCAATAGTGATGTTGTAAGTCAAACGATTGATTGAATAAAAAATAATATTTTGTATACATACATAGTAATCCACAAATACTTAATCCGTTAATAATTATAAACGATCAAACCAAAGTATATGAACTAAATTTTAATTTTAAAAATTATATAACTAAATTTTAACTTTTTTATAAAATTAAATTTTGAAATTTAATGAGCTAAATTCTAACTTTCATCGAATCATCTTGATCAAATTTATAATTTATTATGTTTTCTAACTAACACTACCAACTGCACCCATAAAATTTAGGTCAAATGTGAATGTGAGTGAGTGTGAGAATGGGAACACTAAAATTTATATGAGTGCATTCGGGGTCCATGTGAGTGAGTGCGAGAATGGGAACGTTAAAAATAATAATAATAATAATAAAATTAAAATTAAAATTAAAAAATCGTCCAACTTGAACAATAACTCAACCGATATAAATGTGTACCTATGATTTCAATCATAAGTTTGAATCTTTCATTTTTAATTATTGTTGAATTCAAAAAATAAAAAACAATAAAAATTAGTACTCTCTTTGGCAAGACTAAAACTTCTAATCAATTAGCCAACAAGAACAAAGCTCTAACGACATCTTGTACAACTTATAATCATGAAATTAAAGGTTCTAATTTCTCTTTTCTCAATATTATTGTATCAAAAAAAAACTTCTAATCAATTAGGGTGGCTTAATATTATTTGCAATATAAAACTTTTGGGTGAGTTAGTTTTGAGGTTATGGAGGTAATTTTGCATTTGAGTTTAGGTATTTTAGATAGTTTAAATATTTTAGGTATATTAGATATATTTTAGCCTCTTATGACAGACTTGTATTGATTTACCCAAGAAATGGGGGAGGTTGCCCATCTTTCTTCCTTTCATCTTATGGTTGGAAAATTTTAGTTCTAGAGTCTTGCTAGCCAACCATTCTAGAAAATTTTATTAGAAACCTTCCTTTTTAACTTTAATTATACTATGCAAAATTTTGATTTTGGTTGGGTTCACATTTGTTAAATTAAGAAGAAAATCTTGAGTATATAAGTAAAGAGAGACAACTGATATCTATGAATTTTCATATTAATATCATATTACCTATTCTTAGTATAAATGCTCATGATTTTGATTTTGGTGACCACCCAAAAGATCTTATATTAATAGAGATGGTGTCTCTCCCTTATATATCAAAGATTTTCACCCAATTTAGAAATGGAGGATTTTTATCGAATTACCAATAAATTGGAATAAATTTGAAACTCCACAATCTCTAGTACCACCTTATTCATAATATTAATTTTTTCATTTTTTTTTTTTTTGAAATAATTAATTTTTCGTTGTAGTTACAACTTCATATACACTTTTTGTAGACTAACAAATTGCTCATATGTAACATTCTGCTTGATTTTTTTTTGTTGCATTCTTGACTACTTAGTCATACTACTTGTTTTGAATTACTTTTAATAGTTAAGATCCTGATAGATCAATGCATGTCATTTCAATCTATTTTATCCTCATAGTTCTTAAAAAAAACTTTAAAAATCACCACAACAATAAAATTGATAAGTCAAACAAGCCTAACTTAAAAAAAAAAAAAAAAAAT
>JBBMKA010000021.1:6986001-7025774 GCA_037833695.1 Sechiopsis laciniata | reverse complement strand
TATATATATAGAAAGATAATATTTATATTTAATTATTCGTCTCATATCATTTTTTTTGTAAATTCAAGGTAGGATGCACTTTTAAGAACTTGATTTTATTTTTGTAACATGCTTAAGATTGCAAATGTTTTTGTTAAATAAGATGAAATTTATGTAGAAAATGGATGAGAAGATAATCATAATTTTCAAAAATCACATGATTATGATACTCTTAGAAATAATCAAATGAGACATTGGGACAAAAAATGAATTATGTGGAATTTAGGTCGATAGTAATCGGATAAAAGTTTTCCAATGATTGGTTAAAAATGTTTTTATGATGCCAACGTGTAAATTTATTATAATTAGCAGTAGCTAGAACTTGCACTTGCAACCAAAAGAATTGATGATGTGTTAGTTTCATTGCTCAGTGATAATTCAATTCAACATCACCGTCATAAGTTCGAAACATATGGTCTCAATTATGATATATTTTTTAGATTACAATTTTTGGGTTGGATTCAATTTTAAAACCAAATACCTACTTACATTTTTATAAACTTTGATACTATAATATATATGATACTTTAAACCTAATTAGACATTTTGAAGATTGAGTTTTTCTTAATATTGTTAAATGTTGAGCTATCAGAACAACAATCACGAGCCAATAAAAGCAATAGCTAACTAATATTGGTATTGTTATGGGCAGAATCGGGCCCGAAGAATTGGGCCACTCGGGGTGGAATCGGGCCCACGAAGAAAGGTTCAAATACCACGTCAGCCTGATAGAGTGAAGTCCGAGGAAGTCGACAACGGGTCCTAAACCGAGCAAAGAAGCCACACAGGCACTCGAGTAGGCTTGCAAGTGGACACCCTGGCAAGCAGGCCGTGTAGACACTGGAGCGAGCAGGCCTCGCTGGCGCCAAGGCGGGCGGACCACCCGAGCCATAGGCCTGCCTCATGCGCGCGCGTGCTCACTTGGGCGGTGGTTGGTGGGTCGGGTCGCTAACCCGGTTGGGTCGGTTCGACCCATTTCACCTTTTTGGCCATATCTCCCCCGTTTTAGCTTCGATTTACGCGCCATATTCATCATTTTTCCTTATCTAAGCGTAGACCTTATTTGGGGTTCGACCCTAGAAGGAAAATTTGCCTAATATAGAAATATTCACCCAAATAGGAGAATATTTCCATAAATCAATATTTATTTTTACCAAAGTAGTCACCTACTCACCTCCTATATATATGCAAGTCATTTAGTCAAGAGGTAAGCTAATTCAAAACCCTAAACTTGACTCACCTACCCACCTCTTTCAATATCGACTGACTTAGGCATCGTAGGCGGCGTGGCTCACACCACACCGGTGTCCAGTTCTTGTTTGTTTTGCAGGTAATTCGTCCCCGATCGAATACAAATTTACCGTTGATCTCGAAGACCAAATTTTGGCATCAACAGGTATAAACCTTATAATTAGAGCTGGTGGGTTCGATTCCACTCACCTCAATTGTTGTATAACTGAAAAAACAATCATGAATTAATTCTAGTAGTCAACACAAATAATTAATAACAATAAATACACACATATATATATATATACATATATATACATACACATATATACATACATATATATACATACACATATATATATACATATATACATATATACACATATATATTAGTATATATCTATTGACTAAATATTTTTCTTTTCACTTTTTATTGTTAGAGACGTGATAAATTTAAATTAAAAAAAAATAATTAAAAAAATAAAAAAATCGGCATATAAAACAAGTAAACAAATGTTACAAGTTAAGTTTCTATTTTCTTACATTTGGTTTTTACTTCACTGATTACTGTTCTTTATAGTTGATGCAACGGTGGACTTGTAAGTAAGAGGCGACATTATAGTAATTAAAGCATATATAGAAAAATGGTTGGTTTTTTACCAGCCCATTTAGGAAGAATAGTTGGCAAAATATATACCACTCGACTACATCGAAATGATCAATAATTTGATGATTTTATTATTTGGCGTTAATCCAGTTTAATACTATAATCACGAATTCAAAAAAATTAATATTTAATTTTTATTTATTCAAAAACACTAATACCTTCTTAATAAGTTTGCCGTCATCTCTCCCAATTTATATCATATATAAATATATATATATATATATCATTGAATTAATTGAGTGGTGGGCACACAAAATTATGACATTAAAGGCCATTTAATGTGAAGAACGATCCATTATATTTTGTCACGGTACATTCGAACTTGTGTTTATTTGGTGTTAGGAGTTAGTGTTTGAGAGCTTATATATTTTCAAACAAATTACAGTTTTAGTCTCGGCGTAGAATTTTTAATTTGTTTCTTATAAGATATCAAAAGTAAAATTTAATTTTATTTAAATCATCGGGATCAAACAATAATAACATCTTAAACTTATCGACTAAAATTATATTTTTCTTTGAGTTATTATATATTGGGACTAGTCTTTGAAAATTGAACAAATATTTTTTGGATCTGATCCTAACATTAATCGGGAAGGTAACATAATTAATGGAGTACATATAATATCATGTGGTGAATATGATATGATATTGGAAGCTGTCTTTTTCTTCTTTTTTTTTAAATGATATTGGAAGCTGTCTAAATACATTAAAAAATAATAAAAATATATAAAAAAGGGCATGGCATGAAACATTTGGACAATAAATTAAACATTAATGTTCCTACATTAGAACCCAACGTAAAAAAAAAAAAAAAAAAAAAAAAAAAAAAAAGCAATTATTTTTTGTATTAAGGCTTTGTTTGATTGATTAGTTGGAATTCAAATTCCTCGATTCAAATTCCTCGAATCTGTATTCTCCAAAATCTAGATTTTTGGAAATCCAAATTCTCAAGAATTTAAAATTTTAAATTCTCTAGAATCGAGTCCTAAAATAGAATTATCTGTAATCATTCAATAAGGTGTTTGGTTCGATCTATTGTTATCGCAAAATGGAATTCTAATAAATTATTTTAAATATTAATAAATTTATGAAATTTTTTTGTTTATTATTATTGTATTATTATTATTATTATAAAATAATAAATAATACTAATATAATTACAAACCTACAAAATATTAATAATATTATTATTAAATATTAATTTTTTAAGTTTATAGTTATAATACTAATAATAATTATTATTATTATTTGTTAGTTAATAATAAGATATCTTCAAATTAAAATACTTGTAAACCAGTTTGTTAAAATAGTTGAAAACAAATATTTCATAGTAAATATATAATTAAACAACAATATTGCAAATGATGTATATGAAAGTTTGAAAAACAATATACCATAAAATAATATTATAGATGAATAATCATTATATGATATCTAAAAAAATGTACAAATAAAGAAAGGATCAAGGTTTAGAATGATATATATACATAAGGGTGCGTTTGTTTTTTGGATATAAATGTGGAGTGAAGTGGAGTGGAAGAGAATGAGGTGGTTAATGGTAGTATGAAGTGGTTAACTACTCGTTTGGAGATTGGAGTTAATAGTAGTGGAGTAATCAATTACTTGTTTGAGGATTGAGGTTAAGAGTGGTTGATATATATATATTTTTGAAAATAGGGTTGAAGTAAATAATAATAATTATGTATCTATAATTCAAAGTTTATGAATTTTAATTATTCACCTCAATTGTTCTTGATTGATCTTAAAAAGCATTTTTATGTTTTTAAATTTAATAATAATTCAAATTGAAGAATTCAAATTCATGCATTTACACCTCTAAGATAAACAAAAACTATCATATTGAATTATCAATCAACTTTTAGTTTTATATTGTGTCACTAAACATATTGGTATCATAAATTAAGTAAATAATAATAAATTTAAAAAATTTGGACTAAATTTACCATTAAATAGACTGTTAAATTATTAAGAAAGTAGTAGAAATATATTTACGTGAAACTTGTAAAAATAAATTTTTTCTAGAAAATAAAAAAAAATAGGAAGTAGTAAAATATAATGATCTTATTAAACAAAAGTAAACCAAATATATTATATAGTAGTTAAAATATTTGTTTCCTAATACAAAAATAGAAATAGAAGAAAAAAAATTCACAACTTCAAAATATAAAAAAATTCACAACTTCAAAATATTTTTTTTTTTTCTTTTCTTTTCTTACTTAATTTTATTAAATTTTTGTATCTTAATTTTATTATTTTTTAAAATATTAACTACTAGAAAAATAAAATAACTAAAATGTCAATTTAATGTATATACTTTTAATTTTGTTTTATTTTGATTCTCTTACTTTTAAATATTAAAATTTAATCTTTATAATGATCATACAACTAAAATTTAGAATTTGTTGTTAATTTATTACTATATTTCATTTACAAATTTGTTCTTATTAATTTTTCATAATTGTAGAAATATGTATACATGAAAATTTTTATTAAAAAAATGAGGTTTTATATGAATTAAAGTTATTATAAATTGATAATTTTTTATTAAATAATTTATTTCAAAATCGAATTCGTAGAGTTAAATTGCATTACAACCAAGCCAATATGCTATTGATTTTTTTCAATAGAGTTAAAATTATTTTTAGAAATATATATTTTAATATTGATGTTAGTCGAAATTAAAAGATAAGTTTGATGAGATTTAATATAGAATTTGAAAAAAAAAGGAAAAAAATACAAATTTGAAGTGGGATTAAAGAGTGGTTGAAGAGGGGTTAATAGTGGTTGTTTACTACAAAAAAACAAAAGAGGGGTTATTGAGGAGTAGTTGTTAACCACTCCTCATGTCCAAAGAACAAACACACCCTAAAAGAGAGAATGAAGAATAGTAGAGAAGAAAGATCAAATACTTGAAAAAAGGGTAAACATGTTAATATTAAAAAAAAAAAAAAACATATTCACAACATATGTTGAGGAACATGACTAGAGATGTCCATTTTCCCGTGGGGATCCGCCTCTAACGGGGCGGGGAACGGGGGAGAAAAAATCCCCGTTGGCTAAACAGGGCTGGGGATGGAGATTGTATTTCCCGATTCCCGCCCCGTTTATTTATTTATTTATTTTTAATATTTTTCTTAATTCTAACCCTTTAATTTTTAAATAAATATATATATTTGTTGGTGATATTATCTATACATATGAATAAATTCTTTCATAATTAACATTATACTTGAAACTCATAAATATTTTCTAAAAAAAATCTAGTTTTTTTGAATTTTTTGTTAAAAAAATATATAAAAAATGAAAAGGAAAAATAAAATAAATTGAAAAAAAATCCCCGTAGGGAACCCGAACCCCGCCAATGCCCCGCGGGGAATCCCCTCCCAGATCCCCGAGAAAAAAAATGGAAATTTTTCCGAGGACGGAGATTGAATTTTATAGCGGGGACGGGGACCAAGAAGTCATTCCCTGGCGCCGCCCCACCTCGCCTCGCCCCGTGACATCTCTAAACATGGCAAGAAAGTTGAGAGAGAAATAATAATGACAAAAATACAATATATTTATTATGTATTATAATTCACATCAAACCAAATGAAAAGTTGGAATAAGTTTGAAAAATGATAGATTGACGGTTCATTTCAACTCTACGGCCACACATTCGGGCCCAAAAATCGATATTTGGCTCTCATATTATTTGAGAGCAGTAGTGCCCTCTTATGTAGTTCTAAAAAAATTAAAAAATTTAAAAAAAAAAAATTAAAAACCTCCTTAAACAATTAACCAAACATTGATTATTATTGTTGATATTATCTTACAATGCTTATTGTCTTTGGATTCCTTTTGTTTTGTTATTATATTACAACGCTGAGGTGTCGGTGCTTTTGGATTCTTTTTGTTTCTAGAAAATGTTTTATGGCCTGCACTTAAATTATTTGATCCTTCAAATTTAAAAATAATATATATAATCCCTTCTTCAATTATTATATTTTTATGGACAATTAGTTCCTAGTTTTATTTCTAAATTTACAGGCATGCCATAAACTATTACTATTAATTGAATTATCTAAATGTTTTTTTATAAAAATTAATGAAGAAAAAAAATGAAAAGAGACTCGTGTGGTAAATAGACACGATTTGATTAAAAAAAGATCGAAATAATTTTTATATATTTAAAATATTAACTTTGTTTTTTTTAAGTAGTATGTAAACTAAAATTGGACTCTTTTATTTTATTTTTTATCTTTTTAAATAGATTTTCAAATAAAGGAAATAGAAGTTCACAAATGAAAACACACGTTTTTGGTAAAAATGACAATTTTTATGGCATTCAGCTCAACCTAAAACAAGAAAATTATCATAAAAATTAAAAACACACGTTTTTGGTACTGATTTTAAGCTATTAAAGTTATGCCAATTTAATCAATGTCAATTGAAGATTTTGTGAAAAATTATCTTTTGTAGTCCTTGTGTTTGTGATTTGATTTCAATTTGGTCATTTTTAAAAAATATTAAAGAATTTTACCGGTGACATTTCAATAATACTCTCTAGTTGATTTTGTATACTTTTTAATTTAGTTTCTATTTATTTTTCTTTAAAAAAATATTTTTTTGTGAAAATTAATAAATAATTACTTTATCAATGGTTATCGAAAAAATTCGTGGTCAAAACCTAATGATACCACGAGCTCAATGAAGCCTGCGAGAACTCATAAGGGCAAAATGACTCGACCCCAAGTAGACCCTCATCTCCGCGAAGCCCCGTTAGACAGTCGATTCCCAAACCATCTTCGAATAGGATATGTGATAATAATGGGCTCACGTACACCAAATAAAAAAAGGTCGCGTGGGTTCCTTTATATTGAAATTTAAAATTAGTTTAATCGTCATTTTAATCTACATTATTTTATGTATCTAACTATTTTGTTATTTCTAGAATTAAAAGAGAGCATTATTGAAACATAGAGACCAATTTGAAACTAGACCCCAAATCTAAGGACTAGAAAAATATTTTCCAAAATATATATTAAAAAAAAAACAATAGATAAATATTAAATAGTTATTAAACCATAGATAAATATAATTTTTTATATTATAAACCACACATACATATTAAATTTTACAACTCAAATGGCAATCCATACCCATTTGATTATATCAGCAGACACATTTCTGTAAGAAATCTTTATTCCTAATTCAAACATTGGTAGTCTCAAACCACACACACATGCATATATATATATATATATACACATATATATAATTCAAACATAAACAGAACACAAGCCAAATTAATACTCCATAGCACACCATGAAAATGATGAAACTTTAAGCTCATTCCTTAGCAGCAGCTACAACTTCTGCAGATGGCTCTTCTTGATCATCTTCCATAAGATGAGCTTCGATGTCTTTCGATACGTCGATGCAGAATTGAAGCATGCTATGCGAGTCTGGAATCTCGTCGTGCAGCTTCTCGTAGTCTAAAGTCCAATGAATCACACTTCCTTTCTCTCTTGGGAAACATTGGATCTTTAACCTAAAGCTTTTGTAATGGTCCAAAAGGTCCCCCTCTATGATCTTGAAAGCGATCATATTGTTCTCCTCGTCAACATCTTCGATTACCTCTTTGGCTACGCAAGCCTTCCCATCTACGAGTTTAATTTGTCAATGCTAAGTAAATACAACATCGATGCAAAAAATCATAGAGTTAAGAAAACGAAGATCGAAATTACGAACCGTGAACGTAGTTCCAGTAAATGATCGAGCCAACTTTGCCCCATTCGCCTTCGTGTATCTCGCAACCTTGTATTTTGTCACCGGAAACATTAGAGATGTGATGAGGTCTTTGGTGAAATATTTCATGAAACTTTGAAGCTGGAGCTTCGATTTCAACATCTGTCTCCAACTTTCCAAACAGATCACTCATGATGGATGGATTTAGATTAACAAATCTAAGTTAGAAGTTTGAGCCAAGAAAGGTAAAAATGTATGACCAAACATGTTTCCTCTTGGACTTATTTAAAGAGAAGGCTTGATCTAACCATAATGTTATTATATTATTGGATGTCATGTGGGTTTGTTGCCACAGAAACAAATAATACATAAGAAAGTTTTGATTGGGATATAAATAACAATTCTATCTGAATCTCCATATTGTTTATTTTGATAGTGAACCCTTAAATAGGACTAGGTCATGTAATTTTTGTTATGAATGTGTGATTCTTCTTCTATTTTTAAAGTGAGATCGCCTTTATTTATATATATAATCATATGTGAATTGAACCGTATTGCCTTTTTCATGATTTTGTTTTTTGTTTTACTTAAAAGATATTTTACAAATAGAGAAGTGTTATTCTTTATAAATTCATATTTACCTTATTATTTAAGTGTGATTACTACTTTATTTATATTTTCCATTTCCAATAACATTTGTGTCCACAGTTTGACTTTTTCTATGCTAGTTGTCTGTTGAAGTAGACAGTTCATAACTATAAATATTATCAAATGATAATAATATTTAATTATATTGGATATGATCAATCATGTGGCGCAAAGGCAACGATATTGTGACATGGAGTACACATCCCCATTAATGTATCCCGTCTTCTTCAAATGAAATAATCTACATTTTCACTTTATTTGTTAGGTTAATCCAATTCTTGATTTTTTTTTTCTTTGATCACCAATTCTTTTTATTTTTAGACGAATTAGATTAAGTTTTTTTTGTCTTATAATTTTTTTTTCTTTGTTAAGGACTACCAAAAAACAAATATATTGTGTAATATATATTTTAATTTACTAAAACTATAATATCAAAGATTTTTTGGTTGAATTAGGTTAAATGCCCATAAAATTATATACAAAATGAATATTTGAACATTTTTTAAGTTATTAAGGATTTTGTAGCAATTATGGGGTGACTCAAGTGATTGAGAGTCTTGAAATACTTAAAGTAATAAAGTTCAATCTACAGTGATCATCTATTTAAAAATTAATTTTCTATGAATTTCATCAAAATGTTAATTGATAAAATAAAAAATAAAAAACTTGAATAACTTGGTATAGTTAAAGTAACACATCCCATCAACAAAAAAAATTTATTAGCGTGAATTATAATAAGTTTAAATTTCATGACATTCTTTTTATTTATTTGAATTGAAAGGTTTTATTTTTTTCTAGTTTAGATTTTTGAGGTCTGAATGTTCCTTGTCTTTCCCTCTTATCATTGAAGTATCATTTCTTGGAAAAATAATTTTATTCACTCGTTTTCATAAAATTGCGATAGATATGAATCCAAATATGAAGTATATTTAGCTTTCCTTTGATCATAGATTTTTTTTTTCTTGTTGTTACTTTTAAAATATATGAAATTTCAACCTTTAACCAAATATTTATTAATGTCTTATTCAAAAATATATAACTGTCACTATATACAATAGAATATAACGACTTTATATTTTAATCCAATAAAAGATTAAAGGTTGTGAAATGAAAGTGAGTATTTTATCATTTTTATTGAAAAATTGCATTTTATAAATGAGAGGGGCTTTGTTTATGTGTACACTAAAAGAGAATTTAGGTATTCGAATACGCGGTTTTGATATCGATAATACATGTTAATTATCTTTAGACTAAGTCCGTTTTAACATGTAAAGAGGCATAATTGAATTTTATTTTCTTTTTTCATGTCAAATTTTTTTTGATTTTTTATCAATAGAATTTAGAAACTAAAAATTATACCTTCAATTCATCATATTATCTAAGAAAAATTGATTTTTCTTGTAAGAAGTACGTATAAAATCACACGGATATTCATAAATATAATATATTTTTTAAAAACAGCTGTTTTTCTAGATGGAGCTAGAATGATTTTAAAACAGTGCCAAAAATTTATTTGAATTAATTTTATACACAATCCGATTTGATGTGACATCTTTTCAATTAGAAAATATAAGGCCCCTCCACACTTTATTTTATTTTGTCTCTAACCACTTAAAACATAAATAAATAAACATAATTACTTGCCTCCTTATAAATAAGGAGGCCAACCGGTAATAAAGTTGATGTTGCATTATTTGGTATCATAATTTTTTTTTCCTTAAGATAAATTGTTAAAATAAAAAAATTGTAATATCAAATTGTGTCACATTATCATTAAAGAAACTTATCTTCTTATTCATAAAAATAAAAAAAAATAATAATAAAAAAAAAAAAAAGTATTTCTCATACATAAATATGGAAAAAGAATTTCATACAAAATATCATTTCCCTTCTAAATTTGAAATCTATTCATTTATTAGTATTTGATCGATGATCATAGTCATCACATTTTCTCTCCCCCATAAATAAATAAGGCTTGTTTTTATTTTTTAACATGTATGTATTGAATCATTTTAGGTAAGTCTCATGTTTGGCTGCATTAAAAATTTTGCAGTTTTTTTTTCTTTACCACTTAACATATGTAGTAGTGACGGTATGAAGGCTTCTAAATCTCTAAAATATATTGTCATAGACTTCAAAATTCGTGAGTACGTTTAATTGTAAAATTTTCTTAATACTTTTTTTTTAATATTCGAAATTGTCAAGGTCGGTTTACTTGCAACTTAACTATTGTTATACCGAATATATTGTGTGACCTTACAATATTTTGATACTAAGTAAACAGCACAAATGCCCATCTAACACTACTTAATAATTTTTTAGATTGAGATTTTGAGATGGCATAGACGCCCTCAAATACGTAGAAGGATCAATTATTAAGTTAAATGAATGTATACCAATAAATGCCTCCTATTTTTAAGTTATAAAAAAATGTTTAAAATATTATTTTGGGTCTCTAGACTTTAAGTTTTGTTTAATTTTAGTTTCTAGACTTTTCAAAAATTCAATTTTAGTTCTTGGACTTATAAATTTGTTCCATTTTGTTCCGAATTTTCAAGTTTGTCACATTTTTGTCTAACTTTTAAATATTCCATTTTTATCTCTACAATTTCAAAAAATAAAAAATAAAAAATTGATCTTTACTGGAACATTTTTGTGTTAATTTGTCTTTAAGAAACTATATCATCTTTCTCATTAAAATTTATAAATATATGTTCACATATTTTCTTTACTTGTATCAAAATTATTAACGTTACTGAACAAATTTAAATAAATATTAACTTCAAATTTATTATCGAGATTAATTTAAAGATTTTCTAAAACTTTAACGATTAAAATTAAATATTTTGAAAATTTAAGAATCAAAATGAAATAAAAATTGGACTTTTAATAAGTCTATGAATCAAATTGGAACAAAATTCTCTAGGGACTAAAATTGTATTTCAATCAAAAAAATGGTAGAGACTCAACCTTTTAAAAAGGTGAAAATAAATAGTTATATATAGTTGGAAAATTCAAACTCAAGACCTCCTAATCATGGGATTACTCTCTTATCGATAAGTAGTTCTTGTTGGCCCGTCAAAACAAGTTGATGTATGAATAAAAATGAAATAAAAGACAGTACCTTAAATTCTAGTTTGGATTGGGACAGATAAGTGATACCATTAACAATAGTAGCAGGTAATGGGCAAACAAAGAATAGTCCTTTTTTCTTTTTCTTTTTTTGAGATAGTATAGTCATTAATTAACATCATGCCTAATCAAATGAGAAATTATGCATATAGTCTCCAAGAATACAAAAACCAAAAATTGTAGCAAATTTTATTGATTATGGTTTTGATTTTATCAGATATGACAAGGAAAGATTCTTCAATAATTGATGGGTTAGTTTACTGTCGAAGAAAGAATAAATAGCAAATCTTCTTAATTGATTGTTCCTTTTTATTTTAATTTTATTGAAATCCTTATTTGATTTTTTTTTTTTTTAACCGATATTGAAATCCTTAATTGATTGTTTCTTAGATATACTTTAGGGGTTGAGAGATGAAGAAAAATAAAAGAGAAATCTTTTTTTTTTTTATAAAAGTTCACTTCAATTAAGTGGATTCCACGTGTGGTACCTCAATTATTATTGTGAAAAAAAAATGAAAACATTTCAATCCCAATGAAAACGTATCCAATAATTATTTTTTGGTATTTGATTGTGTTTAAGTTATTTTGTGCGTACCCCAACTATTTTTTATAGGATATATCGTCTTACTCTATAAGATTTTAATGTCAAAGAAGCTTATAGAAAATTATTTCTTATACAAGGGGTCATTATCGATTGAACCCACAGTTTTTGCTTTCTTAATTTTATTTTGACTATTAAGACTCTTTGATAACCATTTGATTTTTTGAGTTTTTGAAATTTAAACTTATTTTTATTCAGTTTTTTACAATGTACTCTGATATTTTATTGAGAAAAAGTAGATAAGTGCTAACTAAATTTCAAAAATAGAAATAAGTTTTTGGAAGTTACTTTTTGTTTCTAAATTTTAGTTTGGTTTCTTAAAATATAGGTAAAATGTAAATATCCAGATAAGAAAAAATGTATAGTAAAATAATTGTTGTAGGCTTAAATTTAAAAAACTAAATGGTTATCAAATGGAACATTAATTATTCAAAGCCTAAATATAATTAATAGTTGTTTTTTTTTATAAATCAAATCTAATTAGTACTTCTATAAATAGCTAGCATTAAGTAAGATCCATTTGTCTATTGAATTTTCATGATCTTAAGTAAAGAACAAGAAGTAATGAAGTTCACAAAGTTTAAAGAAGACATGCAAGCCCACATGGAGTCCATGCACTAAGTTTCTAGAAGGTGGGCTTCAACAACTTGTTGGCCCAAGGTAAGTGAATAGTTTAAAGTTTTGAAAGGGTTAAATAGAAAAATGTCTAATTTTTCAAAATAAATTGAACAAATGTCTAGCGTTTAGAGAACTTAAAATATATGTCTAAAAAGTAAAATTAAGTAAATTTAAATTAATAATTAAAATGAAAATGACTTTTTTTACCTTCTTAGTATTTTCAATTTATTTAATTCTTAAATATTTAGATATTGATTCTTTCAAATCAACTCACCCAAATGGAAAAAATTAATTGAAAAAAATAACAAAAAGATATTTTTGTTTCAAATAATATGTAGATTTGCTCAAAAATAATTTTTTAAAAAAAATCATTCAAATAAAAATATTTAGATTTGATGTTACCAACTAAAAAATTGTACCTTTCACCCCGAAAATCCGGAAGTGAAAGCTTTCTAATCTCTATGTTCCAGACCTAAACTCTAACCACCATAGAAGCATCGTCGTTGAAGAGATATTTCATAGATGAAATTTCATTATCTCTTTTATCATATCTATGTATGTACTTTATCATATCTATGATATTTCATTTCTTTTATCAACAACCCCTGCCATCATTATTAGTATATCCCTAAACCTCATTTCGATGCAACACCATAAAATGTATTTGTTAGGAAGCTCTTTAACCTGGAGTATGATAGTATATTGCATGTACACGCCCCACTCAAGCTTATGAAGTCAGCCGTCGATGATTTAAAAAAAAAAAAAATCGGAAAATCTAAGTGTTTTAAATCACATCTTTCTCACGATTCCCATTTGCTATCTTCTTGACGAACGAAATTCACAGTCATATATCTCCATTGAATGCAAACATGAACAAGGTGGCTTCCATTGTTGTGTTTGTGTTCTTATTCCAAGGACATAAATTTGCATGGGTTTAAATGAACAAAACTGATAGATAATGGTGATGGGAGTGGCATAACATAATGGCTCTTGTGTTTCTTCGGTTCTGCAAGTCGCTATGGATGATCGAACTAATGGATGATGAAAATAGACCAAAGCTTGATCATCATGGATCAAAAAAATCTAATCATTCTTTGTTAAAAAGAGGGCGTCGTGCTTTGACAAAGTATTTTACAATACACACACACACATATATATATATATATATATATATATTTTTTTTTTTTTTTTTTTTTTTTTTTTTTTTTTAAATCTATCTAAATATTATGAAGATAAAGTAATATATTTTTTAAAAAAGAGATCTTGTGAAGAACTTATATGGAGATGTCCTTTATTTGGGGAGTTGATGAGATTTTTTAATTAAATAATACACGAAATTGGTTTGAAAAAAAATAATAAATTTTGGGTATTTTTGAAATAAAATTTTTCTCTCTTGCCGCTTTTTTAAAAAAGACACTTATTTTAATGTTTGAAATTCGTAGACATCTCACCAATTATTTTAGAAAAAGTAGGCAAATGCATTCTAAATGTTTTAGAGTCACCAACCTTTAGTTAAAGTGATCTTCAATTATAAAATCAAAGATAGGATGGAAGCTAATGTTGTCGATGAACGGTGATATTTTAGTCAACCATTCAAATTCGATTTAATTCCAATTACTTTTCAAAAAGTTATTTTAAGGAATATCTATTTCCATAAATTAAAATTTGATAAAAAGCTTCAAATTCACAATTTAAGAATATTTTAATTTTACTAACTATTCATTTTGGTTTTAGATATAACTAAGTTAAAAATAAAGGTATTGATTTAGATGCTTGATTCTAATATAATGAAGTTTATGTTTGATCATCCACCCGGCAAATGGAATAAATAAAAGACTAATTTTATCGGTTTTGCAACAAATAAATATAATAATTCTTCTAAAGAAAGAGTTTTTTTTTTTTTTTTTTTTTTTTAAATTTTTTTTTTTTTTTAATATAGCTAATTGAATGTCGTTTGTTATTCTAAAATTTAAAATGAAAACATCACATACTCTTTGTTGCTTAAAACATCGGTAATTTAAATTTTTTTTTTTTTTTTTTTTTTTTTTACAATCTTAAGAATATGAAATTTTACTTTAATAAATGTATTAACTTAAAATTAAATATTTTTTATTTTAATAAATTTCAAATAAACTAATATTTTATGTTAGTGGTTTATTGACAACTTAGCTGACTACCTTGTAGTTTCTTAACCAAAGCAATTTAGGTACTTGTGAAACAAACAAGGTTGCATAATGAGGCATTTGTGTCAGCAACAACATTTACCTTACCACATTGGCTAACCCTAATTGACATGTAGTTAAAAAATAAAAAATAAAAAATATTTTGGTTATAAAAATTAAAAATTCGAATATTTATTTCATAAAAAAAAAAAAAAAACAACAACAACAACAAATAAAGAGCACATGCCCAACCAACAATCAAAACTACCTATCTCATGACTTAATAGTAAGAAAATGAATTTGGAGATTAATATTAAGATGCTAATATGTATAATAATGAGTAGTTTCGTAAAAGATTGGTTCTTTAAATTTACAAAACCTTTTAATTTAATATTTATTTACTTGAGTCATGCTCTTTTTTTAGTACCATAAAATTTTAAAAAGAACCGAACTACAAATTTTATAATTACCCATATATATTTTAATTGAACTATATTATTTAATATTTTAATAACACAATTTTTAACGTTTAAGAACAAAATATAATTTTTTTATATTAATAATTTATTAGTATGATATTTTTATATAAAAAACCTATTTTGACTCACCTACCCCTTATTTTTGCATTACAGATGTTTCCCAAAAATATCAAAAAGGTTATTGGGCAAATTTCACCATTAAAAGCAAATACTCAAAAGAAATTGGTTAGGTTTCTTATAAAATTATATGGTCCCTCTATTTCTCCCTAATGTTTCTTCCACTATGGCATGTTTCTCTCTTTTCTTTTTCCATCATTAATATAAATAAATAAATAAATAAAAATCTAAGGAATATTTATAAAGGTTATCCCATTGGTAAAGAAAGAAGCAAAAGAAATAAGGCAAAAGGAACCCATCCAAAGAGACATATCAGCATGAGAAAAAGAATCTCAAGCAAGCCAATTTCATTACAACCTTCCTTTTTTCTCCTTTCTCTTCCTTTTCCTCCAAGATCTTCGTCTCCTTCGAGCTATGTCGACGAGCCTTTGCAACAACTCCATAGTCGAGGGTGATAGTGAGATGGAAACGTTAATGGAGTCCCAGATAAGTCGAAGGTTTCTTGAACAACAAAAAAAATACATCTCCATTGGAGCTTTAAAGAAGAATGAACCTGCTTGCGATGGCAGTAGTAGCAGCTGTACCCCGCCATCGGCTAATCCTTACCATCGAGGTTGCTCTAAAACATATCGTTGTAGGTCTGATAAGTGATGGTTTGAACAAATCTTAATATATGCTTTGTAGAACTTCACTCTTTTTGTTCTTACAATTTTGTCCTTGATGGATGATGAAATGCTTTGCTTCTAAATAAATGGAATTTTCTATCTTTGTGATCTCATTTTTGTATTTGGCAAATAAGAGAAGCGATGAGAAATGTTAAACATGCTTGGTTGGATATCATGTTGGTTGCCTAGGATGTAAAGTGAGAGCCAATATCATTCCTAATCTTATCTTTTGGATTGCATAGAAATTTAAACTGCAAATTTGAGTCTTATGCACATGCTTTATCCATATTCTTAAACATGATCAAGTTACTTGGTTTTATTTATTATTTATTTTTTAAAAAGAGAAAATTGCACAAACCACCCCTAATTATGGAGTTTGTAACAATTACCTCCTTAAACTTTCAATTTGATTAATTGACTCCCTTGAAGTTTGATTAGTGTTGCAATAAAATCTCCTCAAGCCTAATTTAGAAGGGCAAAATTGTCATTTAGATAAAAATTGTCTTCTTCAACCTCTTATCACTCTATTGTGCTGCTAAATTCAACCACCTCCATATTCGTAATCTGTTGCCATGGAAATGAATCATTTTAGCTATGATTAACAATGGCATTTTTGTTAACAGTCTTCATTTTACACCACTATGAAAACCCCTTTCTTCTTCAACCAACACCAAAATTTAAAATTTAAAATTTAAAATTTAAAAATAAAAAAATAAAAATCTCTTTCTATTTCTTTACATTTGCAAAATGGGTCGTTCATTTTTACATGTTTCGACAATGTTCGATTTTTTTTTTATCTCCCATTTTTGGGCTTTCATCAATTTTCTTCATCCTTGTTTAGGTCCAGACTCGTTGTCTTCCAAAACCAGTTATTGCCATAGAAGAATTTTTCAACTCTCTTTGCAATTTTCACATTTTATGATAAATTATGTTATTCTAAGATCATCAAAATTGTAGCTAAAAAAACCTTACCCATAGTAACGGATTATGAATGTGGAGGAGGGGTTGAAATCAGCACTGTAGAATGATAAAGAGTTGAAGAGGACAAAATTTTTATCTAAATGATAATTATTGCAACACTGATCAAAATTAAAGATGTAATTCTTACAAACTTTATAATTTATGAGTGATTTGTACAATTTTACAAAAAAAAAAAAAAAAAAAAAACTCGATTTATACACAAATACCACCCTATATCATGTTTATTGTTTAGGAAAAGTTTAGAAGAAGATTTTGGTGTAGTTATATATAGAGTGGTTTTAAAATAATGGATTGATTGATTGATTTGAAATGAATTGTTAAAAATAAGTGATTAAAAATGAGTGATTGTTTTGAATAATTACAATAATTCGTTTGGATGAAATTTTTTTAACACTAATTGTAATAGCTCATTTGTAATAACTCGTTGAAAAGCGCATAAAAACACTCTCTAAGAAATTAAGAGGTGATGGGTTTAAATCGTGACCACTTATCTAAAAATTAATTTTCTATGAATTTCTTTATCATCCAAATGTTGTAAGGTTATGTGATTTATCCCATTGAAGCAACTTCAAAAAAATGGGTCAAATATCAGTTGGGAGTTAATATTTCAATCAGTTTGTTTAAAGAAACCAAAAAAACCACAACATCAATGTAGTTCGATTTTTCACCTACATTCAAGCTGCCTCCTGGCAATCGTTATTTCATCTGTGAGTGTCGGAACCAATTTATGCGCATTACGACAGCAAAAATTTCAATAAAACTTAAGCTAACATCAATCAATAGCAGTATGAATTGAGAATAAAAAAGAAAACTCATTGACAAGGTGAATTTGTTTTCATTGAAATCTTCTTCTACTAGTGTCCTATCTTCACCAAACACTCACTTGAAGAATTTGTTGTGTTAAGAGTTTGGAATGTCTTCTCAAAGAGGATTTCATTGATTTTTAGAGATATAAACTCAGAGAGATATTAGAACAGTTTGTCAATGAAAAACTAGGACTTCTGTTCTAACCTATTTCAGTGAGAGCTTCCACACTTCTCTAACGTTAGACGAACCATCGGTAACGTCTGCGATCAGTCGAGATACCATTTCACCTGTATGGAAGAAGATAAACAGTCAATTCAATAACACAATTAAAAGTAATTCATGGAAAATTATGAAGAGAAAAGTTTTTTCTTTCATATTCACACCTCGATTATTTTTAACAAACAAACCATCTGATCCTATAATATTTAGTTGTCATGAAAATTTGTAGGAAGTTAATTTCTAGATAGATAATCATCGACTCACAAATTCACAATCTCTTAGATTTTCAAGACCTATCTCATGATGGTTAAAATGAACAATTAAGAAAGGAAAAATATGAGCTCGACAGAAAAATAAATGAAATGAACATCAATAATGCATGCAAACCTTTTCTTGGTAACTAATTCAAGAAAATCTAAAATATCACAAGTATCAAGTCTCCCTATATGAACCATCCTAAGTTGGCCTAATGGTCAAGAGGGTGTGCATAAGCTAACCCGGACACTCAAGTGATCCAAACAAATGGGAGCTGTAGAAGTAGTACTTTCACTGATTTCTTGAAGCATCCAAATCTAGACACCCAGATCAATCTTTTTCATTTGGAAACAAAGACACATGATTTTTAAGTGTGTTTGTCAAAGATTTGAAGCTTAATTTTATTTCTCAAACCATCTACTCACGAAAAAGTCAAATAAACATTCGTCTTAGATCAGCTAGTGCTCCATACCAGATTCATGACTCGTATGATGTTTGAGCATAATTTTAACAGGAATGATGAAAGAGAAGCTTGCCTTCTTTTTCTACCACAGAAAGAAAGCGCCGAGTTCCTCCTCCTACTCCAAAGTAATGCTTCTTTCCAGCCAAGTATACGACTCCATTTGGACGGCTCAAGCACTATAAATTGTTCAAAACTATATTAGACAATGACGCAATATAATAATGAAAGTACAACATTTCATCAAAAGCACATGGACATCTAAATAAGTTCTACCTGTGTGATGAGCTTATAGAGAGTTTTAAGTGTAGAAAGAGAATAAACTGTCTCTGCCATTAAAACAATGTCATAGCCATCAAAACTTTCACTTGGCTTCTTCTCGTTGTCGGATGCGAAAGGGAGAGTTTTATGCATTTCACTCCAATCACCAGCAAAGTAACGAACTGCTGATCCAGCATCAGATTCTGTTGGATTAGTTGGCAAAGCTTCAGCGATTTTTGAAAGATTTGCAGCCACATTTGGAATGGTAAGACATCTCAGGACTTCGGCATTGAAATCTTGAAAATGTACAGCAGCAGCATTCTAACGAGAGAGGAAAGGTAGTCTTAAGGAATGCAAAAAAACCATAGAGATTTACATGCATTTAATCTGAAAATGTAGTGAAACAACACAGAAGAACAGATTTACCTCCAGGCATGCATAAATGCCAGGAAGACCATGACCACATCCAAGCTGAAAAAGCAAAGAGGCAAAGTCAATGAGGATTAGGAAGAGATAGATTTTAGACATGTCAAGAAGAAACTTCCCTTTACAGTATCCGGGATATTGAACAGATTACAAAGCAGTATGTGCATCAAAAGATCCTTACCAGCAAAAATGAAGAAAAGGAAACAATACAAAACTCAAAAAAAAGTATAATCCAGTTCCTTGCAAGTAAGAACCTGATTAAAATTTCAAAGTAATAACACAAAAAATAAAGCATGTAGTAAGGTCAAAATAAGACCTAGAAAAACGCTGTTCTAACATAAAAGAAACATTTCAACAGCAATTGTTTATGCATATTTAACAGATTGCATAAAAAATGGGTGTCAAAGTTGAATTTAAACTTCTAATTTGTGAAAAATAATAAGGATGATAATTTGCTTGAATGCGATTGTTTTTTTTTAGTTCAACAACTTTGGAGTCTGAGATTCAAACCTCCTATCTATTGGTCGATGTCACATGTTTTATGCAAGTTGAGCAATGTTCGAATGTGAAATTCTTCATAATCATCGACTAAAGTTTAATAGAAACTTGATAGCAAGTTTGCAACACATTAAATAAATATTATTATATATGTCTGCTAAATTTTCTTCTATATACAATTCCATGTGAAAAATACATGCATAAAAATATTAAAATCTGTTGCCTTCAGGATGAACCTGGCTTTGTTAAAATGATTAGAAAAGCCTATCCACATATTAAGGATCACAATACTCTAAGAACATTATTAAGCATGCAGATGAGTTCGTCTACAATCTCCAGACAGTATAGAATCACCTGAATGACAAGATGCCCACCTCTAAAACTCGCTTTTCAGCAAATGACAAATGCCCATTTTCAATTTCCCCACAAAGAGCTTTGACGAGATCTAGTGCACCTTCCCATAACTTAAGGCCCCCTACAATCCACAAAGTAAATGCATTGGTATAATGTATATTTCCACAATCCAGAATGGATTCAAGAGAGAGCAGACTAGACAGGGAATTGCTAATTAGATGCTAAATTACCTTCATATTTACCAGGAACTAAATCAGAGTTGGACAAGGAAAAAACCTCCTGAGTGCTGACTCGTCCCTAAAAAAATTAGAAAGATAACAGCATGCCCAAAATAAAAAGGCCACATTATTACTATGTAAGATTGCCATTTCATGTCAGAAATCAAAGTTAAGCAATCGACACACATTACTTCCACCTCTCCGACTATGCCCAAAATATAAACAAACAACAGCCCCTTTTGAAAACCATTTTGTTTTTTGTTTTTTGTTTTTTAAATTAAGCCTACAACAACTACTTCAACCTGTGATTTTTCTTACATTGATATCTAGATTTTACCTATATTTTCGTTATGAAATTAAAAACAATCAAGATTGTTTTTTATAATAAAAAAGTGAGACAAAAACACATATATTTACGTGGTTCATTAGCGGTATATTAACTATGTCCACGAGCAGATGAGAGAACAATTTTATTAACGGAGATGAGAGTACAAAACATTAGTAAAATTGGGGTTAGGGTTTTAAGAGAGTTTATATAGTGCACTCTCATAAAACCCTAATACAAATATGGCCCAAATACATAAAAGGTCAAATACGAAACATAAACTCAATAACATATTTCGTCTAGGTTTCGAACCCCCACCGAGGCATCGCCCCTAGACCCTGACTCGCTGACCGGGCAACAAGACGCCAGACTAAGTAATCGTGGGTTATCATAGTTCAAGGCATATGTCAACAATTTACAAAAATCAAACCAAAATTTGAAAACTAAAAAAGTATCTTCCAAAACGTTGTTTTGGTTTTTAGAATTTGGTTAGGATTTAAGTACGTTTTTAAGAGATGATGAATACTTTGTAGAGAATTTGAGTGAAAACATGTTATTTTTTTTTACAAGAAACGAAAACAATTTCATTCATTAAATGAAAGAATTACAGAGGGCAGGTCTTGAGCTTTTTTACCATGAGATAATACCGGAAGAACCTGGCCTTTATTACCATGAGATAATAAGGGAAGAATACAAGAGAGAAAACATGCTTAAATTTAAAAAACCAAAAGAATCTTTACCTTAAACATGGTAAGTCCTCCCACGCTTACTGGCTCCACATTGTGTTCGACAGAACATGAAACCTACAACAGTAAATCATTCGAAGAACACTGAAATTTCTACAAGATTATACTCAATTGAAAGTCATAATCACAGCTAAATCCAAATACTCCATCGCAATAACAAGTAATTAAATTAAATAATCGAATACTCAAAATCGAAGAGAAAACCTAGGAAGGAACAAAGTAAAGCAAAATGAAACCTCAGTGGAAAGAACTTCGAGGCAAGGAGGTGGAGGTGGAAGAGGGGGCTGTTGAGAGTCGAGAAACCCTAGACCGAGACTTGGATTGGACTCCTCATCTTCCGATGATCCAAACAACCGAAAATTTTCGAAACCTGGAATCTAGCAAGGAAGATACAAAAGAAAATGTTTCAAATCGTCGAGGTTAAAGTAAAGAAGTGAGATCTTCTGAGAGGAATAATGGTTTTTTCAGCTAACCGAAGACTTCGCCGCCATCGCCGGTTGCTCGCCTGAGAGCTCCTCCGTCTCCACGGCGGAACAGAGCTTTTGTTTTCGAGTTCGAGTTCGAGCAAGAGTGTCCAGGCCCACAAGGTTTATTCGTAAAATTGTGTCAAAATTGAAAGGATGCCCTTTTTTAAATGGTTTTATTTTATAAATCTTTTTTAAATTTAATAGGTATAATTTAATCGAATCAATGTATTTTATCGTCAACAACAATAGTAACTCAATTCATTAGTATATATCTAATAATAAAAAACGTTATGAGTTTGAATTATCTAATTCCCAAATTGTTGTAATCTTAGAAAGAAAAAAAAAAACAATGTATTTTATTATTTTTTTTAAAAAAAAACCTCAAATTTAGAGATTAAAAAGTTCATTTTCCAAAAATATATAAGTCAATAAAAACAATAAGTTAACGTCATCAAAGTATGTACAATGACTTACAAGATCATGTATTTCAAAAGGCAAATATTTTACTCTTGGTGATTATCTTTTGGCTTCTGGAAGGAACAACATATTCTTTATCTGGTCTAACATCGATCGATAGAAGATAGGGAATGGTGATTGTATTTTATTGGGAAGGGGTCTTTGATTCGACAACCACTGTATTTATTTATGAATTACTTTAAAATATAAGTGGAAGAGCCAACGAGAGTAATAGTTTAACGACATTAATGTACATCTATTGATCCCAAAAGGTTGTTGTTCGAATCTCTCACGCTCAATTGTTGTAATCCTAAATAACTTGTATGTGAATGTGTTAAAATGTAATGCAATTTGGGAAGTGTGAGGTCCTTATTGCAAATGGATCCCTAATCCTTCCCTTTATCTTAATTGAATTACATATATGTTTTAGTAATCGTTCACACTATTAATTAGAACTCTTACGATAATAACAAGCTTAGGAACATTTCTTGATGCAATGTCAAAACTTGTTAAACACAATTCCTTTTTTTGTTGTGATTCGAAATCTTGATAAGGATAAGACTCTTTATTTTATATGAGAGGCAAATATCAATTTTCTGTATCGAACTCGAAACCATGATGTTGAACTGAATAACTACCAAACAATAAAACCATTAAGTCATTAATCATTTTATGTGATGTTGTTATAATTTAAATCCATGCAAAAAATGCTATATCATAATATTAAATTCCATGAACTAGCATGACGAAATTAAATCAGTAAGGCATAATAGTAACTAAAATGTAACTTATCCTAAATTTAATGGTTTGTACACAAGAAAATAAATAAACTCTACCACAATTTATTTATAAAAAAAAGGAGAAAATGAAAAATGAAAATTCTACCTAATAAATAGCGAGAAAAGTGTAAGCGTCACTATCCTCAAGAATTCAGAATTTCCATCGTCGTCATCAGAAATCAAATCAACGTCCATAACAACCGAGCTTCATCCATGGCGGTTTCCGGCCACAAGAACTGGACTCGATTTTCGACTGAACGCTCTCGAACTCAGAGTACGGACAAGGAATGGTGATTCCACCTTCTTGCTGAAATCCATACTCCTTCTCCGCTTCTCTCAGGAGCTCTCCAAACAGAGGATGATTGAAGTAAATCACCGGCACCAGAACTCGGTGAAACTCGCCGTCGTTCCGGCCGACGTATACAGCCAAGTGACCTTTCGGAACCGCCGTGGATTTCTCCTCCGAATCTCGACCTAACGGTACGTAACTCAATCTCCTTCTACTCGAGCAGATCGATTTCGCTCCGTTCGTCAATCGCCTTCCCCAGCTTAACAGCCTAGCAATCGGCTTCACAGATCGTCCAGATCTCAACAGAGCGCATCCAGATCGGCTCCGGAGAAACCAGTTCGAGATCCGCCGGATTTTGTTGCCGATTTTGAATCCTCTAATTCGTCTCATTGCGCGACGGAAACCTAGAATCGATTAAGGCGTTTACCCACAGCGGTGGAGATTATGAAAACATAAAATCGATTGAGGCGTTGATGAACAGCGGTGGAGATTATGAAAACGGCCAAGGATCGGCGGTGGACATGGCGAAACGGAAGAAAGTGAGGCAGACTTCAGAAAGCGAAGCCGGAATGTTCGATATGTTCATCCAAATTTGTTCAACAAGAAACGATTCATCCGAAAATGACAGCAATCAAGAGAAATCTAAACCAGGTACAATCTACAATGAATTGATTTTTTCTTTTACAATTATAGAGATCATTGCATACATTCATTCAATCGAAATGAAATCTGGTTTATGATTGATGATTTCACTGTAAGAAACATGTAGAAGAGATTGTTATTTATACTGAGATGAGAAATGGGAGGAAATTTCTCCGAGAGAAGTGGAGATTAGAAAGCGATTTTGTTTGAGAGGTCAAATGAGGACGGCGAGGGGATTTGAATTTCAGCAGCACGCCATTAGAGAGAAAGAAGAACTAGTCGTCTTTATGATGGAGGGATTTGTAGGGAGTTTTTGTGATTTTGATGCTTTTAGGGCTATTTTTATTTATTTATTTATTTTATATCGGTGAGTGTCTAGGCAAGTTTATTCTCGACTAGTCATACCCACATTTTCAAAGAAAAAAAAAATACTAGTCATATCAACTGGTCTCATATCATTGATGTTTATTTTTTTATAGGTAGTCACTATGAAATTGAAACCAAATATGTTGGTTTCATAAGACCCATTAAACCATTAGCATATGGTGTGTAGTTTTTTACAACGTACTATTATTTTTTTTTGTAATTTTTTTAATCTCTATGCTATTTAAATGTCAAGGAAACGTGTAATTAATTAATTACAAGTAGGTGAACTCCATGTATTGAATTGCCTTTTAGTTTTTCAACTCTCTTGATTACTAGGTCACTCTATGATGGTTGCTATTCTACAATATTTTGATGTCAAGAAAATTTGTAGGAAATTAATTCCTGAATAGGTGACCATCATGTATTGAATTCATCTTTGCCCTCTTTAACCACTTAAATTATTTCACGATTATTAAATAAGTAAAAATCTTAAGAAATTATTTTTTAAGTGCATGATTGATTTTCATGAATTAAATGTATATTTGTTCACAAAATACCCTCCCCACCACAAATCCAATTTACGATGGTTTATATAATTTAATTTTTTTTGTGAGGGGAAATTAGAATTTCTAATCTTAAGAGAGAAAAAAAAAATCCTTTTTTTCCAAAGAAAAGAAAATAATTATTTGATGAATATGCAACTTCTTAATAATTGGTGGAGGTAAATTTTAAATTATGTATACTTTTAATAAATAATGAATACAAATATAAATACTAATATTGTGTTGACTTCTTTGAATAATTTATTCAAGAGAAAGTTTGGAAAGTTTATGCCTCCATTGTGGAGGTATGGAGAGTTGTTGTTTTAAGAAGGAAATGTGGACTTAAGTTTGATTAATCAGGGTGTTAGGTATTGACGTGTGGTGTCTATGAAATGCCCTCCATTTTAATTTGTTTAGAAAAAGAAAGTTTAATAAGAGTGGGTGATTTAAATATCCACTTTGATCGAGTTTATATATATTATATATTCTCACATAGGTGTGTGTATATATATATATATATATGTATGTATGTATATGTATATATGTATATGCATACACATGAGGGTTAATTTATGTGTATCTTGACTATTCTTATGAGACATCGCTTGACCTTACAATATTTAAATGTTAATAAAATTGAAAGGAAAATAATTCTTAGATATGTAGTCACAATAGATTTAAGATTTTTTTTTTTGATATCCGTGATTGTCCAGGCCAGTTTGCGCGCATTTCGACTAATTTCAATTGACATACCATCTGACCCTACAACGTTTGGATGCCAAGGAAACCCGTAGGAAATTAATTCCTAGGTAGGTGACCACCATGGATTGAATCCATCTCTTTATGCACCGCAAGACCTCCTTTGACCAATTAAGCCACTCCATGATGGTTAGATTTAAGATTGAACCCACGATTTTATATATATATATATATCAATTTTTTTTATCATTAGACTACCCATGGTGGTTACCTTGATCGATTGAGTTATACTCATGTGAATAGTTTGATAGAGTTCGTTAATAAATGCCTCGTTTGATAACCATTTGATTTTTTGTTTTTGATTTTTGAAATTTAAACTTAATTTTACTCATATTTTCAACAATGTGCTCTATCTTTCCTACCATCTATCTAACTTTCCTTAAGAAATCTGTGAATACTAACCAAATTTCAAGAACAAAAACAAACTTTTGGAGCGACTTTTTTTTCTCTAAATTTTGGTTTGGTTTCTACAAATATAGGTGAGATATAGATATTCATGTAAAAAAACATATGGTATGATAGTTGTTGTAGGCTTAAATTTCAAAAATCAAAAGGTAAAACTTTTGATATTTATGATAGTTCGAGCTAACTTGTGCACACCTTGACTAATATCATGTCACATACGTCTGATCCTACAACATTTGAATATAAAAAAAATTCGTATATAAAATTAATTTGTAGGTAGGTAGTCATCATGGATTGAATCTATAACCTTTTAGTTTTTTAAGGTCCTCTTAATTCTTAGGACACTCCATGATGATTTTGATTAAAGATATACTATAATCGTTCTTTAGATTAACTCACACTATTTTCTTTAATCACAATTATTAAGACTTGGTAGGCTTTAAACATGAAGCTATTTAAAATTTTTGGTGAGAATCTAAATGCTAGGATGCCATAATTGTTCCACATTGAAAAAGTGGGGAGTCCAACAAGCATTTAAAAAAATATGGGTTATTCCCCTCGTTGTCAATGGGTTTTGAGGTAGAATTTCATATTCTCTAATATGATGTTAGAGCCCATAAGCCCAAACGAGTATTCGGTCCAATAAAAATGAAACTTGAGATCTAATTTAAGATTGGTGAGCCTTCTTTTTTTTATATCCGTTCGGGCTAACTTTTGCACACATCGTCTAATGTTACGGGACATACTATCTGACACTACAACATTTGGATGCCAAGGAAATTTGTAGAAAATTAATACCCCAAGGTCTTCTTTAACCAACTCCATGATGGTTATATTAATGTTTATTATTAATTTTTTTTATTGTTATATTTTATTTAAAAGTTATAATAATAATGAAAAAATAAAAACATTATTTAAAAGGTACATTAATATGTATGCATCTAAAAATAAAAGTAGAATAAATTAACCAACAAAATAGCTCAACCGACCTAAATTGATACAAACGTGAAATCAAGTAGGTTTTTTTTTTTTTGAAAAACAAAACAAGTTGTTAAACCAAGCATGTGTATTGACTTTGATTCGAAATGTAGTAAGATTTTCGGTTTTTCGTTGGTGTAAAGATTTGAAATAATATATAAAAATAGACAATAGAATTAGTTTCGAAGCACAAATACAATAAATTGTCTACAAGTATGATTCAACTATTGCAATTTTTCAACGCAAGTGGTTGTTTCAAAGAAATTGCTTAATGTGGCACGTAAACACTCCAACGTATATATATATAATGTATTGTTTATTTTTCATTTTAGGAGAATTTTGATACAAATTTGCGTATTCATGTCGCATATGCTTTAAGTATATACTACCTTCTCATTTGTGTATAAGCAAATATTTCTCAAATGTCATCATGGTGGCAATCTAACATGTTGACCCAAACACTATTTTAAAATTTCTAAGGAACTATTTTTAAGATGTTTTCATGATCAAATATTGTATAGCCATGATCATTAGCTTAGCACTATTAGTGTAATTCATGAATTAAAAAGTTTTAAGTTCGAGTCTCCAACTTTCAACTATTGTTGAACTAAAAAAAACTACAATAAAATATATTTGATTTCCCATCAAATATGTGCTCACTTGTTCATTACTTGAGAAGACTAATCGTCGAAAGGGTTAGTGGCGTAATAATTTTATTATTTGGTGGAAATCCAATTCAACTTCACGCTCACGAGTTTGATCTTGAAAATTAGTAATTGACTCTTATTTATTTGAATGATATTCTCCTAAAATGAAAAATAAACAGTACATTGCCTACTCAAGCATATGACCTACACAATTTTTATCAAAATTTATTTTATTTACAAAAATAAAAGTGTATGGCGTAAGTGTGATGCCACGTATTTCTTGAGGAAGGGCTACCTACTTATACATGAATGCTAAATTATAGAAAATACCCCTATACATTGAAAGTTGTCAAAATTGCCCATAAACTTTGAAAAGTTTCAAAATTGCTCCCAAACTTTAACAAAAGTTTCAAAAATACCCTTCTTAAATGGAAATCATTAAATTTTTGTTAAAAAAATGCTCATAAACTTTTAAAATGGTTCAAAAATACCCTTAACCTTAAAAAAACATTAAAAAAATGATGAAAATGTTAAAATTTTATTTCAATAATATTATACATATTTAGTTGAGTTCGTAAAAAACAAATTTTACTTTAGTATTTCTCATTTATGAATTATTTTTATGTAAATATAAATTCTTTATACTTGAATTGTGTTGAGAATTCCACGTTGAAAATGTCATGATACCTCTAACATTAATAAGATTAATGAGTTACTCCCTTGTCAGTTGATTTCGAGATGAAATCTCATGCTATTTTAATATTGTGTCGGAAGCTCATTAAACTCAAACAGGTACATGGTGATATCTCCTCACATTTATAAAATAGATGATTTACTCTATTCATTGTCAATTCATTTAGTTTTCAATTCAAGCTGAACTTTGATAAAAACAATGATAAATATCTTTAAACTTTGAATATTTAAACAAATCTCTACTTCAAAATATTCATTTATGTTCCAAAATTTATCCCAACAACAATTTGGTTCTTTTTTTAGAGAGTTGTGAACGATGATTATGATTATGGATTTTAAATTTTGCAACTTGTTTGGCCATATTAATAATATATTTATTTTCATTACTTTTCACGGAGAAAAAACATATGAATAAAGAAAAAAGAATAACTGTTTTTAAGTACGAATAATTTTAAAAATTTTTTAATGGCCAATGTGTAATATGTTTTGTCCAAAAATTATTTACGAAGTTATATTTGGATGAAAACCGTTTACACATTGTCAATTGATTTAGTTTTAAAATTACAAAATAAATAACTCAATTATTTAAATAAATTCAAGCTAAAAACAATAATAAAAAATTATTATTATTATTTTGAAATTGATAAAATAAATTATAAACTATCTTTAAATTTTGAATATTAAAAAAAATCTTTACCTCAAAATATTCATTTATGTTTCTAAATTCATCATAACAACAATTTAAGTTTTATTTGATAATATTTTAGCAAGAATGCAAAAAAAGAAAAAAAAAACCATTATTTAATAAGAATATTTTAAAAGTTTTTATAAGATCAAACTCAATATTCAAATAAAAGTGTAATATTTTTAATTTAAAAGTTATTGACGGTAATATTTTTTAATGTTTTTTTTAAGTCAAGGGTATTGATATTTTTCTAAAGTTCAATGACATTTTTGAAACTTTTTAAGAGTTCAGGAGTATTTTTGAAACCAAACTTTAACCTTTTCATCTAAATTTAGACATTTTTTAAACTTTTTAAAATTTGGAGGCATTTTTTACCCAATCCCTATAGTCTAAGGGTATTTTCTATAATTTAACCTACCCAAATTATCCTCATGATATTTTTAATCAAATGGAGATGAAATTATAATTTTCAATACTAAATTTACAATACACATAATTTTTCCCAAAATAAATAAAGCAAAGCCAATTGGCCAATAAGCATTTTGTCCGAAAACAAAAACCCTAATTATATTATAATAAATCCCGTCATATTTCCTCTCTTCGTAAAATCATAACGCAATAAATACCTCAAAATTTAGGGTTTCGTTGGTTAAACGAATTCGAAGGTTGAAGACGATGGCGAAGTTCAATGTGGTTCAGAAGCAGAGACGAGCTCTCAAATCTCAGATTAAGAGGGACGCCCATGGCGATCCATTGACGAAGAAGCTAAAGATCAAGCAACAGCCTACTTATGTTTCCAGCAAGCGTAAGCGCAAGTTGATGAAGAAAAAGCGCAGAGTATGATTTCTGTCTGATTTGCACTTGTGCCTGAAAGTATCTTTCAATTGAATGTAGTTAGGGATGCGAATTGGTTGTTCTGTTTTTATTCGATTCTTGCTATCTACAGGAAGAGAAGGAAGCTTTACGGATGGGTGTGGCGAATATGGAAGATGTTGAAATGGCTGTTGCTGAAGGTAATTATTTCGTATGCTTATTGTTTAAAAGTTCTGTTTGATGAAATTGTGATGCCATTGCTAATTTTATGTTTGAATGTTCCTTCAATTGTCAACTTGTTGACAGAGCTGTAAGAGAATTTTTGTGAAATTTGTTTTCGTCCCTTGAGCATTAAGTTAATTTTCCCCTTTAAGGTACTTTAGATTGGGCCAGATAAACTTACGAATGACCAAATGTATGAAAACCACTTTGCTTAGACAAGAGTACTCAACTTACATAGAATCTGTACACTATGTAGAAATGTGCTATTCTAATTTTGTGAGTTTCATGCTGGGTTCACTTGATAAAAGAATTTGGACCATTTCAGATTCCCTGTACAATATTTGTCGCTGCATTGGAAGTGGAATAGTTGTTAAAGTTTGATATTTTAGAATGTTTTGTGTCAATGGGTGAAAGATTGGGTTTAGGGTGCTCTGGTTACTTGGTATTTTAATGACGACCATGTTGATAATAGGCTTAAGGAGAACAATTTTTATTTTTTTCTGTAAAAGAATAGAAGTATATAGGCACTGTGTTTTTTTGTTGCTATTATTATTACAACATAGAAACTAGGAATAAAGTACATAAGAAGAGCCAAGCTATGTGCGAGCCACGGAAGATTTGCTTAAAACTCTTACAATTGTCTAACAAATCAATTAAACTATAGTTGCTAGGGGACTTATAATTTACACATGAGAGATGTGCAAATGGCAAGTTATCAAGAAAGAAAGGTGTTATAATACTTCTTAATGCTTTTAAATGTTCTGTTACTTGTTTCTAGTCAAAGATTCTGTTCTAAAGCTCAAATAAATTGAACTTTAGTACAGAATATATTTTATTTGCTTGATTAATGGTGGGCCTGTCAAAACGAAATGGAGAAGGTTCTTTATATTGGATGGAAGAGCCATGAAAAATAGGGAATCTTCTTTCCCAATTTCTACTGTGCTTGTCATCTTTACAGGATGTTCCTCCGCTTCTCATTCTGAACTTTAGAATCAATTCTTATAAAGGTGATTCTATGGTTCAATGTTTTGTTCATCTAGTAGTTGTTGGAGTCTCTGTATGTGTATCTGTGCATGTGCTTGTACATAGTACCTTTGGATTCAGACCACTTTTGGCATATTTCCCACTTATTACAAAATGCTTGTTTTAATTGTAAAAAAATTGGGAATCCTTTGATTTACAATATTAATAATTTTGACTGAATCCCATTCATCAGGGAAGAAAATAAGAGAATTGACAATTGGTACTGGTATTTTTTGGGCTCAAATAATACTCAAGTTCTCCAGCCCTTAACCCATTTTCTCATTTTCAAGAATACCAATTGAACGTCAACTTGACTCATCAATTGGTGATACAACTTGATTGAACTAGTTATCAGTTATCACTTCATGTGCTTTTTTTATTTCATTTTGAATGAGAATTTTCTGTTCTTTTTGCCATGATATAGAACTTAAAAACACCAATCGAACATCGACCAAGTTCCATGTGAAGAAGAGTGTTAGGCTCAGGCAATTGAGGAGCAGCAAAGGCAAGTCTTGACTATTTACTCTGTTTCGTCTTTAGCATCCATGTTAATTTGTACAACTTCCCAATAAATGTTTCATAATTTGGAAAATGTGCAGGCAAGAAAAATAAAGGAAAATCTTCTTCCAGCTCAGGTTCTACAGCATCAGGTGATGCTATGGTAGAGTAAAAAATAGGTGACAGAAGAAAGTTCTTTGTTTTGTTGAGTTTTGAATGCCTCTACTTCTAGCTGTAGGTGGTGACTATAATTGCACCGCAAATATTGGTAGCTTTTCAGGAAAAGGTTTTAACCAAAAGTTAACGTCAGAATTGAATTCTAAAAAGATGTAGATTCAATGCAAGTTAAGTGCTGAATTCAATTGAAATCATGATCGAATCTTTAAAACTTTGCAGGTTGAGGTTGTCTGTTTTTTTTTTTTTTTTTTTTTTTTTTAAATAGGAAGTTATCTTCCGAAGTCTGTAAAATATTTTGTTGTAATGGTTAATTGATTTGTTTGACCAGATTTACCTTAATTCATATCCATCAATCAATCTCTGGACCTCTAAGATAAAGTGTAAGGTCGGCCAAATAGTAAAGGGACCAAATTTAAGCTTCATGGGACGTATATGTTAAATAAAGCACAAAACTCCAATCTAATGTAAGGGGCAGTATGTTTGTATGCTCTTTTAATAATTTATTTTGCTCTTTCATTCTTATTTCATCCAAAACTTGTTTTGTTTTGTTTTTTTTTGAAGTACAGACTAGTAACATGGCATTTTAATCCAAGATTTTTTCATTATTGTACAACTTAATCCCAAACTAATTGGTTAAGAGGGTCTCAGAGAAAGCGAAACTAAAACCAAAATTTATTGATTTTCTTTTTTATTTAAAGCATTGCTAACATGAAAGCTACACGAAAATCTTCAATCAATAAAATAATAATAAAAAAAAAAACTTTTCTGCACAAGAGTTCCTATAAAATGAGTTATTGATGTCAACTATTTGAAATTTATATTATTTTCTTTTTTTGTCATGGGAAAGTGGGAAACTTGATGGTAAACAAAAGATTTGGGGATCATAAGGATATTCATACACTGCCATGTAACAGTGTTGAATTTTATGGAGTTTTACACATCTTGGCTCCGGCTTCGAAAAGGCCTCGCCTTCTTTCATTGCTCCGGTAATGGCAGATCCTCCTTTCTTTTTTCTATTATTTTTAATTCTCCTTCAGCCAATTGGTTTTTTTTTTTTATTCAATATTTTTGAAAAATATAATTTTGTGTTTATTTATATAATTCTTAAATTTTAATTGGTCAAAATATTATATAATATTAAAATATTGTAGTAAATAGCAAATTATAAAATCCATATTTTAATTATAGCACCTTTTTAAAAATATATTTCATTCATGAAATATTTAATTTGATTATTTATCAATTTCTTGATTGAATCTTATCAATTTCACATTGAACTCATTAATTCAATTTTACTTATTGAAATCATCAATTTTGTATTGAATCCATCAATTTAACTAACTAGATTGAATTACTTTTTTCATATTTGATTTTTATTTGATTTTATTTTTTTTAAAGTTTGATATCCATAAAAATACCTTTCTATTTTTATTTATGAAAATCTCCCAAATATTATTTCTATAGCTATTATTTCTATTTAAAAAAAATTTATGGTAAAAAATGGGTGTAGCCCAGCCAATCAAAATAGTTATCTTTAATATAAATCTGCCAAATGAGTATTCGTTGAATAAATAGAATCAAAATGGCATATCAAAGAAATCCTAAACTTATAAAATTTGTTGTTAAAGCTCAAATGAACATATAGTTAACGGGTGATTTCCTTTCAATTTCTATAGGTAGTTGATGTTGTAGTTCTCAACATTGCTCCTACATCCAAGACCGAAAAATATGATCTGTCAAATTTTCCATACATTTATAAATGGGACTGTTAAAAACATCCCTCGAAACGACCGATCTCGTCTAGCGATACAACACCCCTAATCCGATTTCCTTTTACTTCAAAAGAAAAATTTATACCATGTATGATGGCTGAAGTGTAACAACATAAATCAGAATAGTAGAATGAATCATTACTGACAAAAGAAGCCTATTGCCAAGGAATAGGCAAACTCAGCAAGCTTCTTTCTATTCATACTTTACAAACAGAACAGAACCATATATATGATCCAGCTATCTCCTGAACATACCTGAACATTGAAGCGTTCTAGCATACTCCATTACAATGGGAGAGCTCTTCACTAATTCCCATATCTTCACCGAGTTTTTTAACCAATCGCGCTCCGAAACCGTCCTCGAAAACGATGTACCATTCATGGATAGAACCTGAAGGTAAAGAAGGCTAACAAGTCATAAAATGTTGAAAATATTCCAAACCTTTTACACATATATGTAAATCCTATCCTTGCACTGCAGACCTTCAACTATATTGTAGTTCTTACCATCAATCTTTTACTAACCATTTAACAAGGTCAACACCTTAATACCTGAAATTCCCAATACTTGTCCATTTAGACATCTCACTAATAGAGTACTTCAGTGTTAGGCAAAGTTCATAAACTGAATTAGACTATTTGAAATTAAGTATAGGGTATTTCAGTACTTCAGTTTAACCCTTTGGACTCAAGTTCGAATCCCAGTAGGTACATTAAAAAAAAAAAAAAAAAATAGAGAGTTAAGTATAAGAACTTGTCGAGCTTTAAGCCTATATAAAGAGTTTATAAAAAATTAGGTTATAATGACTACAGACCTGATCTCTCAGCTTCCACAGAGCTAAGTTAAAACTTTCATATTGACCACTGGTAGAGTCATCCTTGTTTCGATTCGGGATGACAAGCAACCTTCGATCTTCCCCATCTACATCTAAATTTCTGGTATCGGACACCACAGAGGAAAGTAGTTGCTCACTATGGACACTTTCAAATTTGGCTCCCATAAATGATGAGGTTCTAAAATAGTGGGTAAATGCTCTCTTCAACTGCAAGATATTGTGTGGAACAAGATCTTGATCTTGCACTCTGCTCATGATTTGATTATGAAAAAAACAGACCACAAATCAGTTCGGCCCCATTTAATAGCCATTGGCTTTTGGTTTTTGAAAATCAAGCCTATGAATATTGTTTTCATCTATGGCATTTGTTACTCTAGATTTACATCTGTTATTTTATAGCTTATCAAACTCGTTAAATTATGAGTTTCTTAACATTTCAAGTTTTTTTTGGCTGAGATAAGTTTAAGAGATTGAACTTTCTTAAACATACCAGTGATACCACAATGTTGATAGGATCCGAGATCTAGAAGAACACAAACAACATATTGAAATAAAAGATAAAAAGAATACAAGATAACCCAATTTGTTTATAGGAACCTGGAACCTCCCCGAATACTCTCTTGAGCCCAAAAGACTTCACTCAATATTTCAATAGGTTCCTCACACACCCACCCTCTATATATAATTGAAATCAAGGTCCCTACCTAATTTCCCTTATACCTCTCTAAAGTATGCTTAATTCCCCTAAGGCCCAATCTTAACAAATGTTTACGGATTTGCAGGCAGGGACGTGAAATCTAGAATCTATAGGATGTTCTTCCATGTGATTGTTAATAGTTTCTTAGTCTAGAGGTGACGTTATCCATATCAAGTAAATTCTATATCTTGTTTAAAAAAGGATGTCATAAAAGCTTAGAAGGTTTTCACTCACTTCGCATGAACAAAGATTGGAGTTGCCATATATTTTTCACTCGTAAAAAGTTTATCTTTGTGTTCCTTCTCGGATCCTACAATAGAATTTTGTGGATGAGCAAAAGTAGGAGAAGATGGATCGGGCAAGCCATGTTTAAGCATGTCAACCTGCAAAAAAGAATAATTGATGATAGCATCAAATTAAAAGAATAATTGATGATAGCATCAAATTTCAAAATGTAACAACCAAGAAATAATCAAGAAATAAGTGTTGATAAAGCAACACAAAGAAAGCTTCATGATATAACATGGTTAAAAAACAGATGATCAAGATAAAAGACCTACTTACAGTTGACATTAAATGCCACATATTTAGATCGTGAACTCCCTCTGATATCACAAGGACAATGTTGCAAATGGACGCTAGAAGAATGCCGAGCTAAAAGAATCCTTGCAGAATAATGGGAAGAAATTTATTAGATACTATTTTTACGTCATAAGCCATAAAGTAAACGAATCTCACACCGTAATAGAAATTTTCATATAATCATGAATCATATAGTTTCTTTTAGTACAATATTTGGGGTTGGGGGATTCGATCCAGCAACCACTAAGTCGAAGATGCGCCGCTAGTGAAACTCTAAACCTCTTCCGATTCAAAAACACAAACAAAAAAGAACTTCTCTTTGGAGTTACCTGGATATTCATTAGTTCATGAGCCAATTCAGCAGATAAAGATTCGCCACTGATAACTGAAACGGTGGATGAACCATCAGGTCTCATAATTTCAGCTAAAACAGAAGGACTGAACACAGGCTGCAATTACCAAATTATCATGCAAAACTGTAAGTAACAAGCAAAAATATACACTCAAAAAAAAAAAAAAAAAAAAGCAAAAATATACAACTTTACAAAGCCCTCAAAATGCACAAGAATTCAGAAGATTTATGCGTCATCACCAATAACCATTAGTCTGTCAACATTAAACAGATGTAAACGGTAAAATTCATAAACGAATATTGTTTGTTCAATTTCCGTTTAAATTTATGAACCTGAGTTTTTCCATTCAAACTAGTGGGACAAAGGCAATTTTCAAGCTTCCATCAAAGAGGTTCTCGAACCAAAATTTGAACAGTAGTACAACGAGAAAACTGGAAAGACATGCTATATATTTGATGGATTCGTGTTTTCCCCCATTGTTTGATAAGAAAATTAGCTTCCCGAAGAAGGCAACCAAAACACAAAGGCTAAATCAACCAAGGGGACACAATAGAAAACATAATAACATACAGGATCTCCAACTATTGGTGACAAAAAGAAAGGGTGATCACTAAAAGAATTTATTTGTGAATCCAAAGGGAAGCATTAAAATGCACCAAACCTGAATTGAGGATTGATCAAGCCCCATAAGGGGATTCCCTAATGACCTCCAAATCAGAGGATTTTCTTAAAGATATCTGATATCCCCAAGCACAACAATTGAGTATTCAAATTTTAAATGAGAAGAGTAATGAGGTTCCCCTTCCTCTAATGGTAAAGTAAATGGTATAGGCATTCTATGGACTTCTAACTAGCTTACAAATAGGTAGTTTTACACTTTATCTGGACTTCTCAACAGCTTGGATCGATCCTCTAGCATAAAAAGAGAATCTCATTTCTCAAAGTGCTGAATCACCAACTTTTGTTTATCGAATTAGCTTCATTTCAAACTGAAAATGGCCCAAATCAGGCTGGCTAGTAGGATAATTATTTTTTATATATGTGAGTGTTTCATCTCGACTATTCTCATAGAACATACTGTCTGGCTCTACCCTACAACATTTGGATTTCAAAAAAATTCGTAAAAAATTAATTACTACTTATTAGGTAGGTGACCACCATAGAGTAAACCCATAACCATTTGGTTTCTTGAGGCCATTTTGATACTAGGCTACCCACGATGGTTGGTAGGATATAATTATCATAATATTTATCACCACACTTTTCTTAAACAGTTTGAAAACCTAAAAACCAATTGGGAAATCATGTATTTATCTATACAAATACCTGATCTAGTTAACCAAAAACACAAAAATGGCAAAGTGAACCAAGTATTTCCAATTTTCAACTAACATTAAAAAAAGAAGAAGAAAAAATGACCAGGAAAACACCTGAGTATCCAGAAGTATGATTCTCTCAGAAGAAATTCGAGGCTCAATACCCAGTGTACAATGTCTAGCCATTGCTCTAACATCTTCAGAAAGTATTGGAAATGGAGGTAGCATACCTGCAGCATGTAGAGAAGGATGGTTAGTCACTTAAATCTAGAACAGAATAAATAAAAAGGAAAAAACAAATTAAGAACATAGCATCACAGATATCTCTAACCTGGAGAACTTCCATCGAATCCATAAATCTCATTCATGATCGTCGACTTACCAACTCCCGGTGGGCCAATTATTCCCACCACTATGAACTCCGTATTCTCAGTCAAAAACTGTAGAGAAATAGTAAAGGAAATGTTAATCGAACTGCCCACCAGTTCAATGAGTTTACTAAAAAAAACTCAATAATGCGTGCAACCCCAACTATTCAACCCAAATTCTAAGGGTTGAGTTAAGTTATAATTTTCTTTGTGTTGAACTAGGATTTTATAATTTTTGTTGTATTAGATCTTGATCGATCAATTTTTTACTAGTTCAACCAAATTCAACCCAACTCAAATTAAGAATAATAATATATATGTATAAAGATTAACTAATAAGATATGTTCTTAACATATTGATAAGAAACATGTACTAATAACATTGATAATCTAATTTTAAGTATGTTATCCTACATTTTTTTCTCTAACCCATACAGGTTGAGTTGACAGATTAGCTAATTGACTAATCTGAAAATTTAGATTGGTCCAAAAACCCCAATCCAACACAACCATGTACACGCCTAACCAATTCTCAAATTTCGCCCACAACCCATTAAAATCAGCAAGCAAAACCCCAAGAGACAAGATACCACCCTGAACTATTGAGAAACAAAATGATTCCAAACCAATCGATCCAACTCTATTACTATATTTAAAAGGAAACACCCATTTCTACAGCTGATGAACTCGAAATCTTATTCTGGTTTTGATTTTAATTAAAAGGGAGTAAAAAAACATGGACTCATTTCAGCAGTACATCAAATAAACAAAAACCTCAAACCATCCCGAAGCCCAATTCCAGGGATGAACAAATTTGATTGCAATAGTTAAAAATCAGATTTAGGGATTGCTTACAGGGAGGAAACGGTCAATGTGGAGGTCCCAGGAATCGGAGAGAAGATTTAGGGATCCAAGAGAAGGGAGACGGGACCGAATCGAAGCTGCTTCGTCGTCGGCGCCGGCGCCGCGTCCAATCTTGGAGGAAATTGCTCCGCCGGTGACGAGGCCGGGCTTTGCCAGAAGGATTTTGGGAGGAGGAGGAGTCGGCGAGGAATTGGAAGAGGAGTTACCGATGGTAGAACCTGCCATTGTTGTAAACCTTGCAGCTCTGTGTTTTGGTCGGTTGATTTTGGTTTAGTAGCGAGGCTACTAATGAATCGAGGGATTGAGGAAGAAGACAAAAGCTAGAGTCTTTTAAATGAACTCTTTTTTTTTTTTTTTTTTCTATTTAAATTTTACCTACGCCAAGTCCAACACTTATTAAATTTGGAGACAATTAATCAAATTGGGGTGCAATTGTTATAAACCCTAAGCTTTAGGAGTAGTTTGGCAGCTCCCTGTAATTGTTATAAACCAGTAAATGGTCTAGTTGTTTCGTTGTGTGGTGGTAATTCAATTCAACACCACGGTCACAAATTCAATTCTAGAAGTCGGTATTTGACTTTCATATTATTTAAAGTTTGTTGATAGAAAGTAACTTGTTTGATAACCATTTTGTTTTTAGTTATAGATACATAATAGAAAATTTGAATAAAAACAAGATTAAATTTCAAAAAACAAAAATAAAAAACCAAATAGTGTCTTAATGATTTGCCAACCCAAACAACTATGGTGAAAAAAAAAATCAACTAAAATATTAATTTAGTATGAATTCAATTATAGCTTAGTGGCTCGTTTGATAACCATTTCGTTTTTCGTTTTTTGTTTTTAGTTTTTTATTTTTGAATTTTGGTTTTTTATTTTAAAAAA
>JBBMKA010000021.1:6962275-6980415 GCA_037833695.1 Sechiopsis laciniata | reverse complement strand
AGAAACGTTTCTTCAAAATTTTGGGAACAAGAAACAGGAACGGTTACCAAACAAGTCTGTTTCTCAAAAAGAAGAAACAGAAACGAGAAACAGGAAACGAGAACGTTACCAAACGGGCCCTCAGTTGATTCCGCGCTATCCTCTTTTAACAGGCGGCAAAAGGAACTGTTGAAGTAGATAGCATTTTGCGCCATTGAGTTTGAGAAATTTGCAGGCTCTATAATCCACAATTCCATTTTCACTTCCGAAAATCGAAGAAGACAATACACAGTGTATATAAATTCGCCGGCCGCCGACAATGGCCAGAGCTCCCATCCACACTCCGACGAACTTTCTGACCTCTCGAAGTCTCGAATCGTGCCACTTGAGCCGCCATGGCTGCCTCCGCTTGTCGTTTCTGAGCCAGGCGAGGCCAGTTCCTGCAAGCAAGCTATCAATTGTTGGTGGTTGTGTAATCGCTGGTTACGCTCGCAAATCGGCGGATTCTGCTGGAGTTTATCAGCTCAGCGACGATGAAGACTTCACCATTTCTTCATCCGATGATTTTCGTTTCGATGGAGTTCAGACGGTTGATGATGAAGGTGTTTTTCTCAATTCTAGATTTATTTTTCTTAATGTGTGGAATTGTTTTTAATTTGTTGTATAGCTTAGGTCATTTCTGTGCTCAACGGATGAATATGGAGTTGGCTGCTTATTTGATGTTTAGTGGGAATTATGTATCCTTTACCTTATCTCTGCATTGTTAAAGAGTGAAAGGTTTTGTTAATCTGCGAATAATCTATTGGTGTTATGGATATGAAACAACATTAAAAAAAGAAGCTGTAAAGTAAAGGTGAGAGAAAGACGCACAAATTTACGTGGTTCACTAATGATGTGTTAGCTACGTCCACGGACAGAGTAGATAATAGTTTTATTAAGGAGAAAGAGAATACATTTTCCAAGTTACAGAATCTTGATCAACTTGGGCTAAGGTTTTAAGAGAGTTTATAGAGTGCACTCTTATAAAACCCTATTATAAAATAGGTCCAAATACATAAAAGGCAAATATGAAAATGTAAACCCAATTACATATTTCGTCTAGATTTCAGAGGCCAACAAACAGTTCAAGACATATCTCAAGCGTTGGAAACTAGTAAGTTAAATTGGTGATTTCCTTTCATTTTGTTGCCGATTAAATGTTGTTCATGGACTGAGAAATATATTCATGTGACATTATGTCAATTATTCTCTATTAAACTAGAGAACTTGTTCTATTCTACTGGATGCTTAAAACTAGATTTTCCTGATAAACAGGTACTAAGATTTCAGGAACACGTAGGAAGATATCTATTGGAAGTTTTGGAAGGTTGAAAACTCAAAAAGTTAAGGCAATTGTGACAAAAGGGGCTAGGAGAAATGAAGAATTTAGAGATGATGTTCAAAAACCAACTTCTAAAAATGGGTCATCTCATATATCTGATCGTTCACCTTCTAAAGTTAAAACTCTTGGAGAAAAGAAGAGGGCAAATGCCTTAAGAAATGAAGAAAAAATTTCTAGACCATCTGAAATGAAAGATAGTGATAGACATCACAGAGCTGCCACCAATTTATCAAAGTCCGAGCAATTAGGAACGGCAGATTCTGCTTCATACTTCAGAGGATGGGGCTCTAGAGGGCCCTACGGTTCCGCGTATGAACCAACCCAGCAACAACAGAAGTTTTCCTCAGAGAAGGGCTTTTATAGCCGAAAGTCATTTAAAGATCTTGGGTGCACTGAATATATGATTGAATCATTGAGGAAGCAGAATTTCCTACGTCCTTCACAGATTCAGGTACATGATGTATGATATAAAAGAATTATGCTCCTGCTTTCCATGAGTGAAAAGACATTTTTTTCATCCTAGAATTTAACATAGATTTGTTGTGATAATTGCTACTCATGTTTTCTAATTTTCATCATAGATGTGTCAATTCTTGTGGGCATCTTGTTTTCTTGGAAGTCAAACCATTTTGTGTTTTTTTTTTATACCCACGACTGTCTAGGCGAGTTTGCGCGCACCTCGATTATTATCACAGGACATACCACCTGACCCTACGACATTTGTGGTGTCTTGTATTTTTTGTATTGTGCCTTTTTCCTTGTTATTTTTCTTTAGTCGGTCTTTTATCTTTATATTTACATTTTGGAAGACGAAAAAGTATCAAGGAATCTGGTGGGTGTTCGATATCAAGTAAACAACATAAGAGAAAATGATGGGTCTTCAAATGAAGACCATTTGAATGAAATTGATTGTGATAAGATGGGCTTGGAATGGACAAAAGATTCAGTATTTTACCTTAGGCATGGGATACTTAAATTAAGATGGTGATCAATGAACATTGCTTTGTTCAGTTTGTAAACTTCATTACTAGAAAAGAAGTAGCTTATTGCTCACTAAGAAATTTGTGACAGAGAGTTATAAGAATGGCAATAATCGCAGTGCTTATTTGTTTTCTATATGAATAATGGCAGGCCAAGGCATTTGCGTCAGTTATTGAAGGAAAGAGTTGCATCATTTCTGATCAAAGTGGATCTGGTAAGACATTAGCATATCTTGCACCATTAATCCAGCGTTTGAGACAGGAAGAACTTGAAGGACTCCGAAAATCTTCTTCACGAAGTCCCCAAATTGTTATCATTGTGCCGACAGCAGAATTGGCTTCTCAGGTGGATTATTCTTGTAGCAATATTCTAAGTATGCTTCACAGTTTTCTTCCAATTGCGTGTTTCTGTTACCATATTATAGCTTATTGTAAGCCCATAAGCTACAATTAGGCTCTAATATAGACCTAATGTGTTAAGGGAAGTGAAAAAAAATTATTACCGCATCTACTAACTTGAAAGGGTTCGTAAGGTACTAAATCACAGAACTAAACCCTGCAGTCTGCAGACTGGTTAGCCAAGTCTGCATCATTTAAAATTAGAAGTATTTATTCAATTATTTTTTCACTGGGTGGATAAAGTTTGACAACAATGTGAATTTCACAGGTCTTAACTAATTGCCGATCGATTTCAAAATTTGGGGTGCCATTTAGGTCTATGGTTGTGACAGGTGGTTTCCGGCAAAAAACTCAACTTGAAAGTTTACAGGAAGGTGTTGATGTTCTAATAGCAACACCTGGTCGTTTGATGCTTCTACTTAATGAAGGCTTCTTGCAGTTATCAAATCTAAGATGGTAATCCCATTTTTCTATAAGTTATTTTATTACTTCCTGTTGAGTCACCTTTCATTTTTAAAGGTGGGTTGTAATTTATTTTGACAACTTGATTAATCATTTTTCTTTCATTCCAAGATTTTAAATGTACACCTCACATCAAAACCAAAGTATTTTTTTTCTAGAGGTGCATAATTACACCATTTATCAATAGCTTAGGAAACCATATTGTAGTTTGGTCTAAGTGTGAAAAACTCCTATTCATAAATTATCAAAGACAAAGGACAATACTGAGATTCATTTTCAAGTCATTGGATAACATAGGATAAAATAATCTTAACTATTAAAGCCTCCATTGACATGTTTATTTGAAGTTCCAGTTGAGTGTAATGTTGCCTCTTAGTGGCTGTTCTGTACCCATATTTCTGACGAGTTGTATGCTGTTGTTTTATTCCAATTCTTACCTGCTTCTCCCAGTGCAATTATTTCTTGCTTTCAGCTACAAGAGTTATTTTTCCTGTATTGATACTCGAACAACCTTGTGCTTACAGTGCTGTAATGGACGAGGTAGACATCCTTTTTAATGATGAGGATTTTGAAGTTGCATTGCGGACTTTAATGAGATCGTCGCCTGTTAACACACAATATCTATTTGTGACCGCAACTTTACCGGTTGACATATATCGTAGATTAGTAGAAAATTTTCCTGATTGTGAAGTGATCATGGGACCTGGAGTTCACCGGATAAGTTCTTTCCTTGAAGAGGTTGGTCTTCAATCAATATCAGTTTATCTCTTTTTATACTTTTCCCAAAGCGATCAGTGATATATGAACTAAAAGGAAGTACAGATAGTGCATGGAAGTTGGTCTATTCTTGTGTTTGTTGCAGCTCTGAATATTTTAATTGTGTGAAAAATGAGGTTTTGGCTTTTCGTGCTAGCAGACTATGTGATCGGTACAAGTAGCTTTAGTATCTTTTTTCTTGGTCAAATCATGCAGTTTGTTTGGTAAAAATGTTCCGACCATTTCACCAATGTCTCAGTACTTGATGCTCTTACCATTGGGATACAAGTAGTAAATTCTAATCTATCTATATACTCTAGTTTGGCCCATTCATGTTTTTCTCGTCCAAGAAATGTAGAACGATATTTAACCTTTTTTCTGTTAATATAAAGTGGTTATTTTTCTCTTCTTGGGCTGCCGACACAACTTAACCGTGACAATCAAATTGCATATCCAGGTTCTTGTAGATTGTAGTGGTGAAGATGAGCAGAACAAAACACCGGATGCTGCTTTCTTGAATAAGAAAGATGCTCTCCTGCAGATTGCAGAAGGATCTCCAGTCTCGAAAACTATTGTTTTCTGTAACAAGGTATGCTCAATTTTGGTTTACGGTCAGGGATATTCTCAAGATCCTGAATTTTGTGCTCATTAATTGAAAGAGAAAATTAAGGCTTACTTACCATGGACTATATATTTATTTACAGTTTTAAAGAAAAAGAGAGAACAAAAATAGTGGTCCTGGTTTTTCTTTGTAAGTTGGTTTTGCAGCTGGGAGTTTTTCATGCAACTTTTTTTCTTTTTTGAGAATGCTTAACATTTTTATTCTAATCAATGTAATTTCGTTTTTGACCAAGGAAAAAAGATAAGAAGTGAGAAAATCCAGATTTTCCGAAGTTTTAACTCTTATCTTAGATTTATTAAAAAAAAAAAGTCTCTTAATTTTTCGTTGAATTTTGCAGATTGAGACATGTAGAAGAGTTGAAAATGCCTTGCAACGTTTTGATAAAAAAGGTAGTCATTTGCAAGTCTTTCCGTTTCATGCTGCCCTAGCAAGAGAGTTGCGGCTTTCAAATATGGAGGCATTCACCAATTCTCAATCTAAACAAGTATCCCAGTTCTTGGTTTGCACTGATAGGTACGTCTTACTGTTCCAAAACTGCTTAATTATGTTAAAACCACCAATCAACCCATAAGCTTAAGCTGGTGGGTACCCTACCAGTGGAATTTAATTTTAATTAGGGAGGAAACAAATTAGCAGGGACTCGAAATCAGGACCTCCTGCTTTGATATCATATTGAATTATGTTAAACCACCAATCGACTCAAAAGTTGAAGCTGGTGAGTTGGGGTAAATTTAATTATATCAACTAACAAAAATATATTACAAAATAGCGACAAAGTGCACTAAATTGATAAAGCTTTCTTCTTAATTGCCCTTAAATTACGAACATCTTTCATTAGAAGTCGTTTGATACACAGTTCAATTCATGGAATCCCAATTGACTGTAAACTGTTTTTTCTTAATTGACACGCTTTTATTGTTTCATTGTAAATATATGTATTCCCATGCAATGACTAAAACCTATAAAGAACTAGTTGATCTTGTTTAACTTGGACAAGAGTAATTTTCTGGGAAAAGTGAAGAATAAATACTGATTTAGGTCAATACTAATACTAACACATGTAAATGCACAAATCAGTCATGAAAATGGAATTTACTTTAAGATCTATATCAGACACCATGAAAATACAAAATGATCATGAACTTTCTGGCCAGAAGACTTCAATTCACATAGAAGGATGTACTATTAACACAATAATTTGAGTTTTGACATCTAAAGAACACAGAGTTGTATCTTTTTTTTAAAAAATGATTCTACTGAAACTTTGACAGGGCATCACGTGGAATTGATTTTCCAAATGTGGACCACGTCATACTCTTCGACTTCCCACGTGATCCAAGCGAGTATGTTCGCCGTGTTGGAAGAACTGCCAGAGGTGCTACAGGAAAAGGAAAAGCATTCATCTTCGTGGTCGGAAAGCAGGTGTCTCTTGCGCGGAGGATAATCGAAAGAAACAAGAAAGGTCACCCGGTTCATGACGTGCCATCTGCGTATGAGCTTACATACTAAATAAGGGCTCTCTCAAAGGAAAACAGATGCAAATTACTGGAAACTGGGCATAATGGAATGCAGTTGCTTCCTCTGCTATCAGATAATGAGGTTTTAATCTCTCTCTCTCTCTTCTCTCATACTAATCTATCTCTTGAATGTGTTAAGAGTATGGCAAATGCATTAGTTTGCTTCTGTTATATGCTAGCTTAGTCTTACTTCAGCCTGTTCTTACTGAATGATATGTACCGAGTAATTCATTAGTTCAATAGTTGATTGATAAAATGGTCAAAATGGTATTAAAAAAAAGGTCAAAATGGTTCTTTAAGAAAACCTATCTTCTCTCGAAGTGGCAAAAAGCGCTAAGGGAGAATTTGCCATATTTAACATCTTGTTGAGTTTTTGTTCGAAGACTACAAGGATTAGATGTGAGGACTTTAGTATACATTTATACAAGACATTGACGTTAAAGAACGTCTTGAAGATTCTGGTGGTGATGAGTTCTGACCAACTTAAAAAATAATTTTTTACGGATTTTCTTTGACATCCAAATATTGTGAGATAAGATGGTATGTCTCGTGAGAATGGTCGAGAAGGATGTAAGTTGTCTCAGATACTCACACATTAAAAAAATTATCTAATCACACACTTGTAGGGTGAGATCAAATGCAATCAATGTCTTGTTCACAAAAAGAAATATAAAATGGATAGCTTTTGTATAACTCAGCTAGTTAAAAAAAATCATTATGGAATGACCCAATCCTATCACCTATGATAGTATAGTTTTTGTTTATATCATTTTTTATTTTTTATATACACAATATTTATTGTCAACTAATCAAAATTAAATTTTTAGAATAAGAAGTTGTAAGACTAAAAAAAAAGTGAGAAATGCATTTCATAACTTAAATTACCTGCGATTAATAATATTTTTATGTTTCAAAAAAAATAAATATATTTTTTAATTTCTCTTTTTTTTTTTTTTTAAGTACAAGTTGGGAGAATGAGGATTATAAATACCAATTTAAGGGATCGAATCTATGACCGTGGAGTAAAAATGGATTAATATCGAACCAGATAACTAATCGCACCATCGATCCATTCAGTTTTTACATTTCTTTTCTTACTTAAAATAACATTAGTCTTTTATTATAAAATTGTACACAATATTGTTTTCTTTTATTATTTTATAATATTTATTTTGTTGGATTTTTATTTTTCATGTGCATAATATCATTTTTACTATCAACTAACAATCAAAATTACAATTAACAATGTGTGAAATGAATATTTGTAAAAAAAAAAAAGAATATTAACATACATAATGTTTTTTCTTGTTACGTCAAACATATATAATTAGTAAAAGAAAATAGAAGAAAAAATGGCAAAATAAAAAAGAGCAAGAACAAGAAAAAAAAGAAAAAAAAGATTAAAAAGGTAACATTTTAAGTTGGAGAAAAAATATCTTTTTTTTATTAGAAGGATGCGCGCCAAGTGTTGGTAGCCCAAATTCAATTCCTTCTCTCTTCTTAAACCTAATCGATTTCCCCAAATTCCAATCCTCTGTAACAAATCTGAAACTCGCATTCATGGACAACAATCCAAATCAAAATCAGAATCAGAATCACGACGACGATGGTGACGATCCGTCGCCGTCGCGGAAGACGGCGATTCTGGACGGTCCACTACACGCCGTCGGGTTCGAGATCCACACTCTATCTCCAAACAGAGTATCCGGCCAAATGGTGGTTTCTTCCAAATGCTGCCAGGTAAAATTTCATTCCGATTGGTGTTTTTGTAAATTTTGAAATTGGAATTGAAATTGATTAGTGCAGCCGTTTAAGGTGCTGCACGGCGGCGTATCGGCGATGATAGCGGAGGCGCTGGCGAGCTTGGGAGCTCAGATGGCGGCCGGATTTCAAAGAGTCGCCGGATTTCATCTCTCTATTGATCACTTGCGGAGCGCCGACATCGGCGACCTTGTTCTCGCTCAAGCTACCCCTCTTTCCATTGGCAAAGCTATTCAGGTTTTTTTTTTTTAATATTATTATTATTTTTTTTACATTGAATTTTGGTGCCAATATAACTAAGACCATAGACTAATTAATTTCCATAGACTAATTAATTGTGTGTGTTTAGAGTCACCCACTTGATTTTCTATTAGTTTATCTGAAAAAAAAAGAAACTTAATTTTTTTTTTATTTAACAAAATTTGAAGACATTTGAGGGAGGAGATTCAAATATGTGGTTATTTGGTGCTATATAATAGCACTTCAGCTCTCATCTTGACGCTTTGATTATCTCATCGTTGATAGTCTATTTCAAATCCACGATTATGAGAAGTATTTCCATTTTAAGTTTAGATTAATTTTAATTTAGTTCATATATTTTAAAATTGAATGATTTTGCTATCGTCATTTCAATAATTATCACTTTTAGTCTTCGATATAACAAAAGCGTTAATTACATGAAAATAATTTTGGCTAAAATAATGATTAAATTAATTTTAAATTTTAATATATCGTAAAATGATTATTTTAATTTTGACGTGAATTTATTTATTTATTTTTAAATGAATATAAGAGTAAACTAAAAATTGAAAATGATTAAAATATTAAAGGTAAAATGTTCGTGAAATATTGACAAAATTGAAATTGGATTTCAAATTTAGAACATTTTCCCAAAAAAAAAAACTTAGTTTAGATGAATTTAGACTTTTTAAAATTAATTTATTTGAAATAATGACTTGGGAAAGGTGAGTTGTGTGTATAATTTAATTTAGGACTAGTTTAATAATTATTTGATTTTTTATTTTTAAAATTTAAGTCTACAACAACTACCTTATTATATATATATTTTTATTTGGATTTGTACATTTTACTTATATTTATAGAAATCAAACCAAAATTTAAAAACAAAAAAATAGCTTTTTGTTTTTTAAAGTTGGGTAGCATTTATATACTTTCTTGAAAAGATGAATACGTTGTAGGAAATGTGGAATACATTGTAGGAAATGTGAATAATAATAAGCTTAAATTTTAAAAATAAAAAACTAAAAACTAAATAATTATCAAACGAGACGTAAAGTTTTGATTATATTTTTCGTGAAAAAGTAGTTTTGTTTCCATTCTTTCTTATATTAAAATTTTTTCAATAGAATTTAACTTTAAATTTCTCATCTTTTGTAATAAATAAAATACAAGATTAAAAGTATGTCAAAATAGGATATTAAAATGAAACAAATCTCAAAATCAAATATATTTAGTTTCTTTTTTTCTTTTGAAAATGGATTTGTTCTTTTCTTTCTTTTTTTTTTCCTTTTTTTTTGAAGATGGATTTGGCTTCTTTTTTTCCCCTTAATGAGATATATCTTGGTTAGTAGTAAACAATATTCATTTTAAAAGAGGAAAGCATATATTCTACGGTTTTAGCATCATTCTCTTCCCTCTTTTTTTTCTTGCCATCTTTATGCTTTGAGACACATTTTAATTTCATTTCTTTACTTTTAAATGTAAAGGTTTGATATTTTATTTTTCAACAAACCTTAAAACTAGTCTTTATTAACATTTATTAAATTTGGTAAAATAAAAATAATAGTTTCTGTTTGAGAAAAAAAAAATACAAAGTACTATTCCAATAAGTGGTCAAAGAAGTCCTTGTGATGCTTAAGGTGATGAGTTCAATACATGATGATCATCTATTTAGGAAATAATTTCATATGGGTTTCATTGATATCTAAATATTGTAAGGTCAGACGGTACGGTATGTCTCGTGACACTCGTTGAAATGCGCGGCCATACAGTCACAGATATAAAAAAAAAACTATTACAACAATTTATTGAGAAGCTAAGAAAGATCCACATTTTATATATAAAAAACCATAACCAAACTTTTTTTAATAATGAAGAAACTCATAGAAAAATAATTTAGAGTTAGTAGTCATGATGAATGGAACTCATAATTTCTTAGCTCTCCAATGACTTAATGATCATTAAGTCCACCTATGATGATTCATAATTAAGTTTGATAACCATTTTTTTTTTAATTTTTTAACATCGTTAGAATATTAACCTAGTATTATTGTTAGTTTATTAGTACTAATACCAATTTATGTAATCTATGTGTAAAGCCCAATGAGTTTTAGATTATTATGGTTTATTGTTGTCCTATATATTTATTGATGTTGTAGGGTTTCATATTATGTGTGGCACACAAGATGTAGCATCAACCTATTTTCTCCCTAGTGTTCTTTCTCTCTACTCTAATGTTGTCTTCTTCATTATCATCTTCTTCACCTTTCAATAATCTACAAATAAAAATTAAGCTTACAATAATTACTTCAACTTATGTTATTCTTTACTTTAATATCTATATTTTACCTATGTTTTTTATAAAAAAAACTAAACCAAAATTTGAAAGTTATAAAGCAGTTTCCATAAACTGAATAGAGAATTTGTGTTGAGACAAGCTTAAATTTGAAAAATCACCTTAGATGACTTTAAGATTTATTGAAATTATATATTTTATATTTTTATATTTAAAAATTTGAACATTGAAATAGAATAAATTTCAAAGGTATGTATAGGTCCAAAATGATGCTTTGAGTTTTTATGAATGTAATGATCTCATTACTTTGAATAATATTGATAAAAATGGTGCAGGTGTGGGAAGTAGAATTGTGGAAGGCCAAAAGTTCAAGCTTAGAGAAGAAAGAGCTTGTGGCCTCCTCAAGGGTGACTCTTCTATGCAACATGCCTGTCCCTAAACATGCCCAACCCTTGGTTGACACTCTCAAGAGGTTTGCAAAGTTGTGAACCATATATTCAACTCGGTTCGTAAAAACCCGTGACGAAAAAGCTTAGCTATGTCGTTAAGGCGCGTATTAGCAACTTTTCTTAACATGTAGAAAGAGTTCTCACCTCTAAATTTTAGTAACTTTTTTTTCTTTGAAATTGTGCTTGTTTCTTTCTCATCTTTTTAAATAAATTATTTGAATTTTAGTTGAATTTGACTTCAATTTTGAAATTTATTTTAGATGACACTCATGAGTGAAATTATGATTTTAATTTGGGTTATCGAAGGGGATGAAAAAACATCTTTTTTTTCATAAGATGTGCACAGCCCGAAAGAGATATAACTTCATTTATGAAATTGTTGATGATAATAGTTCGAGTTGCAATTCATTTCTCATTTTGAAAATATTTATAATGATAGTGAGCCAAGATGTTGGATCATCCATAATCTTTAATGGAGCCCTCCCAACAATGAACAAGCTTTTCTCCTTTATGCTCTTGTCTTTGAAATTGAAGTTAAAAGAGCGCCTCAATTTGATTGGTTGTAACAAAGCATCGGGTCTTGATGGTTTCACTGCTAAATTTTTTAAAAAGCACGGAAACACCTTTTAGCCTGCAATCATGAATATGTTTCAAGACCTTTTTTTAAAAGGAATTTTCAACAAAAATGTGAATGAAACATACATTGGTTTGATCTCGAAAACTGTTAAGGCCACCAAAGTATCATAATACAGGTCCATTAGATTAACTACAAGTATTTATAAACTTCTCTCAAAAGAGTTTTAGCTGAAAGAATTAAGGTGATTCTCTCGTTTACTATAAACGCTCACCAATGCGCATTCATGAAGGGCCGCCAAATTACTGATGCAATTCTCATAGCCAATGAAGTTGTGGATTTTTGGAGATGTAAGAAAATCAAGGGCGTGGTCATTAAACTTATGAATGATGCCCATAATAAAGAGCTTATTAAAAGATGCAAGTTTGACACTATTAGGGTCTATATTTCTCATTTTATGTTTGCTGATGATATGCTTCTTTTTTCTGAAGCTAATGAATGTCCAATGAACAACCTTTACTAGATTATTAAGTCCTTTGAGATTGCTTCCGGCCTCAAAATCAATATTAAGAAATCTTCTATTTTGGAGGTGAACCTCACGAAAGAAAAAGGTGTCTTTCGCTGCTGTGTGGAATTGTAAGTTTGACCCGCACCCTATTAGCTATTTGGGTATGCCTATTGGAGGTAACCCGAGGGCCATCAGCTTCTGGGAAAATACAATTGACAAAGTTTAGAAAAGGCTTGATCACAGGCAATACTCTTACATCTCTAAAGGGGGTCGTCTCACCCTAGTGCAAATTGTTTTAAACCATCTCCCGACATATGTGTTGTTTGTTTTCAATGCTCCTATTGTTGTTTGCAAAGCTATTGAAAGAGAATCATGTGTAACTTTTTGTGGAAAGGTGTGGAACTTAAATGGGGTTCCAATTTGGTCAGATGGGATCTTGTTACTTGTCCTAAATTTTTGAGGGGTCTTGGGATCACGAAAATCAACATCACCAACATAAAATGGATTTGGAGGTATCTTAACGATGCCATGCAAAAAGACAAGGAAATATTTAATCCAAGCAAAGTTCTTTTTGAAAATAGGTGATAATAGCCTCCCAAGCTGGTGCAAGTTTAGTAGTTGGTTCTCTATTCTTAAATGCTATGAAAATATAAGCGATTTTATGTGCATCCAGATTAACAATGGGGCCAGTACTAGTTTTTGGTATGATAAATGGGCGGGCATGGTTAGATTGTTTGAATCATATCCTCATTTCTTTGCTATGAGTCTAAACAAAGCTGTGACTGTAAAAGATGGCAGGGATTGCGATTTGAACCGATGGATATGCAACACTCGTAGATCATTATTCCAACACGAGCTGCTTAGATGGGTCAATCGATCTTAATCTTGGCCTATACCCTCTTCGAACTCGACTGATTCCTTGATATGGATGTCTGACCCCAAGCCTCTCTCGATAAAATCTTTAAAGATGTTGCTTGGATCGATCGCTCCTACTAATAGAGTTCACCCAAATGCGTGCTTTTGGGCTCTCTCTACTGCCAAGAAGGTCTTATGGACCCAACATCGAATCATATTATTTTCTTTGTGGGATTAAGTGCATGGAACCCTTTTCTAGAGTTGAGAATATTATATTATTGTTGCTTTTGGGCTCTCTCTAATGCCATTGTTGAAATTTGTTCAAGATAGAAAAAAAAAAGTTTAATCGGGCCTATACAAATTGCGGGGGACCGTTAATATTTTCCAATTATATTTTAAAATTAGGTAAATCCATGCTATAAATTAATTTGGTAAAACACAAAAATGATCCTTTTTTGTTAGATAGCTCTTTTTAACTACCAATCTTGAATATATATATTTTCGATAGGCGATATTCGAGACTCTTTTCAAGTAGGTATGAGATATCTTGTATGCGATGGGAGATGCACTTTCTAAATTACAGGCTATATTGCTTTATATCTCTGTCTTTTTCATCTTCCCTGGTTGGGCTCTCGTGTGTCCGGTGTTCAATCAACTTCTTTGCTTCGTTAGTCTCGTATTCTTCTTTTCAGCCTTAGCCGTGCTTGAAGTAAGTTGGAGTGCAGTTTATATATATATAATGAAAATTAATGGTAGGGTTCGAAATTCTGGGTTGTTTGTTTACCATATTTAAAGAGGATTTAGCTTGAGAAGTTATATTGAAAAGTTATTTTGACGGGTTAAAAATTGGGAGTTGTAGACAAAAACTCGTTTGGATGTAAATTTAAAATGAGTAGTTATTTTGAGTAGTTAAAAAAATGAATGATTAAAAATGAGTTATTTTGATTTATTAGAAATGAGTGGTTAGAAATGATTGAGTAATTATAAATGAATGATTAGAAATGAGAATCAGTTATTTTTAAAAATAAAAATGTGGAGGAGTTAAAAACTCGTTTGGATGTAAGTTTTCGAGGAAGAGTTAGTAAATCCTCCATCTAAATCCTTAGAAACAAACACCCAATTACACATGCGTTGGTATATAATATCATATAATACAAAATGAAAGAGCACTAAAGAGAAATGATAGGAAGAGTAGAGCGAGATTGGATGCCAAAGATACCGGTAGGAAATTAATTCCTAGGTACATGACCACCATGAATTGAACTCATCACCTTATGCACAAGACACTCTTTGACCAATTGAAACACTCTATGATGATTGTTATATTTTGACAAATTATTATATTTGTTTTAATTAATCCAATAAGGGTATTTTTGACAAAGACTATAAACCTCTATATTTCCTATTTTTCTCATGTGTAAGTGTGGGCCCACCTTAGTGTATCTGTGTGAAAAATGTAAAATAGGTTTTATAATTTTTGTGAGGCTCCGTCTTTTGGTAACTTTCATCCTAACACAAAAGTCTGTTTTACAGAGAGTTTCACCAAAGTGTGAGAGGTTCATTTACAGAGAGTTTCTCCACAGAGTGAGAGGCTGATTGTGTGAGATAAACTTGTCTTCCTAAACCTTTACAGAGAGTGAAAGGTTGTGTACATTGGCGAGGACCTTTACAAGGAGTAAAAGGTTGTGTGCATTCACCAAGAGGAGGAAATTGCTCGTGAATTGATTTTAAGACCAATTGATGTGAGAAGTCATTAAAGCTTGTATATCACCGATTAATGAAAGGGACTAGCGGAGTAGATTGCATTTGATCGAACCACTTTAAAATCTGGTGTTATTCTTTTCTTCTCTATTTATTTTTATAATTGATTTGTTCTTGAGCTACTGATTTTATTAGAAAAATTTTGTATCGATTATTCTGCATTATTTGACAGATATTCTTTGGCCAAAAGGTTTCAACAACAGGTTTATTTTTCAACAATTAATTCACAAATGAGTAGTTAATTACCTTAACCATTATAAGATATTTTAATTCATAAACTTTGTATATAAGAGAAATACAATGGAAAAGTTACATGAATGATCTTCAATTTATTACTCCTATAAAGTTTTAGACTTTCATTCACAAACTTTTTATACCAGCCCCTATAAAGTTTAGACATTTTATACCAAAAATCATTTGTGGCATTGCTATCTTCTTAAAGTTGGCCTCGACCTCAACTATCTCAACTCTTCCATTCCACTGTTAATTTCGACCAAATCTGTTAAATATGAATTATACATCAATTTGTGTTAATCCTTATGGTAAGTTTAGATGAACCTTGAGTTAGTTTTGAGATTGTGTTAACTAACCATGTGGGTGTGTGATTGTGCTATCATATATAAAGCACCTTGGGGTCTTCTTCAACCTTTGAGAGAAACCCTAGCCACCAAATTTGAGAGCTCTTGATATTCATCAATGACAATTATGAGTGAGTGATCTAGATATTAATCATCTCACATTCTGAACAGTGGAGTAGGCTAGTCCGAACCACTTTACATCAGTGTGTTAATTTCTTCTCGTTGCCAACTTCTTTTTTTATGTTGATTTTCATCTCTACATTTGTACTTTGATTTGGTATTAGATCTGATATTTAGTATGAAATTGGGATTAGATCTAAAAATTTTGTTACAAAATCCAAACATGCTCTAATAACAAAAATTTAACATACGAATTTGCAGTGCATTTCACTATTTAATTAAGGAACAAGAAGAAGAACAGAACTCAAAGCCAAACAAGATCCAAGTAGGGGCTTAGAATTCGACGAGGACGAAGACGAAGACGATGAATTCGTGAAGAAGATTGAGAATTACATTGCAAAAAAATTTATGTCAAGGAAATTATGAAAATTTATCATGAGTTTTTATTCATTTTTCTTTTCCTTTATTTTAGAATTCATACACCTCTACTTTTCTTTACCATTTCAAACTACGGTCCTTCAATTTGGTGGAAAAAAAAAAGTATAACTCTTAACTTTATTATTTTTTTTTAAAAGAAAAACCTTTACTTAAGTATTAAGTTGGAGTAAAAGAATAAAAGAGAATGTACTATACCAACCTCTCTCTTGAAGGTGCTAAGAGATGTTCATAATAGACAATATCTAGCTTTTGACATATTAAAATAGAGAATCAAATCATCAAACTTAAACACTAATAATCATCAAAATACTCAAATATCATCATTTGATCCTTTCAAAGAGATATTTTTTATTATTATATTAATATGATAAAGAATTCATAAGTGGAATAAAGTAATAGGAAAATGTGCAAACCAGAGATAGTGAGGGTTTCTTTTAGATTCCTAAAATGAAGACAGACAGCTTGAATGCACTGTGGAGGTTTCTTAGAAAACTCCCCAAACAAACCCTTCAACCCAACCTCTCCTTTCTTTCAAAGGTTCTTCTTCCATAGCCAAAAGCAAACCAACAAAATTTATTTTTTTAAAAAATTCTTTTGAAAAAAAGTGACCTAGTGGTCAAAGAGAGTCTTGAAATGCTAAAGGTAATGAATTCAATCCATAGTAGTAACCTACCTAAAAATTAATATTCTACAAATTTCTTTACATCCAAATATTTAGAATCAGGTGAAATGTCCCATGACACTAATCGAAGTGCGTGCGAGGTAGCACAGACAGTCACAGATTAAAAAAAAAAGAAAAACCATTTGAAGGCAATTTAAATTAAAATTTTAGTGATAAGTCGAATACTACCTATTTAATGTAGTTTCTTTGAAAATTGATAAGTCGATTTTTTTCCAATCAATCATATTATTTAACACGATTGTGCATTGACTATAGGGCATTGAACTCAACCCATGAATAATTAACTGCAACATATTTCATTCACCAGCGAGATTAGCAACATTGTGACTGGTTTTTAGGTTTTACTTATTATCAAATTTCAGTAATTTTTAAAATTGTATAGACTAAGCTGGATCAAATTATGGGGACTAAATTTGTAATTTAATCCATTATTTATTTAAAAGCCTTGAGGTGCATGAACCTTTTCTAAAAAAGCAATGAGAGAAAAATCAATGCTTTCTATCATTCTTTAATTTGTAAATTAGTTTTCTTTTGCAAATTTTCCAGTGATGGAAAAGTTGGCAAACTTCCATATGTTTGCCTTTAGTTCTCAAGTTCATATTCCTTTGTCTTTTCCCCCATAGCTTTCCAAGCTCAAAGTATTCCCTTTTATATACCTAAAAGAAAGAACATAGTAGTAAATATTTTAAAAGATATGATGGATTTGATTTAAAGTCATATATTTCACAAGTACAATAACTAAATTTTAGAAGTGCCTATCAAAGCCAAATTAACATTAGAATGATAAAAGTAAAAGAGAATTAAACAAATTGTGTTGACTGAAAGAGGCGATAGTTTGATGATTTCATTGTTTGGTGGTAATCCAGTTCAACAACATGCTCACGGGTTGGATTTTGATAATTGGTATTTGGCTTTCATTTATTTTTAAGTTTAAACCTAAATATATTATATCAAAGCATAATTTAGTTTTTTTGAAAAAAAGAATAATTATTTGTTGTAGGTGGAGATTGATTTAGAATGAACAAATTAAAATTAGGGTTCTAAAAAGCGACTTGTATGTATAGGCATTATTAAACATGGAGTTAGGGCAGAATCCTCTGTGAAAGTTAAAGCAAAAGAATACAAGCAGGAACAAAGGCTACGTACCCTTATCTTAACAAGTCATATCAATGGATCCTAGCCGTCCATTTCTTATGTTAAAAATAAAAAAACTAACTTATATAAAATATTTTTTATAAAACAAAATATTTGAACGACCACAGTAAGATTGGTAGTTATCCTTATCCATACTGGGAGACAAAGTTATTATCCATTTTGGTTTTTGTTTTTAGTTTTGGCTTCACTATTCTTGAATTAATTTTTAATTTCATTTTTATTAGATTGAATACTTTTTTAAATTTAATAGGTTTTGATGACGGAGAAATAACTTGCTTATCTTTTAAATGTTAGAAGGTCTTCGCACTTTTTCATTATAAGACAATAATGAGACCCTCAACATTTTTTGCATTGATCTAATAGTTATTAAAACAAATGATTTTAAGTCTAAATTGGATTATTTCAAAGAAGTAGCCTCATTTATAGCATGATCATATTTAAATGAGAGGGATCATAAAGATATATAGAGTATAGTGAAAAATAAAATTTAAAATAATCGATAATTACTATACATAGAATTATAATTGAGTGACTTAGTAGTTAAAGGGGTCTTAAAAATTAAGAGATAATGAGTTCAATTCTAGTCGACGTGCATGCAAGTTACTCGAATAGTCTCTAAAATATATA
>JBBMKA010000021.1:6943136-6953898 GCA_037833695.1 Sechiopsis laciniata | reverse complement strand
ATATATATATATATATATATATATTTTTTTTTTTTTTTTTTTTTAATTGGTCAATGACTAACCATTTTTATTTAATTTAATTACAAATATTGAGAATTTTTTAAGAAAAAAACATTCAAATAGAGGTCGGAAGTAAAATAGTAAAAAAAAAAAATAGTAGAGGAAATTGAGCCAATGATTTTTTTTTCTTTATTAGACATTGGTTCGATTCTTTTTTTAATCAAATCAATTAGATTGAATCGGTTCTCGATTTGGGTTAAAAACGAGGAAAACTGAACTAATGATTTTACTTTTTCTTAGACATTGGTTCGATTCTACTTTTTGTCAAATTGATTGGACCAGTTTGATTCACGATTTGGTTTAAAACTGAGAAAAATCGAACCAATATCACACATGTTAGCTAGTTGAAATAGTGAAAAAAATGATTATAAAAAAAGTGATGAAAAATGTAATTGAGATTTTCAATTGATAGAAAAATTGCATCGGTAGAACTCTTCTCACAAAACAATTATAAAATAGACAAATTTTAAAATATTTGCATCTATAATCATTAAGATGTTCTATTATTATATTATAAATATTCATTAATACAATATTATATATTATTAATAGTGTATTACCATGGATATTAATGACTATAATTTTGATTTTTTTAAAAAATAATCATATTTTTTATTATATTCTAAACTTGACTAATCTCATAAATTTTTAAAAATGACGAAAAAATGCAATTGAGATTTTCAATTGATATGTGAATCTGATCTCAGTAGTTGAAATAGTGAAAAAAAATGATTATATTAAAAAAAATAATAATAAAATGAGGGTAAATATGGTTAATTGGTTATGTGGGGGCAATTTCAACCTCAAGTTATGAAGGCAAATGCCCAAAGGTTGTGGGGGACAAGGATTAAGTGCATGAATGTGAATGACCATATGCATTATACATTATGCAATATGCATATGGCAGGCAGTTATTCAATTTTCTAATACTATATTATATCATATCATAGCATATTATATTTTGTATATGTCACACATGTGGGTCAGAAGAGAAAAAAGAGTGGTTCAAACTTCAAACTTGAGTGTGTCAGAATTTTAATCTTTGTGTTCCCACTTCCCCATCCCTAATTAAACCTATAATTTAAAGCCTTTATTCATTTCATATAAAACATTGAATTTAACCCCACTATTACTTTTAAATAATATTATCTACAAGGGCACACTTTTCCTCATAATATTAAACAATGACTTTCTCATGTGTTTGGATTATGTTTCCATTTTGGGGGAAATTATTCAATATCATTTGTAAAATCATACTATTGTTTGTTATATGGTTAGATGGACTACCTTAAATAATTATTTTTCTTTTTTTTTCTATTAGATGTAATTTGATATTTAAATGTCTTATTTCTTCTATCTCTGAAGATTTTGCAACAAAATATACTATGAAATCCCATTTAATGTGAATTAACCTGTTTATATTAAAATATTTTGAAAGAAATTCGTCTAATTTTTGTATTTGTTTAACTTTCTTGTTGATGTAGATACGAGAATCCTTATTTATATCTTGTTATTATTGATATTAATAAGCATCTTATTATTCATGTGATTGACAAGTTTTAAAAGTGTATATAAAGTTTCGTTTATCAAGATGATTAATTATTTCATTATGATCCTTTTGAAAATAATGTATATGTCTCCTTCATTTTTTACAATAAATAAGTCAACCATCAAATTAAGTTTCTTTCAGTTTTATTATGGCTCAATTAGATGATTTGAGTTGTCAATCATGAATCCAGTTATGGAATTGATTAGCCTCTTTGAAGGAACACATGAAAAGGGAGGTCTTTGCATTATTTGCTTTGTGTTAGTTTACTTTAGTGAATTGTCAACAAAAAAAAAAAAATGTTTACTTTAGTGAAAGATGAAATATCAATGTGAAAAGAATAGTTTTTTTTTTTATATCTTATTTAGAGACTTGATGTAAGAAATAGATCATAATATAAAGTCATTTTGGTCATCATATCTAAGGGAATCTTTACTTGCTTAGCATATAATTAAAACACAGCCAGATAGAAATATAAAAAGTTTATATTTCCTTTGAGGTCAGGGTTCGAAATAATGTGTAGACACCTTTTAATTATATCTTGTCACAGTTAATGGACGGTCAATGATACTCCTAGCATATGGGAGCGAAACTACTCTTGGTTATTAAAAAATAGAAATAAAGAGAGTCTATCTCTTTGTGTTTTCTTTTATACTCATAACTATCCAGAGCAGTTCTATCTCTTTGTGTTTTCTTTTATACTCATAACTATCCAGAGCAGTTTACACGCACCTCGACTAATGTCACGGAACATACTAATTAACCCTATAATAAAGAAAACTAAAGAAAAATAATTCTTTAAGTACATAGTCATTATGAATTGAATTTATCACCTCTAAATCTGTCAAACTCTTTTTTTATTAATAGACCACTCAATGATAATTTTATAATGCATTTATTTGTTATTAATATTAGAGATTCTCTACATAGAAATATGATATTTGGTTTACATGTGACCCTTTAATACTAATCAAATTATACAAAAATTACAATTGAAAAAATACACCAAACATTTGATTTAAAAAAAAAAACATCATAAATGAACGAGAATTAGAAATCCGATGCAAACAAAAGTCTCATATAGGGAGATTCGATCAACTATCCAAGTCCTTACGAGAGAGCAAAAAATAAGTCTCACCAAAACCTTTATTACTATTTTTTTAAAAAAATACTTGTGAATGTTCTAGAATTTATATTATTGTCACAAAAATTGATAAAATAATAATAATAATAATTCTTAAATAGACAACAATTAAGTATAAAAAAAAGGAAAAAAAAATCTCACTAAAGCCTCATAATTTATTTTTATTTTTATTTGTTTAAAAAAATGCAAGCTTTGTTTGCTTGGCAAACATTGAGAACTTGACAAATCGATGGAGGGGCATGATACGAAGCAAAAGGACATAAACAAAATTCATTGGAACACAAAACATACAATCCCCACAAATAAATGTAAATGTTCTGCAACCATTAAAATTTTAAAAAAAAAAAAAAAAAAAAAAAAACCCTTAATAATTAAAATCAAATTAGTTGATAAATGAAAGGAGTGCTGCTAATTTAGATCTAAATGTAATACCCCTAATATTTATTTAAATTTAAAGTAAGTTAATTAAATTTAGTATTGGAAACTATTTTAAAATCTATAATTTTTGTTATTTAATTCTTTTAGAGTAATTAAACAATTTCTCAAGTAAAGGGCTTAAAAGAAAGGTAAATATATATACTTAATTATGTTGATTTAATTTAAATAAATTATTTTGTTTCACTATGTTTATTTAAAGAAATAGAAATTAGGGTTTTATAGTGGTTTTCAAAATGTGCCTAAAAAAGGAGAGGGGTTTTACATTATAAATAGAACATTTTTCTATTTTTTTATCTTCCTCTCTCCATCATTATTGGCAGCCTACACACCGCCCCTCTCCCATCAAACCACGCGTCAGCTGTTTCCTTCCTAGCCTCATCCATCTCTCCGGCACCACGTGTCACGTCTTCAACCCTTGGATCATCGTTGATCTCAGTCGTCCATCTTCGCGCCCATCCCCCTGCAGTTTGATCAACTTCAATAACCACCGTTGGACCATCGCCACGTGGCACCTGCAACTTCACACTCACCAGCTTTCTTCGTCTCTGTGCGTTTCTAGTGGCAGCTTCAGCACGCGTAAGTTCCAACGGGTTTGTTAGTTTTCGACCAGCTTTCGACGACACCACCGCCGCCGCTCTCTTCCACTGTCGTCTAGCCCTGTTGTCGCAGTTAGATTCGAGATGAGACCGTCGTGCAGCCTGGTTCTTTTCGTCATGCTGTTGTAGTTCGAGCGCCACCCACAACGAGTTTTGGGACGAGCTCGCTTGAGCTCGTCGTTTCGTCTCATCTCACTCCAAGACCAAGTGTAAGCTCTCCCTTTTCGTTCTAATCTTCATGGGTAAGCCTTTCATCCCTCTAAAAGCTTTGTTTCCAACCATCAATAGAGTTTTCCGGCGATGGGGGTTTTTAACCCGTTTCTTGTTTCGTAGTTTTCAAGAGCTAGAGGAGTCCGTTCGCAAAACCGATACCAGTTTCATGACCGGGAGAGAGAAACGAAGAAAAAAAGGTAAAGTTTGTTGGGTATGGTGGTGACGCGCCACCGCCAGCTGGCCACGCGTCGCCGCACTCCAGCAACCCGTCGCCAGCTTAGTTCTTTGACCCCGTTCCCGTGGTGAGCTCCGTTTTGGCTAGTTCGGCTTCGTTTGCTCGTTTCGTTGACTTTTACTCGTGTTTCTATGTTTATGGGCTCTCGGGTTTCATCGTTTCGACTCGTCCTTTAGCTCGTGGGTCTTTGTGGTGTTTCGATCAAGTCGTCGGGAAGGTAAGGAGTTTCATTATGAACCAGATTTGTAGATTAAAGCATGTGAATAGGGGCATGTTATGATTTACGAGAATTGAATGTTGGTTGACTTGTTACATGTATGTGTTGGTGTTGTGATTTACTTTTTGGACTGATTATTACTCGTGGTAGAATGGAATCGTGTGTAGCTCGTAAACTGTTAAGTTCCTGTTTGTTGTATTCATGTGATCGTATCATCATTCCCCGATTTGTATCTTTTACTTGTATACGTGATGAACTGTTTATGTGTTTAACCTTTCGATTGACTGGTTTGCCTTGAGTTTATGCATGCTTCATTGTTGTTGGCTTCATCTATGTTTGACTGTATACGTGCTGTAATGATTATATGCTCGATTTCTTTATTTTGCCACCTAAGGGTTTGTTCGTAGTTGTTATGTTCGGTGTTAGAATACTAGGCTCGGTTATCGTGTTATTAATTTGACTCGCTAATGCCCATTAAGAACCGATCGAGGATATGAATCCTCTTTACTTAAAGACACGGTGGATGGGTTGCACTAACCTACAATTTGACTCTTACATCTGACTAAGGGGTCGAATCTCATCCACATGTCACCTTATGTGCGGAACAACGAGTTTCTTGGTTGTTGAGTACACGTTGCGGGTTGCACCAACCCTCGGATAGGCAGGTTGCACTTGCCTAGACTAGGCTAGATCTCATGTGACTCTAGTGCTAGTTATATCTCTCTGTACTACTCGTGGAACCTCATATGCTGTGTGCATGGTCCCACCAGTTTACCCGCCTAGTTCGTTGGAAGGGGAGTCTGTCATGCCTTACTTGACCTCAAGACTACTAGAAGAGGCCACTGGGACAGATGAAGGCGCGGAGGAATGCCTGTCGGTGAGCCTGCATGCATTTGTGAGGATGTTATCTGCAGGCAGGTCGGTCCTCCTACATGCTAGGGGTTAGTAGATGGTGCCCCAAGCCCGAGGTTTAGGGACCATGCAGTTTCCCTCACTTGTGGCGCTCCCTGATAGGGTCAGGTGATTTTATCGGCATTCGAGTATGTCCTTGCTGACACGACTCGTGTGTCGCTGTCTTGACCCGAGGTTTAGGGATCCTGTGTGGTTCTCTCACTCGTGGTCCTCCCCGACAGGGGTGACTTTTGTCATTTGTGTATTGCCTTATGGATACGCTATCAGAGTTGCACAGCGGGAGCGTGGCGAGTCCCTGATGTAGGTCAGGCTACCCTCGGAGCATTCGGGTATGTTTCTGTTGATACGCTATCAGAGTTGCGCAGCGGAAGCGTGGTGGATCCCTAGTATAGGTCAGGCTACCCCTAGACAGTTGTGAATGTCTCCGCAAGCACAACATCGAGACATTTGTGTATGTCTCCACTGTTGCAGTTTGGCGGGTCCCTGACAAAGGTCAGGCTACCCCCGAGACATTTGTGTATATCTCTGTGGATACAGTATGGGACGTGTCCCGACCCGAGGTTTAGGGAACTTGTGTATCCCCTTACTCGCGGTCCTCTTCTGACAGTGGTCAGATGATTGCTCGGCATTTAGCTATTTCTTGCTCACGGCTTGCACGTCGTCGTTTGACATTGTTTACTCGTGACTGGCCTGGGGGCCGGGCACGCATGTGCGAGGCACTTAGTTTCAGTTATCGTATCTTCTAATTTATTTCTGATTGCATGCTTAACCTCATGGTGGGGCTCCTTACTGGGTATATTTCGATATACTCACCCCTTACATTTTCAGGTACTAATACTTTATGTTAAACTTTATGTTTTTAAACTCTATTGGACTGTATTTGTTTTGAACTATCGGGATCCCGAACCCTATTTTGCATGTTTTTGAACTATTAGCTATGTTTCATGATTTTTACTAGTTTTACTTGGAAATTACATGTGATGGTTAAATTGATTTTGTGGATTTTAAATGCATGTACTTGTAATATCTCATTAAAGTATTTTAGGAAGTTGGGTCGTTACACTAAATTTGAATAATTTTTGCCACTTTGGTAGAGAAGGCATATTCAAACATTCGAAACATACAAGTTATCTTTTAGATTAAGTCAACTCACATCTCTCACACAATCTAAAAATTCTAAAAGAAATAAGATATATAAACTAAATTACACCGTGTTCATTTTATACTTCAAATTTCATTTCGATCTAAATACTTTTTTTAGTAAAATACAATTAGTCAAATTCACCACTTCTTGATTTATTGACATATTTATGAGGTTGAGTTATCGTTCTTACAAGTTTATATATATTTTTAAATGTTGTTGTTCTTTCAATAAATCTTAAGTTAAAATATTATCCTTTTTTTTTTTTTAAATAGAGTTTATAATTAGTCTATATAATTTTTAAAAAAATTTGTTAACTTAAAAAAAAATTACCCTCTATTATTATTTTTTTCTATAAATTTGAGAAATTATGCATACCTTATGGTCTTATTTGTATTAAAGTTATTATTATTGAACTAATTTCAATACAAAAAACTTGAACTTTAAAGTTCTCATGACAATAATTTAATTTTTAAGCCAAATAATGGAACTGGACATTTGAAGGTATTTGAAGTATTTTAACCTCGATCTTAAAATTAATTGTTACCATTATTTTATAATTAAATTTTCAAAACAATGTTCATTGGCTTTTAGTTTTCTTCTATAAATTTTATAAACGTATTCTCATCATGTTTTATAATTTTATATGGCAAGTATTGATTTTCATAAATAATTTTAGGTTGCATTTTTTAGGTAATGTTTAGTAAATCCCTTTAACAATGTTCATTGCCTTTTCCCTTTCTTTTTTCTTCAAGGCAGATTGTATAGTATTTCTTACCAAAAATTGGTACACTTACTCATTATTTAACTAAAGATAATGATTAACCAATCATTGACTACTATTTAAACCAATTGTATATTGTTAAACTAATAAATTCTTTATATAAAAATAATAATAATAAAACTAATAAATTTTTGACGTGGTACCATTAAAAGTTCACATAAATGAATTAAAAAGGAAAAAAAAAATTGTAGTCGTTAGATTTGGAATTTAATTACCATTTGATTGCTATATTTTAAAATTGAACATTTTTATTTCTCAATTTCAATAATAATTACTTTTAATTCTTGAAATAACAAAATTATTAGTTATCTGATGTAATGTTGACTAAAATGATGATTAAACTTATTTAAAATTTTTAATATATTAATGAAGTAATTATTTTAGTTTATATGTGAATTTAAAATTTTTAAAAAAAAGTATATATAAAAAGTCTAATAGTCAAAGATATTCTCTATAAAAAAAATAAAAAATAAAAAATAAAAATAAAAAGTCAAATATAAAAATGCTTAATTTTAAAATATAAAAATTAAATTTATACGAAATCTCAAACCTTGAGATTAAAAAGGTAATTTTTTATTTGATGAATTTATACCATGTGAACTTTCATTCTTCCCACTGGCATAATTGTCAATAATTAGCAGCCCTTCACACCAAAAGTTGAAGGACCAAAAACTTGTACCCTTAATATATATATATTTTTAAATATAAATAGAAGAAGAGAGACCACAGATAATTAAATAAGAACCTCATACTAATTTTTAGTATTTTAGTTTAACACCATGTCAAAGATTCGCTCTTAAAAAATCAATATTTAGTAGTGAAATTATGGGTTCCAATCCTCATCTTTAATTTTATTCTACAAAATGAATAGAGCTTTGATAATATTATATATGATTAAAAAATCAAGATTAGGTTACCATTTCCTAAATCATTATATATTAGGCCACGTTTGATAACCATTTTATTTTTAGTTTTTGGTTTTTGAAATTTAAGTCAACTATCATACCATATATTTTTTCTACATAGATATCTACATCTTATCTATATTTGCAAAAACTAAACCAAAATTTAGAAGAAAAAAAATAGTTACTAAAAATTTATTTTTATTTTTGAAATTTGATTAACATTCACTTTTTTTTTTTTTTTAAGAATGATAGGAAAGATGGAGTACATGGTAAGAAATATGCGTAAACATAATCTTAAATTAAATTTTTAAAAAATTAAATAATTATCAAAAGAAACTTAATGTGTTATTTCTTCTTCAATTCTTCTTCTTCAACTTTCTCGTTGTTTGTTAATCTTATACTCTGATTATGGTTCAATATTCAAAATAAATATGATCCAATGTGTCACAAAAAAGATTTATATACCTATTTAAAAAAAAAAGATTATATATACCTTCCACTTTCATCCAAATTAAAACAAAAAAGGAGAAACAATAGGTAAAAACCAAAAGAAATGTTGTTATATTATATGTACATTCGAGTTTTTTTATTTTTTATTTTTATTTTTTGTAGACAGTCGTACATAAACAACAACTTTTTAGTAAAATAAAAGAGAAAAATAAAAATAAAAATAATATAAAATATAAAATATAAAATATATATGATAAAATATCATTTTTGTATCATCAAATTCCATCGGTTATAGTTTATATTTTCTAAATATTTAATTTAAGTTTAAAATTTGTCTCTCTTTCATTTATCTATATATTTATTTATTGGATATTTAAAATACAAGCACCAAAATAAAATAAATTTTAAAATATAAAAACTAAATTATATTTTTAACATGTATTTAATGAATTTCAATACAATTTAATTTCCAACCTAGAGTAAAAAAAGTTTTAGCTTCTTCTTTTTCTAATTCAACGACATTAAAAGTAGCTCTCTTAATTATTAAGTGGTACGGATCTAAGTTTTGACATATTGAAATATGAAATAAAATATAAATGAAATTTGAGTATTTAAAAAAATGAAAAAAGTGTTTTGAAAGTGATAAGTGAAGGAATGGTTTCACGTGTGAGGTCGGAGAGGACGGTGACGGAGCGTGCGCCATGTGCTTTGCTGCAGTATGAGACCACACTTTATAATATTATTATTTCTTTTTTTATTTTTTTTAATTTTATTATTGTAATAATTAATAATTAATATAAATAAATAAATAATATTGATTTTTAGATGAGAATAAAAAGTTGTGTTTGCTCAACCTCCGGATCTTGCCTTCTCATTTCCTTCTTTCTTTTCTTCCATTCTCTCAAACTTTGCTATATATTCTCTATCATTTCACTTCCAACTCTTTTCTCAACCAAAACACACATTTCTCTCGTTACTAATATGACTTCATGGAAGAAAACCATCACTACTCCATTTCGAAAGGCGTGCACCATCTTCAACCAGAACTCGAGAGATCCTAAAAAGTCACACTCCAACTCAGGTGAGGCTTCTCGAGCCTGGTTGTAGTATCGTCATTTTACTTTTTATTTTTAGTTCAACAATTGGGAATGAGTGAATTTGAATTTCACGAAAACAGATTTATGTCAGATGAGTTAATGTTTCCTATTTGGGATTTTGCAGAGCAAGAAAAACGATTGGATGTGAGAAATCTTCAAGGAGAGGTGATGGCATGTGGGTATGAAGACGTGCATGTGATGTGGTCTATTTTAGACAAGGCCAATTCTACCGGTGCTGCTAATGCTACCGGCTACAATATAACTTCTTAATCGTCGCAGTTGTTGTCATGATCGATAAATGTCGGTTTCTTAATTGTTGTATATAAAGCATAGTATGTCACTCTCTATGTAATTTCTGAGTTGGTGATTTTGTTATGTGTAGGGAAGGAATCCCCATGATTTGAAGCTCTTAATCATGGTGAGATTTAAGGTTTTTTATTACCCAAGTTTTAATTAATGCAAGAAAATAAAAAAAAATAAAAACTAAATCTCCTTCTCTCTCTCTTGTAAATGGAGCCTTATCTCTGAAAAGGATATTCAGATCTGATTGGTTGGTTATATTTAGTTATACTTTTATGTACCACTTTTCAAGGACTGAAATTGAGAGGATATGAAAGGAAAGGAGTTTGGGTTTTTGTGAATTACTTCTTTCTTTTGTTGTAAATTACACTTATTATAATTTAATTTCTTTTTTTTTAGATTTAAATTCTTCTTTGTTTCTATTTAATGATATATTATATTTTGACATGACATGTAGTTTTAATCATTTGCTTTTTGGTTACTCTCATTAAAAAAAATATTTGCTTTTTTTCATAGGTGTTTATAGAGAATAATTATAAAGTTTAAGATCGTGAAATTTTAGCCAAACATATAAATTGATGAAGAACTTCAATTGAATAAATATGTAATAATAAATATAATAAAAAGTTAGATTTGTTAAATTATTGTTTCTTAAATATATACGGATTAAATTGTATAATTATATCTCTATATTCATTTTTGTTTCAATTTGATCTAGATTATA
>JBBMKA010000021.1:6932872-6943036 GCA_037833695.1 Sechiopsis laciniata | reverse complement strand
AGTGACAAAAACAAAAGGTTGAATTACTATCAGGTTACATTTATGAAAAAGTAAAATCAAAAGAATTCTAACCACATCAAAACAAATAGAGCGCGAATGACATTAAATATGATCTAATATCCAAGATCGAGAGATTGTTGGTCTCACTTATCGTTGAATTCAAAATAAAAAGAATTCTAACCATACCCAAAGAAGTAAAAAACTCCAGTAACATTATGTATGAGAGTATGATCTAATATCCATAACTAAGAGGTTGCGGATTCAAACCACGAACCCCACACTTGAATTCAAAATAAAAAGAATTCTAACAATCAAAACCCACCATTTCACATAACACAATACAAGAGCACATCATAGAGCCAAACCTCAAATTTGGGACAACATAGTATATAACAAAAGCTGAAAAAAAAAAAAAAAAAGCCTAGGGTTCGTTATTCCTTTACTATTTTCCCTACCAAAACAAATCTATTTTTCAATTGTAACATATATGATCCAAAATTCAAAATCCACTTTCACCTCCGCCGCCAACGCCGCCGTTCACCGGTCCTTTTCATGGTGATGGGTTGGTTAAAATGGGTTACTCTGTTTTTTGCTCTGTTTCTCTGCTATAGAAAACCTGTGGCTGTCAGACATTATCATTTCTGACCGTAGGTACACCAGATCCGACGGCTGTACATCGCTCCATCTCTGCCTCCCCTGCACCACCACCGCCGCCATCGCCACCCTTGGCCATCCCATAATCCGGTGGTCAAATCTATTCCCATTCTGATTCTGATTCATTTTCCCCTCCGGCAATAGTAGCCCATCTTTCCAGTGCCGATCGAAGCCTCCGAAAGCCACCGTTTCGCCTTGTCTCAACAATGCCAGATCCCTGAGACTGGACTCGCCGCCGGCTCGGTTCCCCCCCACCGACGAATGTCTGCCGGAGACTCTCCCGGATCCAGCTCTCCCCTGTTCTAAGCTCAACGCCACATTGTTGAGAAATACATTGACGTCTACTAACAAAACGTCTTCTGGGTCGACTCTGAATCGGCAGAGAGGGCAAGTGGAGTGGGCGTCGAGCCAAGTATCCACGCATTAGACATGGAAGCATGCTTGCATTAAGGGAGGAGTCTCGGAATCTCAATTTGCTCGAATTTGTTGAGGCAAACGGCGCATTCCAGCTCTTCATTATGCCCGATGATCAACGACCCGAATCGGAATATCGGCAGCGATTCGATTATGGATTGCTCGATGCCGGAGTTCTTTCCTGCTGTGAAGCTCGGAACGCCGGCCATGGAATTCGGGTGTCTCCAAAATCCGACCACCACTGCATTTCCACGGTTGCAGTGCTTGGCGTAGATAAGGAGAAGGAAGGTGATGGAGAAAGTGGTGATGAGAAATACGACCACCACCGCCGCCGTGCTCGGCCGGAATGGAGAGTAAATGGGTTTCTCCTCCGGCGGCGGCGGCTGCGGCTGCGGAGATGAAGCAGCAAGAAAATGGGTTTTCTGTATGGATTTGAAGCGATGTGGAAATGGGTGGGTAAGGGAAAGGTTTAGAGATTGGGCGGCGGCGGCGGCGACGGGGACCGGAGAGACGACGGTGAAGAGGAAAAACAGAGAGGAGAAGAAGGAATTGGGAAGGGCAAATGTCTGAATCAAACAGAGGAATGAGTTATATGGAAGGGAGGAAATAGAAATTTTTAATTTTAATTTTTGTCCTTTTACTAAAATTAAATTTAAAAATATTTGTTCTATAATAAATAAATATGATATTATCAATATTTATTATATAATATTATTTTTTTTATAATTACAATATTTTGTATTATTAATCCATTATTATGTATTATTAATACAATATTATAGTAATAATATCTTATAATTATTAATACATATAATTTTTTTTTTTTTTTTTGCCTAACATTGTAAATAATTTTTCAATTTGAAATATTCTTAAAAAAAATCCCTTTGTTTTATTTTTAGACTAAAAAACATGTTCTATAAAAAAAAAAGGACTAAAAATAGTTTTTTAGTCATTTTTTTGGGGAATAAAGATTCAGATTTGGGCATGGATGTGTGGATGTGAGTTTGGAGAGATCATTTAACAAACTCCTATCTTTATCTCATATTATTTTTTGTCAAATTAATCATTTAGGAGCTATTTGGTTTGGGGGAAGTGGAGAGGAAAAGGAAAGAAGTTGTGAGAAAACCTTGTTTGAATATGAATGTTTGTAGAAGAGGTTGCAGAAAAACTTTGTTTGAATATGGATGTTTGTAGGAAAAGTTGGAGGAAAACCTTGTTTGAATATGGATGTTTGTAGGAGAGGTTGCATGAAAACCTTGTTTGATTATGGATGTTTATAGAAAAGGTTGTAGGAAAATCTTATTTGAATATGGATGTTTGTAAGAGAGGTTATTGAAAACTCTGTTTGAATATGGTTGTTTGAAAAAGAAGTTAGATTTTTTTTTTTGTAAAGTTAATATTTAAGGTTGATGTTTTTTAAATTAATATAATAATTAACTTTTTCTCATAGAACATATAATTTTAAAAAAAAAAAAAAACAATTTATATATTAATTTCATTAATAACTTTAACAAAATTATTATCATAATTATAATGTTACAAGGGAAATTGTAATAGATAATCTATTCTAACAAAATAATTACAAATCAAGTCAAATTTGAAAATATTTGCATGTAAAAAATATGGTATTATTAATACTCATTATATGATATTATTTTATCATTAATACAGTATTTTGTATTATTAATACAATATTATATGTTATTAGTATAGTATTGTATACTAATATAACATTATGTATTAATAATACTGTATAATGATCCAAAGTAGCAGCTTTAAGTGTGTAACAAAAAATATTCAATGCAAGGAAGAAAAAAAATATATATTAGTCATTTGTAGAATCTTAATTTAATATATTTCAACCACACAATTTTGTTATTAAATAAATGTACTTCTAAAAATGTAATTAAATACTTAATAAAATATATAAGTTCAGTATATCAAACTCATATGGTAAATTTTCTAAGAATATGAGTACTAAGTTGAGTTCAATGGCATGATGTATGATCCAATAACTAGGAAGTTATGAGTTCAAACTCATGAGTGGTTGAATTAAAATTGCTAAAAAAAAAAGAAAAAAAAAAAACTCATGCCAGAAGTTTTACTCATGATTTTCAGAGCTCAATAATCCTTCCTCTAGATACAACAGCATAAACATAAGCATGTCAGTACAGTAAAACTTGTCAACAGACCTACCATATGAACTTCATTCTCAGAGTTCTATCTCTATTTAACAGCTAGACAGGGCTTACGAATGAAGAATCGCTTCGAAAGCCGCCCTTAAGTTGGAAGTTAAAAGCATGTTAAATTTGATCATGTGTTAGAACAGCCATAAAAATTGTCTAATAACACAGAATTGTGACGAATAATTTACCTCCACAGGGAAAGTCGATGCTGTTCGATGACGATACACATGAGACTCTCAACTACCGCGACCGAAAAACATATTATCGAGCAGTCCTCTCTTCTTTTGCTTCAAGGGCATCTACTTCCTCGTTGGATAGAAGATCAACGATTGGTTCGTAAAGGTCCCAGTCCTTTCTTTTCCTGTTGCATTTTAGTGTATACGATCATAAGCACCAAATTTTTATATTCTTATAAGTCAGCTGCAATGAATCATAGAAATGCACTTATGGCAGGAGTTAATGTTTTAATTAAGACAATGGTCTAAGCTCCGATTAAACATACTTTCACTGACTTTTGAACTTTTAAGTTTTAACTAATTTTTAAGCTAAAACTGGCGAATATTTTTTTTTCTATATCCGTAAGTGCCGGAGCCAACTTATGCACCACTTAACTATTCTCACGGAATAAATTAATTGACCTTATAACATTGGACTATTAAGAAAACCTGTAAAAAATTAATTTCTAGATGACTACCATATGGTTTGAACTCACACACTTTTGATTCTCTAAGGCCAAGATGATTTAAAATGCGAGAACAGATAAGTTTAAGATATATTTAAGGACAGAACATAAATAATAAACATAAACTACTACTTAAAAGAATTAAAATTTAAAAAGTATGCAATAATCTTAGGAAAATGGTTATGGCGACAAAGAACAAATTATATCTTTTTCTTTGTGCCCAAAAGATGGAAAGCCACAACCCCACCAAGTGTTCTATGATTGACATCACAGCATGTCTAGATATAATTTGGGAATCTTTTTAAACCTTTAGATAAGTTGTCATTCACATGAGCATCTTATGTTATTCCCCAGAACAAAATACACCCTAAACTTCTAGGTCGATGTTGAAAACAAAGTCGCCGGATGCCAGCGAACAAACATAACTGGCAGTATTAAAAAAAAATGGTAGATTTATACACCATATGCTTTCTTAGGTTATACGAGAGAGAGAACAAAAGGAAAATCCATGAGGAACAAGGAATAAACTAATAATTCAAAAAAAAAAAACTAACCGAACAACACTTGATCTATGACCAAATAACTTCATCATGTCCACTGAAACACCTCCAATTTTACTGTTGCACCAAACAGAGAAAGATGGTTGCAAACGACAAGTGAATGAAAATAAAGATTTAGTTTCCCTCCAAGTCCCTGGTTACAAAAGAGAATGAGGAACATTGCACTGAGTTCGAACGAATATATAATAGATACCTCGTTGAAACATGCTCGAAACCCCGGCGGCCCTTCTTGATCATTCTGCTTTCTCTTGCTGAAGCAACATTCTGCACAGCTATCTGGAAGTGGAACATAGAAACAGTGGAGATGCAGTGATGAAATAAATCATTCAGATTGTGAACAGAACTGAAGAAACTAGTCTTTAGGAAAGGCAGGCTTAACAAGCAAAAAAAAAAAACAAACCTCATAGAGCTGTTCTCTTATCGCAAAAGCAATGGCAGGCTATCTCACAAAAAAAATGAAATTCTCATGGTATAAAAAATACTAAATAGATAAAGAAGAATATGTAGAGGAGACTTCAAGTGAATATAGCTCATTGGAAATCAATCCGTTTAAAGTGGGATGCAGCCTTTATATGACAGAGGAACCAATTTACATGAAATAAAAGGTTGATTTTGTACATTTTCGTATTCAGTTGTTCTTTACTTACTCCTACTTCAGGGTCTTCAATACCCAAATCTTTGCATAATGTCCTGGAGAGCTCTTCAGGGTCACTCTCATAGTTGTTCAAGTCCTAAAAGACATATCATTATGCATAAGCAAGCTTAATAAATATTTTTTCCAGTCAAATGTGTCAAGAGTATGTTAAACTTTACCCACAGAAACTGATCCTTTATGAGCGTATTGTTCACTCGAAGATCAAGCTAGAAAAGAAAAGGAATTGCATTATTTGGCATCAAGCTGTAATATAATGATAAAGGGAGGAGAACGTCAAGAGAAGAGATTGGCGTTGTAATGCTAATGAGACAAACCTTGATCGAAACAATCTTTTCACCAGTATACATATCTTGACCTTCAAGGGATCGAAATTCTGTAAGTTGTGACTGATAAGCAAAACCCAAGAGAAAACATGAGAGAATTTGATGGACGATGGCAAGTCAAGATGCCATGACAAATATTGATTTAAATTAGGTCTTGTTAAAATCTATAAAAAAAAAAAAAAACATGGTTTAGTGTGACCATTCAAAAGGTTTGATGACTTCCTTACTTGGATGGATTGTGCAATTTGTGTTATAAATGCTGGGGGCAGCTTTAAATCTTTCACCGTCCTCTTCGCAAAGACAACCACCTCTGAATCGGGATCTAGAGTAAACATAAAATATGATGAGGTTATTGAATATATTATCAAAAGACCAAAAAATGCATTTTCAAGTTAACCCTCAAGGGTGCGTATGGTGTTTGGGATGTTTTATGATAACCACGGAATTCATGTAGTTCTTGTTTAACAACCATTTCGTTTTTTGAAAATTGAACATGTTTTCCCTTAATTTTCTCTACAAAGATTTTCATCTCTTTTTTTTTAGATTTCAAAACATTACTTGGTTTATGAAAACGTTCCTAAATGGTAGATAACCAAACAACAGAATATTTAGATAGAAGTAGTATTATAGACTTAATTTTAAAAAACTAAATGGCTATGAAATGGGGCCTTAAAGAACTGTGGTTGTCTCGTAATGCTAGCCTCAAAGTTGACAAAACCTCTCGAAACATTAGTGGGGTGGGTTATGAACGTAATGTGGGAGGACCGAATACCCAATTATTTCAAGCAGTTATTTAAAAAGTGTGCATAGGCATCTCTCTCAAAAGTTAGGAACCATTAGTGAAGCATGCCCCAAGTGCCTAAAGCTTCTTTTTTCTTAAGTTCTCTTTAAATTCTTTTAGTAAGAGTGACAAATATTCTTAAGAAAATGTTTATTTTCTCCGTAAGGCATAATCTCTAGCAAAAGCTCTAATTTCTTATATTTTTCAATATATTAATAAACCAAGCTTTCAAGGAGAAAATTGAAAGGGCACACAAGTGCACAAAAAAGGTACCCAACAAACTACAAAAAGGCCATCAATCTAAAATAATGAAAGCTAGTTGATACGTACAAAAATCCTTTGTCATAAAAGTTCACACAATAGCATAAAAACAAGCCTACCAAAAGATTTTTATATTCTCTCTGAATAAAGGATTCAGCAAAATGTCCTCACATATCCCAGTGTAGTCCCTACCGCATGCCATAAGACACCAAAAAACGAGTAAAAAAATGCACCAAAACGACTGAGTAAAGTGGCAACTCTTCAACATATGGTCTAGGTACAGAGAACACACTTGCACCGGAAAGAAGGACGAAGGATGAGCATCTCTGCATATAATATAAAGTATTGACTTTCCCATGTAAGCTAGACAAAAACTTAATCCTCTTGGAGATCTTACACTTCTAAAGTGAGGAAATCCAAGAGGTTTCAAGAGGAAGTGAGGAATAATCAAAAGATGGAACAAAAAACGGGAAGGAAAACCCAGAGATGTACAAGGAGATCGAGTGCGATGATCCTTATTCCCTCATTGAAGACAAGCATCTCTAAAAGGCGAAAGTAAGGTAGAAACCTCAGACAATTCCATCTTTTGTAAGAGAACAATGAAACCCGAAGACAAAAGAAGGAGAAAATTCGTCCACATGTGACAAAACTGAGGAAATGAATAGGAATTTTATATTTAATAGGTGGGAAATGGGGAGCAAAAGGGTTTCATCCCCCACCCAAAAAAGTCTTCCCAGGAATATATATTTGAGTCATCCCCAATGAAACATTTGAAAACTAGAAGAAATAGTGGAAAACAGATATATTTTCCGATGGTTTTAGAGGAACCCACAAGCTTTCCCCCAAGACCCAATAAAAAAGATGAAGCCATGGCTCATAATGACTCTACACCACACAGAGCCACTGGCTACCTAGAGAACCCCTTAGCTCATAATGACCATCGCTCATATTTTCCAATGGTCTTGTTTCGATGTCTCAGACTCAGAAAACTGCTACCCAAAACTCTAATAGCCTCGAAACAACTTCTCAACAAACCAAATGCAACCATCCCTCCTCATTGACCTCCTCCCACAAGAAAGCCCTCATAATCATTTGAGGTTCTCACCAACCGATACAGGAATTCTAATAAGGTAGAGAAAGTCAAGCAAAATCTCAGATAAAACTATTTAGTTAAGAGTAAGTCATCTTCTTTTGGAAAATGAGGCATTTCTCCAAGCAAGATACTTATGAACCTTGACCAAAAAGAGGCACCCATCAGATTATGACTATGACCAAGAGGGAGAGCTAAATAGGAAGAAGGAAGCACACTCACCTCACACCCATAAAAGTTGCCCATGAATTCAACTTGGAAAAATTGCAATCAATACCACTGATGAAACTCTTGCCACTATTAATCTTAAATTCATAACACTAATTTTATTTTATTTTTTTTATAAATTTTAGGTTAAGTTACAAATCCCTAGACTTACAAGTTTGTATCTAGTATATTCCTTGAACCTTAAAAAACTCCTTATAGGTCCCAAAATTTTCAAGTTTGTGTCTAATGGTCTCTGTGTATCTAATTGGCCCCAAAATTGTCGATTGTGTCTAATGGGTAATATACACAATTAAGAGTTTCGGGTCCTAACACAGAAAATCAAATAGGCACAAATACAACCGATTTTTTTTTTTTTTTATATTCGTGACTGTCTGGGCCAGTTTGTGCTCACCTCGACTAATGTCACGGAGCTAACCCTAAAACATTTGAATGTCAAGGAAACTTGTAGGAAATTAATTACTAGGTAGGTGGCCACTATAGATTGAACCCTTAAGCACTCCAATGCCCTCTTTGACCAATTGAGTCCATACAACCGAAAACTAACTCATATATAAAAATTAAATGAAGTTCGCAAAAATTTTCATTGAAGTATAAGCAGTACGATAACATCGTGGTAAAACTGTAATTAATTTCAGTTTTCCAAGTCAGAAATCATAAATTTAGGGAGATAAAAAGAAACCCTAAATTCGAACAGTCAAGAACTGAAACTTCGCTACACATCAAACAAAATTGATTTAAAAAGGAAACATTAACAGACATGGAGCAATTATAAACAATCAAAATTACCAGAAGGGTTCCAAGTGAAAGCATCTTTAAACCTCTGACCGTCGATTTCAATGTCCAAACGAATCGGCACTAGATTCTCCGCCGTTGGACTTGGATAACGATCGAAAACAGTAAGAACATATAAAACCACAAGAAAGAGAAATCGATGGGAAGAACAATGGTGGAGCTGAAAGAGAGAAAGAACTTACATCCTGAACTTGAAAGGGGTTTTTGAGTGAGCTGAGGCCGAAGCTTTCATGGCTAATGGATTCTCTAATTTTGTTATGATTCCAGATTTTGATTCTGTGACTTTCACAACGATTGCACCGCGCTTCTCTGAGTTTGGATCGTTTTTTTTTTTTTTTTTTTTTTTAAATTATTATATCTGGGGTGGGTGGTTATTTTACCATTAAGATTATGTTTGGTTAAGTATACTCATAATCAATGTTTTTTATTTTATTCGAGTATAGCTCTAACAATGTCTTAAACAATTTAGTAAATAAGTTATTATACATTTGAATCTTGTCAATTGCATATGTTGTTGAATTAAAAATATGTGTATATATATTAATTATTTTTCTAATTGATTGAACGTAACAAAAATTAATATGAATCCTCGATCATCAAAATATAGGTTCAAATTTCTCAATTCCTACCTTGTACTAAAAAAAGTTGTTTTTTTCAAACTCTGTAAACTAGATTCAAACTTATGACTATAACCTTTTTATGATAGTTGAGTTATAATTTCATTGACTTTAATTTTGAGGTTTTATTAAGATTTATCGTGAGAGACTAAATTGAAAGAGAAAAAAAAAAGAAAAAATAAATAAAAGTTAGCAAGAACATAGTTGAAAAAATAAATAACGGTTAGCAAGAACATAGTTAATTGCTATAATTAAATGTATTAGAGAATATGTGGTTCTACCTCAAAATTAATTGGCAGTGAGAGGACTAACTCATATATTTTATATTAATGTTGGACTCTCCACTTTACGAATGTAGGACAATTGTGAGATCCTAATATGGCTCACTCCCCATTTTTTCAATGTGGGACAATTGTGAGATTCTACATGCTCCATCAAGATGGTGTCGCTTTTGGAGCTCACCAATCTTAAATCAGATTTCAATTTTATTTTTTATTGGACCGATACACGTTTAGGTTTTATGGGCTATGATACCATATTAGAGAATATGAGGTTTCACTTCAAAACCAATTGGTAATGAGAGAAATAACTCATATCTCTTTTATATTGATGTTGGACTGTCCACTTTTCTAATATGGAACAATTGTGAGATTCTAACAAAATGATAAATAAATTATGAATTTAAATTATTTTTCATCCTTTAACTATAATTGAATTGAGTGGCGGTTAAGTGCACGCCATTTAATAAAAGTAGTCGGAGGAATGCCATCAAGCTAGGAAAACTTGCTTTTAGTTATAAGATCTCGCAAACAAGATAATTAATCAATCTAAGATTGAGGTGCAATGTAAGGACCCGACCCAAATCAGGGTCTAAACCTAGGTCCTTAACTCTAAATGCATGAAAACGGTGTTCGACACTTA
>JBBMKA010000021.1:6903554-6932195 GCA_037833695.1 Sechiopsis laciniata | reverse complement strand
GGGATTGAAAAATTCCCAATAAGTATCAATGGTTCAATGACCAAACTGCCCTTCAATTTGAAATAAAACACAAAACTCTTGTTCATTTAACTTCTAAAATGTGGGGTTATTACATGCAAAGACTTTAAAGGCTAGGAACGGTCTTTCAAAAAGAAAGGGATTGTCTCGGTTCGTATCTAATTTTAGTGTTTGGTAGTAATTCAATTCAACACGATCAAGGTATTTAGCTCTCATTTATTTGAGAGCAATAGTAAAATCTATGTAGGATTTGTGATTCCCTCCCTAAATTTGTATTAAAAAATTATAATTGATTTTAACAAAAAAAAATGGGGAGTTTAAGTTCTAAATTTAGTCCATAAATTTACAGTTAAATGTCTCTTTATTCACAATAATGAAAACACATCAATTTGATCTTTTGTATTCGTATCTATTTGATATTTAAAATTTAAAATGTATGCCTTTAAACCTTTAATTTTAATTAAATAATCTATAAAATATAAATTTGAAAGCTATGTTTAATAAGATTATAAATTTTCAATTTTGTATCCAACTTGATTTTAACTTTTTTTTTTAGTTCATTTAAACAATATAATATACCCATAAATCTATTTGGTAAACGCTACATTGAATTCGTGTGGCAGGAGCTGCTTCCACTTCACCATCATCGAAGCTTTTCTTTCAACTCAACAATGGCTCCGCTCCTTCCCGATTGATTCCCACAACAATGGAGCTCTTCTCCGCCGTCAATCCTTCGCCGGAACTCCATTTCCACCCCCTCCGTTCTCTCTCCGACAATCACCACCTCCGCCCTCCCACTCTCCTCCTCCATCACCGTCGCCGCCCACTCCTCACTCTCTCTCGTCACCGGCTTCTGCATTTCCGAGCTTCCGCCGGCGTCCCGGATCTCCCTGCCACCGTCCCGGAGCAGGCCGGCGGGAAACTGGTGGCGGAACTCATTGGAGCCTTCAATGAGCTCACCGATCGGATGAACCACAACTCCACTAGCTCGTCTGTGATTCTCTTCGTCACTCTCAAGCTCTCGATCCCCATCTTGCAGAGCTTGCCTCCGCTGCCGGACGGCCGCTCTCCTCTCTCTAAGGCCTTGTCCGTGGCTCTTATCCTCGCCGATCTCCAGGTTCTCTTGCACTTTCGAATTGCGGTCCTGTTGTTACTAACTAAGTTGATATTTCGGCTCTGTTGTTCTTAATTGATTGATCGTTAGGGTTGATTTTAAGTATTGTTCAATGCGTAGTAGATTTGATTTCAGAGTTTGTTTGATTAAATCTCATTTAACTCCTTTTCGCTACTGGATTCTTTGCTATTTTCTCAGCTTTCGGGTTAATGTTTCCCTCTCTTCTTTATCAAGTTCAGAAACGTTTAGGGCTGATAGTTAGAAAAGATGTTTGCACTTTTTTTTTTTAAACAAGGCAACCACACCCGTCCCTAGGTCAGGCACCGAAGACATCGAAGGAGTAGTGTCACAGCTGAGTCTCGAATCTAAGATCTTGAGGGGAGCATACCTTCAAAGTCCAAGTTTTCAACCACTGCACCACTCCTTGGGACAGAAAAGATTTGCACTTGCGTCAAGTCATGTTTAAAATTTGATTTGGAATTAGAACTGATTTAGCTAAATAGAGCCAATGTATTTACTCATCATTCAATTCAGCCCATGGAAATTTTGTCAGCCGACGAAGAGAAATAATTAGGGGAACATAGAAGAATTGTTCATCCAACACATCGGTGGAAGACCCATCTAACTTTTTAGTTTGTCCGTAAGGGATAACCTCGTTGGTAGAAGCTTGGGGCCTCCAAGTATGTAGTGTAGTGAACTTAATTGTAAAATCTCTTGTTATCTCTTGAGTCTAGACCTTGAGACGGGCGCAGGAGCCCCCAAGTATATAGTGGAGTGATATACACTTTTGTTATATTCTTGGTGGATGTAGAAACTAATTGAAGAAGAGATGGAACCGAATGCTTTTGTTCCTTATTTTTGCTTTATCATCCCAATAGCATTGTTCTTTACGGAAACTCTCAACAGCCCTTTTCTGAGAATTCCATCCTGCACTTGTTTAATTTCAGACTTTCAGTCATTGATAGATTTTACTACAAACCATTATCACAGATGGATGCTGAAGTTATTTCCACTGGTATTCTTAGAGAGGTTATGGAAGCTGGGGCGATATCCATTCAGGAAGTTAAAAACCAGATAGGCATAAGCACGGCTCATTTACTGCACGAGAGCCTACGTGTGAAGCAGATTCCTTCGAGAGTCGATATTTTTGACGATGATAGTTCGGCTGCTTTAAGAAGGTACTGCCTTACATATTATGATATTAGAGCCTTGATTTTGGACCTGGCTCTGAAGCTTGATATGATGAGGCATATCCAATTCTTACCTAGATACCAGCAGCAAATGCTTTCTCTTGAGGTTTTGAAGATACATGCGCCAATAGCATTTGCTGTTGGAGCTAACTTATTATCACTTCAATTGGAGGATCTTTCTTTTCGTTACTTGTTTCCTTGCTCATATTTTTATGTGGATTCGTGGTTGCGAAGCCACGAGTCAGGAAGTAAGTCTTTGATTGAAACATACAAGGATCAGCTGACACGGTCCTTAAAGAATGATCCTGCATTAGCAGACATGGTAGAAGACATTTCTGTCAAAGGCCGCTACAAAAGCCGATCTAGCACCATGAAGAAACTCCTTAAAGATGGTCGAAAACTTGAAGAAGTTAATGATATTCTAGGATTACGCGTCATATTGACGCCTAAGTCTGGAACAGATTCATCAGAGATGGGTGAGAGAGCTTGCTACCGGGCACGTGAAATTATTAAGTCACAGTGGAAGGAAGTACCTCATAGGACTAAAGACTATATTGCAAGGCCGAAACCCAATGGATATAAGAGCTTACACATGGCCGTGGATGTGAACTACGAGAGCAGCACGAAGCCGTTGATGGAAATACAGATACGAACTACAGAGATGAACAAATTGGCAGCTTGTGGAACAGCATCACATTCATTATACAAGGGTGGTCTCACAGATCCAGATGAAGTTGGTATCCTAATATACACTTGAATTATTTGTCTTGTTCTTTAACATATACACATTGTTAAGTTCGAGATTGACGAGGTTATTTGTCAATGCTTTAGGCAAAGCGGCTCAAGGCCAAAATGTTGGCTGCAGCTGAACTTGCGGCTCTGCATCTTAAAGACTTTCCATCCTCTAATTTTAAAGGCATACAAACTGACCATGGAGGTCGAGTATTTGGCCTCTTAGACAAGAATGGAGATGGTAGAATAAGCATTGAAGAGCTTGCGGATGTCATGGAAGACCTTGGCGTTGGTGCCCCGGGCGAAGATGCACGAGAGATGATGCAACTTCTGGATTCAAATAGCGATGGTTCTCTTAGCTCCGATGAATTTGACTTCTTTGAAAAACAGGTAAATGTTTACCCCTGTATTTCATGGTTATGAGATGATAATGGTTGCATGTTTAGATTCATAGGCTCAGGTTTTCCAAAAACAAGTTCTTAGCTGGTTCTGAAATATGTTAGTTGAAATGCTAGCTCCCTTGTGTATGTTACACATGTTTCATGATTTGGGCATAAAATGAAATGAACTCTTACATAGTTATTAACATATATTTTTTGGTTTTCTTAGGTTGAATTCATACGCAGCTTGGAGAACAGAGATGACCAATACAAGGTCATCCTTAATCATAAACTTCAAAATGACGACGACAGCGGCTTGATACAGGTCTATACTGAAGAGCTCGGTAATCGGCTGGCCACGTAGACTCCGACCGCCATTTAAGGGTAGGAAATTGAGGTTCTTTTGAGTTACATATTTAGTCTCGTTATTGTAAATAAATTGTTTATAAAGTTGAAAAGAAAGTCAATTCATGTGCAGCATTATGATTTGAAAATGTAATCTTAGATGGAAAGAATCCAAATAGGACCAACTGTATCAAATTGGTTTAGGAGATCTGTGTTTAAGTTAGGTTAAATTATGCACAATTATCTTTGAATTTTTGGGTATGTTTCGGTTATGTCCCTAAATTTTGGAATTTTTCATTTTTACCCAAGGATGTTGAAATTTGTTCCTAAAAATACCATTTAACTCCTAAATTTGCCCCCAAAAAGAACTTTTTCGTTGAAATAAATTATGAAAATTATCATAATAGTTGGTGCTAAAAATTAGAGGATGTACCTATTATTATTTGCAATATCTAGGTTATCAACTATCATGGAGTGACTCAATTGATCAAAAAGGGCATTGAGGTGCATAAGGTGATGAGTTCAATCCATGGTGGCTACTTACTTAGAAATTAATTTTTTACGAGTTTTCTTGACATCCAAATGTTGGTCGAAATGCGTAATCGACTAACTCAGACAATCACGAATATAAAAAAAAAAAAATTAGGTTATCAATTTTCTTGTTTGTTACCATTTACATTAAAATTCTTTACATGATCAATTACCCCCAAGAACATAGTTTAAATGACATTTTATATAACTTAATGCTCTCTCAATGTTGTTCGAATCACCCATTTACATGATCAATTTTTATATATCAAGTACGTCAATTTACACAAATTATGTTGTAAATAATGTCATGTATGTCTTTCAATTTATATTAGTCGTTGCATCAATTTTCATCTTATTATAACGAAGAAAAAAAATTCTCAAATTACACAAAGCTTCAAAATTGAAAGGTAAAAATCTCAAATTTTTGCAATATTTGGGTATGGTATAGTTTAACCTTTTAAGTTGAGGATAGAACTATTGCTCAATTATCAAGCTTTTATGATGCAATTGAACTACTGTTCTTTTGTACTTGTCATTGTGTTACAAAGAAGGGGATACTACAAAGGAAACTTCCTGCCATGCAATATTGGGCTCTATCTATTATATCTACATTTGAACGAACTTATGCACTAACCAAATCCTATAACTGGGAATCAATTTCTTCTAAGATGTACTGTTTAATGTGAATGACCTTGAATTAAGCCGTTCGAGCTCGGAGTTCGTGCCCAAATCAGTTGACAACCTTTCACACAACTGCAGGGTTTGAATTGAAATGAATATTAGAAGGTTGATTGATTCAATAGCTCAAGTTTGTTTTTTAAGGAAAACTGTATTAATACGTTATTATAAATACTCGTTAATACAGTATTATAAGAAAATATATATAAATAATCATCAATACCAATGATTATATCTGCTAATTTTTTTTTTTAAAAAAAATTGATTTTGTAATTATTTTCTAGATTTGACTAATATGACAAATTTTCCTTTTTTTAATCTAATACTTCATGTCTTACTATGAATTGTGTACCTGTCTGTATGCTGAAGAATCTCCAAAAGATTTCTTCAATTCAACTACATGAAGCAATGGGCTTATCTCAAACACCTGAGACCAACAGCAGATTTGGTTCTGATTAGCAATCAATCAATATCATCAGATTTCATTAAAATTACATGTAATTCTTCTTAATGAAATATTTACCTCGGCTTCGAATGAGAGATTACTTAGGCTTCTTTGACTTCTTATCTCTTGCATCACTTTCAACTGTAGATGCATAAAATGAAAAGCTATGTTACAGTCATGTTACTGTGTTAATTTATGGCCTTAAAAGCTCCCAATTAATCCATTTCTATGTGAGTGGTTGGAGATATTGACATCTACAAGATTCTTTCAATTCTAAGAACTGAGTACCGACCTTTCCACTTTTCTTTTGGACTCGAAATCCCATATCCATTGCGATACCCTCGATTCTCTCGAGCAATTCCTTGGCAGAAAAGTTGGACGTAAATCTGACCTTCCTCTCAGAAACATCCTGTGATCGATTATTCAGATTAGAATATTTGGTAAGTGGTCGACAACAATCATTTAAGGATCTTCACATTGGTATGATTGTTTTTTGTTTCATGCAAAAGAATTCATACCAATGAAGATATTGACCCTCGCTTACATACCCATGTATTTCCTCTTATCTAGCCGATGTGGAACACGGGTCGAATTCACAACAATTTTAAAACAAACAAACAAGTCAGTACCTCTTGCTCAAATAAGCCAGATAGATCCAAGCTAGAAGACATCCCAATTAACTCAAACGCATTGATAATAGAGGGCGATTCTGGACTGTTTTCCACCTCATATGACTATATCAAAGGTAAAAGCCAAAATCCCATCAGTGAAGAAAGATAGGGAAAGTTGGAGAGAAGACAAGGAGAAATAAATATAGATTGTTTATCTTTCTTTCTTTCTTTCTATATATATATACATATATATATACCTCATCATGCGTTGAGATGGCATCATCTTGATCAATGGGTGGACCCTCTTCATCATCATCATAACAAGGAGAAGCAGGATTATAATCAATCTTGAACCATTCATCCTTTTTAATTTCTGCCATTGTAATCCGTGTATTGTGATTGGGGTCAAGAGTTCTCTTTATCAAATTTTTGACACCTGATGATAACCATTTGGGTATCTGAAAATCCCCCCTCAAAGTCTACAAACAAAAGAAAGAAAAAGAGACAGGGATCTAAACAAATACAGGGCATGTGTATGTTAGATTCTTCCTTCTTTTTTTTTCCTTTTCGCAGTCAGTTTTGTTACCTTTTTTAAAAGTACAGCGAGATTGGTCTCATCGAAAGGAAGACAACCCGTGAGAATTACATACAAGATAACCCCACATGACCAGATATCAGAGGCAGCTCCATTGTATCCTTTATTAGCCAATACCTCTGGTGCTACATAGTTGGGACTTCCACAGGTGGTATGCAGCAAACCATCTTCCTAATGTCATAAACTATTCTTTAATTCAATAATTCTAGTTCTTCAACTGCTAATTAAGTAGCCAAGATCAAGATGAAGATAATCACAAAAGTAGATATATACATATATAACATTACCCTGCAATGCTGTGGTAAAGCACTGAGGCCAAAATCAGAAATCTTAATGTTTCCCTTAGCATCAACAAGCACGTTTTCCAACTACAAGGATTATCAACCACAAGAAATATTTAAAAAAGAAACGCTATAAAAAGTGATTGTATGATTAAAGAAGACCGAAATCGCATGTAAATACCTTGAGATCTCTGTGGCAAACTCCTTTATCATGGCAGTAGCTTACACCATCAATAAGCTGCTGAAATAGTTTACGTCCTTCAGCTTCATCCTCTTTACCTTTCGATTCCTAAAACACACACACGCATGAATCAATAGTAGCGCACTCAAGAATTCAACTGATAACAAAATCAAATCAACATCAGAAAAAGAACGCTTACGATTCTATCAAACAATTCGCCACCAGTAGCGCACTCAAGAACCATAAAAATCTTCGTCTTACTAGCTAAAACCTAAAACATACATACATACAAAACATTCAAATCGCTCATTCGTTCACAAAATCCATCAGAATCACGCACAATCGAATACAATTACAAACCTCGTATAGTCTAACAACATTCGGATGTCTGAGAAGCTTGAGAGTACTAATTTCACGCTTAATCTGAAATCGATTCCGGATTTCGATTGCATCAGTTGATTCAAGTCGCTGATTAAGATAAACTGATGAAATTAAACGAAATGAAAAGCAAACCTGATCGGTGAAGTTGAGACGGAGAATCTTGTTCTTGTCGAGGATCTTGACGGCGTAACGGCGGCCGGTACGGAGGTCGGCGGCCAACTTCACTTTTCCGAAATTGCCCTCTCCAAGAGTTTTCCCCAACTCGTACTTCCCAACTCTCATTCTTCTTCTTCCTTGTCACTGCTTCTTTCTGTGATTTCTGGTTTCTCATTTCTCTTCTTTAAAATCTTTTTTTTTAATTATTATTTTTTTTACTTGGCTTCGCGCCTTCGATTATTGAGTGATTCAATTAAAATGGCAATTTCTTCCACACGCGTGAGAGGAGAGCGTGTGCGTCACGTTTAATGTCAACCACGTACTTTCGACGCCACGCGCTTCAGTTTTTGTTTTTAATGTTATTTTATTTATTTACTCCCATTTTCTTTGAACGAAGCGTTTTTTTTTCTTTTACCTGAGATATATTGACTTTAGACAACACGTCGTCGTTTTGGCTTTGAGGCTTATCTGATTCTTGATTTCTTTAAAATATAATTTTTTTTTTTTTAATTCATGGAATTTTGCATGTAAATTCATGTATTATTGGATTTATTAAAATGTGGTTACTGTACATTATTTTCTACTAAATGTTTGATAAAAAGTTTTGAAACATGCTCATATTGTAATATTAAGCAAATTCAACGTTCTTTTGGTTGGAGAATTTGAATTCGTGATATTTCAGTCACTAAATCATATATCATATTAGTAAATAAATTAAATGGTATTTTAACAAAAAAAAAAAATTTATAAAGTTCTAAATTGTCTTTTATTCCTCTTTGAAATAAAATAATAGTCACATAACTTGTCTTGATGGTTTTCAAAAAAAAAAAAAAAAAAACTGTCTGGATCCTTTTATATCTTTCCGAAAGGAGGATATAGTTATTGATTTATTTTGTGTTAAACTTTAATTTCTTAATAAAGTAACAATAATATAAAATTGTGTTTATTCTTTAGATAAAGTAGTATACAAATTTCTTTACGAGTATCCAAGTAAGCTTATAATGGTTTACAATAAGTTATAATTTTTGTATTCATATAAAAAGTTTTTTTTTTTTTTGCTGGCGTTGAATAAATTATAGTTAATTATAGATTTATACTATATCCTTATTCCTGACCTTTTCTTAATAAATTAGTATAAAAATTTATTTGCCATATTTTATATGATGGGCAAAGATTCGTGGTATGATTTGAATTTATCTTCGTAGACTTTTAACTTATTCTTTTCCCTTTCTTTGTTATTCGAATTACTACTTTCTTACATGGTTCGTATTGCTAATAAACAATATTGTCAAAAAAAAAGAAAGTATTACTAATAAACAATTCATTGTAATGATTTTTCTAAATAATATATAGACATTTTAATAATTTTAGTGTATGGTATTTGGAACAAGAAGAATATGAGGTGATTATGATTATTTCCTTCATCCTTATTGATAATTATTTGTCTCGTAATCAATATTCATAGTTTTTTTAAATCATTTTGTATTTTCATTATAACCGCTTTCGTATTTCTCCTGTAACCATTTTTTTCGTAGTTTATTTGTGCTTTGATCATAATTATTGATTTGTTGCACACAAAATATACAAATAACAAAAATAACGATTATTTCATATTCTTTTACCTAAAACACACCTCAAATATGTAATTATTTTTCTCATTAGTCATTGTCACGTGCATTCATTTTCATTTTTATTCATAATAATTCTTATTTTCATATCCTCGAATACCCTTTAATCTCTTACTTTTTGTCGTTCTTTCTTTAGTTGAGAGAAATAAAAGAAAAATATATGAGGAGTATTTTGGTCGGTGAACAAGTTATTTTTTTTATTTTTTTGTTTGTTATTTTTTTGTATGTTTTGTTTGTTTTTTTTAATATAATTTAGTTTATTTTAAATTAGAGATGGGAGACACAAACCCTACCTAAAGAGTTTCAAATAAGAAAGAGAGTTAAATACCGATTTCAAAGTTGAATTAGTGACCGTATAATTGAATTAGATTACATACCAATCAATCAAGCGAATACGCTACAGACACTTTCGGGTAGTTAATGATTGCTCTTGAAATATAAATAGTTCAATTGGCTACTTATGTTCGTTTTCGTATGTAATCACAAAATTTTCCTACATAACTGTTATAATGCGGATATTGACTCAATAGTTTAAGGAAGTCCTCTTGGCGACGATTTCATCTCATTGATGGAAAATGTGCACTTTTAAACTCGAAAATCATATTGGTTGTCTGGATTAATATAAAAAAAATGGTTATGTTGGGATGCAAACAAAGTATCTCACATTGATTAGATGAGGGAAAGATCATAGGTATACAAGTGATTACAACCATCTCTATTGGTGTGAGACATTTTGGGTGAAACCAAAAGTAAAGCCATGAAAGTGTATGCCCAAAGTGGAGAAAGATGTTTGGAGCTCCGAGACAAAAATTTGGAGGTAGCTCTATCAGACTAACGGTGTACTCTCAAGACAAATTGACTATTTTGGTCTGGATGTGAACTATATAATTGACTAGCAGTCTACTTTTAGGAGAAGAGGAGTTAGTCGGATATAATAGTTGGCGCGAAAATCCGATCTATCTGCATCTAGACGAATTGACTATTTGAGGAGAGGCTCGATCTTTGTTCGAGAGGAGTGTTAAATCCTTGGGTGCTGAATCAAAAGTTGAGCACATAAATATGCTCGAAGGAACTTTATACGAGAAGAGGATTGTTGGGATGCAAACATAATATCCCACGTTGATTAGATGAAGGGAAGATCATGAGTATATAAGTTATGACAACATCTCCATTTGTGTGAGGTCTTTTGAATGAAATCAAAAGTAAAATTATGAGGGTGTATGCCCAAAATGAACAATATCACACTAGTATGGAGATTCGAGTAGTGTTGTCAGGTTAAATATGGAAGACCAAATAAAATATGTTGAGGTTATCATATTGAAATGTCATGAAATCTCTTTAACAATTTATAAGAAGAATTATAATTTAAATGAATATTTCGAATAACCCTCTCTTGATTCACTTAAAATATCCAATTACTTCGCTAAAGGAAAGTTCAATTAGTGAACCACCTATTAAAAAATATAAAATCAAGATCCAATTTCAAAGTTTGAAATCATCTAAACGAAAACACATAACACACGGAAAATGTACTTTTTTCTCTATTTGTAACTTTTTGGCATTTATTTCGTGCTGTTCATGTGATAAATCAACCACCAACAATGTAGATAACGGCGAGTATACGTGGAGGATGATGACAGGACGCCACGTGGCGATCGGAGGAGGTTTGATGGGCGAAGGTACGCCAGGTGGAGAAATAGGTGGCTTTTTATTGGCCGTTGATGTTGTTTTAAAGATTGGAGATGGGAAAATGTACACGTGTCTTAAAATAATTTAGTATTTATAAATTAAATCTCATAACAAAAAACAACTCTAAGAAACGAAATTCAAACAACTCTATGGAAAAATAACTTATAATTATGATAAGGACGTTCTTATCTAAAAGAAAGGGAAAAAAAAACCGATCACGTTCTTTAAAAGAAAACGAAAAAAACAACCAAGCTATAAAAAAGTTCGTAATTTTAATTATAAAAATGGCATAAACCTATATTTTATTTAGTAAAAAGAAAAACCAAAAACCCAAAGCTGATACACATCAGTATCCTACGTGTCCACGTGCATTATCCACTAGCCATTCGATCCCAGCAATAATCATCCAACGGCAGAAATTAGCGCGGCGCTTGCGCGGGAACGCAAAAAGCTCGTGGTCCACGTCCGCTGCCACGAGGTCTCCAACTACGAAATCAAAACTCGCCACGTCATCAAAAGCCCTCATTTTTTGACCACGGAAACCAATTCCTCGGACTTTTGACTCGTCGTTTCTTTTTTAAAATTAAAATCAAATAATTCTTTCCATCCACTTTCCCCAAATCCATGGAGGTCTCCGGCGCCGTTTCCCGGCGGCTTCCTAGCCTCTTCCGCCGTGAAATCGCTCAATCATCCATGGAAATCTCCGGCTCTGATTCCCGGCGAGTCACCGGCAGCACCCTGTCCGTTTCCGGTGGCTCTGTTGGTACCGGAACTCGTGATTTTGGCCTCATCGGTCGTTGGAACTTGGATTGTTCTAGGTTTTGTGATGACGGTCATTTGCGGTATTATGATGAACCGAGGAACAACGAGGTGAAATTGAAGAAGGAGAAGGAGTCGGTGAAGAAGAAATTGAAATTTCTGAAAGGATTCTCCGGTGATTTATCTGTTGCATACGAATCGGGCTTCGTGTTAGGTTTTGATGAAGGCTCGGTCGGCGAATTTCAGGCGGATCGCTTCTCTGTAAGTTGATCGATTCTGGAAATCTGTTTAAATTGTGATGATTTGAATCCTATTTGCTTGAGTTACTTGATTTTAATCCGCTGAGTAAATTACTATGTTTTTCTTTCTAGTTATCCGAATTGAACTGTATTGTACATATCATGTTGAATCGGAGTTGGAGTTCTTCTTTGGATGCTCTGGGTTCGAGACCCTTTGTTGAGCTTAGTATAAAAAATGTTGAGATCTATACCGGTTCCACAACCTAGGAACAAGCGAAACTTACAAAACTAGTCAAATTGATTAAAAAAAAAAAAGAATAACTTTAAAATTTGACTAAATTTTAATTGCCAATTTGGCTTAATTTCATTCATCAATGAAATTGTCTCTTATCTAAAAAAACACTATTACATTATTTTATGAGAAGAGTTTATCCAATACAATTTTAAAAAAAAATGTAGTATTGTTCTTGTTTGTGAATTGGAGTTGGAGTTTAGATTTTTTTGCGTTTATTTGCCATTGTTCTTATGTTTCTGCTTGATCTCCATGAATGATATCTTGGTGTGTTTGTTTTGGCTGCATAGATTGGTTGATAACATCCATTGATCACATTGTTGTTCCCATGATGACAGGTCGACGAAACAAAAGCGACATTGGAAAGACAACTCCAACAGCTAAAATCAAAGGAAAAGGAACAAAAAAGAAAGAGGAAGCTAGAGAAGGCCAAACAGAAAGCAGCTCGAGTACAAACCATTCACGAGTCGTCATCTTCATCATCCGAATCCAGCGACAACGAAACCAATATGATCAATACAAACCATCGAATATCAAAGACGCTTTCGCTCTCACTCTCACAGCCATTCCCAGATCATCAATGGCAGACAAGTGCCATTCAAGGATCAACATCACCTCCTCCACTGCAAACCCATCAGCACAATTCAAACACCGAAATCGTCGGCGTCTCCCAGTCAGCATCCGTAGGGAGGGTTGAAGTGTGTATGGGAAACAAGTGTAAGAAGGCGGGGGCGGCGGCATTGATGGAGGAATTCGAGAGGGTGATGGGGGTTGATGGAGCTGTTTGTGGGTGTAAATGCATGGGAAAATGCAGAGATGGACCAAATGTGAGAGTTTCTGATTCTTTTAACAGAGAAGTTTTTTCTGATAATCCTTTGTGCATTGGAGTTAGAGTGGAGGATGTTGGTAGAATTGTTGCTGATTATGTAGGACAAGGAGAGCAGAAACAATCCAGGTTTGCACCTGCAATTTGATGCTTCATTAGGGGAATTAGCTTTTGGGGTGGTTTGAGGAGTTTGTAAAAAGTTTTATAATCTTCCTTATGAATTATACTGGGTTTTGGATGAGGGGAGTTTTGAACCTGTGAATACTACTGTTAGTATTAGAATTGTTATTTATTTGTTAGGATTTGTTGTTACAAACCCTTTTGATTCATTTTGTATCTTTAGAATTTACCTTGTAAATCTCACAAAAAGCCTTTTATAATAAGGCTACATGTAACTTTTCAAGTTATGTTTTATCTTGGTACGAAAGAGCCTGATTCAATCCAATTCAATTAGACGTTGGTTGAGTAGAAATTATGGATTAGTTTGGTTCTTGAATTAACCTAAATGATTCTACTTTATTTTTTTTTTTTTATTTATTATTTTTTTAATGTCACATTTATATAAGCATATATATATATATATATATATATATTATTTTTTGAAGAAATATAAGCATATATATATATATATAAATTTTATTTTATGAATTGGAAAAGCTTATCGAGAGTTTGGAATTCTATTGACCTTTTCATTATAAACATTAGGTCAGTATATTTTTTAATGAAGAAATTCCCATTAATCACTTACGCTTCTTAAAAAAGTTTTAAATCAATTGAAAAAGAAACTTGTGTTTTTTTTTTCTTCTAAAAACTTGTTAATTATATAAATACTTTTGTTTTTGTTTTTGTTTTTGTTTTTGTTTTTTTAATTTTTAAGGTAAGTTATAAATTTAGACCATCAGAAAAAATAATAATAATTAAAATTTAGTATTTTAATTTTAAAAACTAACATTTAGTTCTTATGATTTAAAAAAAATAAGAATTTAAGCCCTAATTTTTTTTTTTTTTTTTTTATCAAAACCTAAAAATAGTACATATTATTCGGAATTGCTGACGAATTAAGTATTTGTAGACAATAGTAAATATGTAAATAATTTTATTTTTTTGACCAATTAATTGCAATTCACATCGTGTGAATAACTTAATTCTACATATTTTTCAAAAAGAATAGTAGTCCATTCAATGTGAGTATGCACAAATAATTAAGAAGTCATTGGTTTTTTTTTTTTTTTTGTGTAATGACGGGAGTCGAAAATTCACCCCTATTACTAGGAAAACCATTGACATGTCCCTAGAATGTAGCATTTGGTAATATCAAGATAAATAATTAAGAGTGTCTATAAATTAATTTTACAAACGAATCTCAAACTTGAATATAAAAAAGAGCATATTCTCAAAATTCAATACGATCAACATCGTCACCCTTCGAAACCAATCTATTAGAATTCACTTATTAAAAAATAACTTTGACATAAATACTATAAGATAAAGTAAAATCTAATTTTGCCTTCCTAGTGATTAAAATGTTTTAAGTTGAATGTTTGTACTTCTCGAACACACCTTTATAAATTTAAATCGTTTTTTTTTTTTGTTTAAAAAAGTTTATAAATTTAAATAAAAATGATGAATAAAAAACAAAAAAAAAGTTTATAAATTTAAATAAAAATGATGAATAAAAAGGAAATCGTACCATGTAATTTCTTTTTCATTTATGTTTCGTTAAAACCCTAAACCCAGAATCGCCCGCTGCCGCTCTCTCTCCATCAAACTGCTGCACAGTGAGAGAAAGAATGAAACTCCACCGTCTCCGAGATCGAAATGAACCCTAAAACTGATCCAAACCCTAATTTCCCTCTTCATTCTCCCATTTTCCGATCGCCATTGAAATCGCTGCGATTGGTTTCCACCATGTCGGCTTTGTCCAGAGGTCTCATTTCTCGTTTCCGTCTTCTCTCGATCAATTCCGGCGCCTCTCCCACAATCACTTCATCTTCTTCGTCATGGACGAATCCGTCTTGCTATTACTTCTTCCGTACTTTCAGTTCTGAGTGTTCGATCCAGGCCAGCGTTATTGAAGCCAAACCTGGCGTTATGACCCCTAACTCGAAGCGGACGGGCGTTATTGCCGTCAAGTGTGGAATGTCGGCGCTTTGGGATAAATGGGGAGCTAGGGTACCCATCACTGTGCTCTGGGTTGATGATAATATTGTGTCTCAGGTTAAGACCATTGAGAAAGAAGGCATCACAGCTCTCCAGGTACTGTTCGGATTTCTTCTTCTTGTTTTCATTTTTTTAGCGGAGTCGTTTTTGTCTAGGGAAATGGTAGTTGATTGGCTCGTATTTACTAATGTAGTCGAATTCTAAATTATTTGCGACAATAATCTTTAATACTGTAGTATAGGTGGCGCGGTGGTCTCACGTTCGAGACTCAACTGTGACATTAATTTGTAGATATCTTCATCGCTTTGATGTTTCCCGGTGCCTGGTCTAGGGAAGGGCGTGGTTATCAGTATATGGAGGAGTGAAGCTTTACTTTTCGGGTTTTTTTAAGAAAAAACTTGTTATAAATACTCATTAATAACATTATTATAAGAAAGTATGTGACTAGTTAATACCAATGAGTATATTTGCTATTTTTTTTAAAAAAAGTGACCATATATGTAATTATTTTTCACATTTGGCTAGTTTAAGTTTCCCTTTTGTTTATTCGCCTTGTTAGTTACTGCTTAGATGAAATTGAGAGAGACTGGGAATTAGAAAAGTGATATCTATGATGGCCCTGCTATTGTTAGCTTCTATCACAGCTACAACAAAGAATGAGAAGGGATTTTGGCTGAATGATGCTGATGAGTCTATTTTCGAAATACTATTTGCTATGTTACTCTCTTATGTGAAAGGGATAAGAAGCTGTTGTTCTAAGTACCTCTTTCGATGGTTAACAGTCGTACACTTTCAATTTCCTTAATTCTGGAGTTGTACTGAACTGAACTGCACACTGTTGTTTTGGACCAGCCTTTCGCTTTTCCCTATTCTATCATCACTTCTATTCAAACTCGTAGCTAGGTGTGAACAACGTTTTTTTGGATGATAAACCCAAGTTTTCATGAGAGAAGAACGAAAGAACATACAAACAGAAGTGAATGGAAAATAAAAAGCCCACAAATGGGAGGTATCCCTAAAAAATGGTCCCCAATGGAGTAAAATAACGCTAAGAGAATAATTACAGAAAGACAGAGATAAACATATAATTTAATGAGAGCTTGGGCTGTTAGGCATCCCCGTGATTCGTGAATATAACCATTTGTGACGGGGTGTTGAGGGTCGCACTCCTTGTATCATGTTCATGAACGACCCCACCAATCTCCGGGAGGTCTCACCTCACTAACATCTATTCCCGTTAGTGATTTTACTATTTCTAAGAGAAAATCAGTTGTCTGACCATTAGACCATATGTATGAAGTCTGTTTTTTTCCTATTTTTTTTCAAACCTTATGGCCCAGGTTTTAAATTTATTGATCAAAGGTGCTATGCTATGGTGCTAGTTAGATTGGCTGTGGACAGAAGAAGGAGAAGCATTTGACGAAACCTGAAGTAGGTCATTTTAGAGCTCAAGGTGTTCCAATGAAGAGGAAACTGAGGGAGTTTCCAGTGTCCGAAGATGCACTTCTTCCTGTCGGTACGACCATTGGTGTTCGTCATTTTGTCCCTGGACAGTTTGTTGACGTGACTGGAATCACAAGAGGGAAAGGTTTTCAGGTGAGTACATTGCAGCATTCCTCTACTAATTTATGAACTCACAGCACGTCCTTTACCCCTTTTTCTTTTTCATTCAATTTCTTATATTTGTTAATATGATCAAGTTAGTTGGATATCTGATGTTGACTTGTATAAGTGTATTGCTTCTCAATTTAGGTCAAATTATTACCAATTAAAAGCTGTTTTATAATGATTGAATGACTAGACATGCAAAAGTGAACAACAATATCAAGTTAAACTAGCCGGGAGGTTTCTTAAATTTTTTTTTGTTCCTTGTTTCTTTTTTCTTTATTTTTTTAAATATAAATATCAGTGAGTGTTCGGGCCAGCTTATGTGCACCTTGACTATTTGTCACTGTACAAATCGCTTGACCCTAATATTTGTTTGTCAAGGAAACCCATTGTCAATTTCCAAACATTGCACCATCGTAGTCACATTTGTGGCTGTGAGTATTTTGATATATTTAGTAAGCACTCGGCAAATATTTACCTGAGACACAGTAAACCTGCCCTTATCTTTTGATATTTTATTGGTTTGCCCAACAAGAACTAAGCTTGATTGACATGATGTATGACCTGGTAGCCTAGAAGTTATTGATTCGAATCTTCCACTCTCTTTTGAATTCAATTTATTTTTTTACCTAACATGCTGCATGACCTGGGCTGCTAGATAGAATCATAGAATTTAAACATCAAAGTCACAGTGCTGTACATGTGTATGTTATTACAAAAGATAACACGAACAATTTCTTGATGAGGTCATGTGCATCCTCACGATGAAAAGAATAAAAAGAATAATAAAATTCATGGATATCCATAAACATGAAAATATTAAGGCTCTACTTTATACAAACCCTAGGAAATACTTATACAGGAATATTTACGTGGAGCGGTGGTTTTTGCTTTGTCTTCTTTCATGTTTGTGCTAGTCTGGCTGATATCGAGTTGAATATTTGTGTCCTAAAAAGGCTTCATGGTCCAGAATTATCATAAAAAATTGTGTTCTTTCCGTGTGTTAATGGTAAAATATCCAGTCCATAAAAGTGATGTCTGTCATGGCTAATCCTAATTCTAATTGTGCACAGGGACCGATGAAAAGGCATCATTTTAAAGGATTGCCTGCATCTCATGGAGCGTCATTGTCCCACAGATCCGGTGGTTCTACTGGTCAGAGGGATGCCCCTGGAAAGGTGTGTGCTTATTTTTTCATTGCGACATTCATTGTAAGAGCAAGTAGTCTTTCAGTTCTCAAATGTATTTTAGAGCTACCGGAAACTCACACATTTGAGATAGCTGCATAGTTGGATTTCTTTTTATTAAATAACATGGGATTCCACCTAAACCCATATCTATTATAAAGATGTTGAAGACTCCTTACTTTTCCAAATGTGGGTCAAAAGCCACAAGGTGTGTATTTTCAACATGTCCCTTCAAGATGGTATCATATAAGAAAAACCATCTTAGATTAGATCCGATTTTGTGGACTGAAATAACTGCTTTGGCTTACTCGCTTGGGTTTGATCCAAATTTTTGGGATCAAATACCTGTTTAAGCTTATGCCCGCTTGGGTGGGATCCAAATCACCTGCTTAGATTTTAAGCATTTGGGTTGGATCGGAAATTGGGGACCAATAACCTACATGGAGCTCTGATACCATAATAGATAATATGAGATTCCACAACCAATTGGTAGTAAGAGAAGTAGTCCATATCTCTTATAAAGATGTTGAACACTCCTCACCTTTTCAAATGTGGGACAAAGGCCACAAGGTGAGTATTTCCAACACTTTTGCATGTGGAATGACAAAAACTTTTGTATTGAATGACAGAAGCCCGGGTTTAAAAACAGAAAAATTATCTGAAGTGTAGAATAGCATTTATGGTCTGTTATGTAGCAAATTTTACTGTACACCATGTAATTTACTACCGTGAGAAACATGTGCTTATTTTGTAGGTTTTCAAAGGTAAAAAGATGGCTGGGCGTATGGGTGGAAAGCAAAAAACTGTAAAAAATGTGTGGGTATACAAAATTGATCCTGCAAGAAACCTAATATGGGTGAGAGGACAAGTAAGTTTCTTTCTAGAACCAAATTTTGAATTTTTTTTTTTTCGAAACTGAGAAATCAGAGTTTCGCTGTGGCATCAGAATACATTGAAGGATATTTTAGATTAAGAGCAGAATTCTACCGGCATCTTGTACAGCCTAATGATCATGAAGTTATAGGTTTGAATCCCCCTTTTTCCAATATTGTTGTATAAAATAAAAATTAAGATTAAGGGCTTCTCAGCGGTCTCGAACCAAGAACATACCTCGAAGTCCATTAGCCTCAACCAAATAAGCTGCCCGTCAGGAACACCAAATTTCAAACTCTTGATCTGATCCATATACTGTCCATGTTTCTGTGTTCACACATAAATATCACTCTCCGAATGTCATTGTCTGAGTTTTTTGCTAAACACAACTTCTCCTTTCAGGTCCCGGGCGCCGAAGGTAACTTTGTATTTATAAAAGACGCATTCTACAAGAAACCCGACAAGTCGATCCTCCCATTTCCCACCTACTTTGCACCCGATAACGAGGACACAGAGAAGTTGGAACCTCTCGTTGCTGATCTCGGAGAAGTAGATCCATTCATGGTTGGAGAATGATAGGGAGTTGAACCTTTTGAGCGTAAGTTGTGCATTTTTTGCTCTGTTATTGAAGACACTAATGAGTAGTCAATTTCATTATAGAAATGCAGTTGGAGGAGATCTGTACGAGGCAATCCAATCTCCTAATGCCATGGTAATCTACCATTATTTATTTTTCTTTTTAAAAAATTATCTCACCATCTCAAACCTGTAATGGAAAATGCCATTTTGAAATAAAGAGTAGAAAAAGGTTATGATTATTGAGGTTTTTTTTTGTTGAGTTGCTTCATGATTTCATTTGAAAGTTGAAGTTAATGTTTATGTGAACTTAGAAAAAGAGATTGTTATTGGCTGCCCGTGGTTTAGTAACTTCTTCCTGATCCATAGCGTGCTGAAGGGTCAAATTGTTTTTTATGTTTTTTTTGTGATAGTTTTATTTTGTAATGTAATATTATATAACTAATGTAGCTTTTTGCATTTAGAATTTGGAATTATGACTGTTCTATAAACAGTGTAGTCAAATTAAATTGATAGTTTAGTCCCATGAAAATAGATGATTGTATATCTAAATTGTCTTGAATACTCATGAATATAAATGAATAATTCAAGAGTATAAATAAATAATTAAATTAATTGTTCAAACTAAATTTATTCTAAATGAGTCACTTTCACGAAAAATGAAAAGTTTTGAATCATAATAGTTTGATTTGCTCTCTTATGTTTTGAATTGTTAGGTTTTAGTTTTAGTTTGGATATTTTATAAATTTGGTTATGGATAGGATGTTAGAATTTAGTTATTATAGTCTCAAAAAGTTGTTCATGTTACTTTCAAATATGTAGTGAATTGAAACTTTGATTTTTAGTTCTATATTAAATATATATATATATATATCATAAAAGTATAACCCACATTATTTTTTTTACCCACATTGCATACTAACTATTAATAGAAGTTATAATATCATCATTTTTTTTTTGTAGTTAGATGTTGAGTTATGTGATTCGAACCTAAAAACTTTTAATTGGGAACATATTCGCTATGTTAATGGTAATATGCTTACTTTTGTATTTAGTCATCACTTATACGTTTGTTGATTAAACTTAAAAAGAATCTCACCTAGATCAAATAAAATAATTGATTTTCTCGATAAAAAGAAACATGACTAAAATATATAGTTGACAAAATATTTTAAGGTTAATATCATGATCAAATAAAATAATTGATTTTCTCGATAAAAAGAAACATGACTAAAATATATAGTTGACAAAATATTTCAAGGTTAATATCATTTTTGTCTATATACTTTGAATTTTATTCTATTTTAAATTATAATTTTTAAATATTTAATTGTAGTTATCCTACTTTAAAGAGCATAACATTGTTTAAAAAAAAAAAAAACTTAAAATTATTGATTGAGGTAAGTTTTATTAATTTTTCTTTAAAAGCGACTCTAAAATTTATAAATGTATTAACGTCACTAAATTATTGAACTAATTTTTTTTTTGAGGTAATTATTGAACTAATTAAAGTTGACATTAGTTTAAAAGTTAAGGTAAGAACATTTTTTTTAATTAAAAAAGAACAATTTTTTTTATTTTTATTTTTATTTTTTATACATAGATAAAAATCGGTTATTCAAAAAATAAGACATAAAAATGGAACAAAAAATGTTATTTTAAACGAAATTTTAATTTTTGGTGAAAATCAACTCAAACACATAAAAAACGTTATTCTGCAAGAGTTCAAAATTCGAACCAAAATTCTAGAAGCCAAAGAGCCAAATCAAAGACTACTTCTTCTTCTTCATCCGAACTCTCTGTTTTCAAGTTTCCAGCTCCGATTCTAGGGTTTCTGTTCCGGTGAACGCTGTTTTCCCTCCTCCTCCGATTCTAGGGTTTCTGTTCTGGTGAATGCTGTTCCTCCTCAAACTCCGATGAATCGGCTGCACATCAACAATCTTCAATCGAATTCTTCCATTTCTCAGTGCCGAGAATGCGGCATCACTCAATCCGAGTGCTGGATTCTCCACAATGTTCGTCTCAAAGCGTCCCTCCGTCGTCTCTGCACCAATTGCGTCCTCAAGAACAATCTCTCCCGATTCTGTCCCGTTTGCTTCGATATCTACGACGATACGACGGCGCCGCCGTCTCACAAGCGAGTTATGTGTTTCCGATGTCCTTCAATCTCTCATCTCTCTTGTATTTCTTTTCGATTTTCTTCTACCTTCCTGTGCCCTAGCTGCTCTGATCCTTGTTTTGCGTTCTTACACGGTTTTGAATCTGGCGGCGTTTCTCAATCGGAGTCCGAAATCGCTGATTTGGCTGGGAGAGGCGTTGATTGTAAATCGGCTAAGGCGATTGTCACTGCGGCTCGTATCGCTGCCCAATCTTTGCGGAGAGCGGCGGCTGGTGCTAGGGCTGTAGCGGAGATGAAGATTAAGAATGCTGCGTTTGCTAAGAAGCAGGCTACTCTTGCTTTGGAGCGGCTTGCTTATCTTGTGCTACAGGAGAAAGATGGAAATGGATTTGCTAATAGCAATGGAGATGCTGTTGCTGGTGAACCCTAGCTGCAGGACTTCGATTCTCGAGCCTAAGATGCAGATTTAGCAATTGAGTGTAGTCTTTTGAAACTGTTTTGTTCAATCGAGTAACTCAAAGATTCAGGTGAATTCAGAGCGTAGAGGTACGATTAACCATCCATGGAAACTTCTGAATCAATGTTTGTGATGAATTTTCTGTGTTCATGGATGCTAGGAAAGATCAGTCGAGGAAGTGTGTAAGGATTTTCATGTACGTTTCAACATTGTTTGCTTGTTCCTTTGGGAGATTTTCATCATATTGTCGTAATGCTATTGAGAATGAGGCAACTCTTTTTCTGCTTCTCTAATGATTCCAATTATTTATTTTACCATTTTTGTTTTGACTTTCTCGAGTTGTTCTTCTTCATTCAAATTTAGTAAGAATCTCTTAGCTTAATGGGTGTAGATGCCATTGCTGCTGCCTTTGAGAAAAGAATCGCCATTGCAGGGTGAAGCGGTGGTCGCCGGTGGTGGTTGCGACGGCGGAGGAGTTCAAAAGTCTGATCGAACAAAGCTGCCATTCTTATAGGTTCTCGGGCCTTTCAACCAATGAATCTGGTTCTATTGAGTTCCCATTTCGCTTCGGCCGAGTTGACTCACTGAATTTCACTGTCCATTTCTCTGGGTAAAAAAAAAAGAACCTTTTTTTCCTTTTCTAGACAACAAAAAAGAACGTTACTCGAGAGAATACTATACTATAATTAATGAGGTCTGTTTTTCTTCTCTTTCCTTTTATTTCCTTCCCCCCCAAAAAAAAAAGAAAAAAGAAAGTCTTAATTAACAATCAGAAATAAAAAAAAATTTCAGAAACCCTAGAACAGAACGAGTCGAGTTGAACCCATCTCACCCAGACATTTCACTCGCGACTCACGATTCTACCAGCGATCTCACCAGCCTTTCCTCTATTCTCTCTCTACCCTTTAAACCTGGAATCGATCTTTTCTTTCGATTCTCAGAAAGTAAACGGAGTTCATGGATGTCGTTAAAATCAGAATGCCGGTGAAGCCACCGGAAATGTTTTGAAAGGCCTCGATTTTCCTTCACATTCAAGCTATTGGAGACTGTACGGTTCTTGGTTATCGTTTCAAGTAATTAGTTAATTGTATTTTATTGTTTTCTATCTTCATTCCTTTATCGTGTTGAAATTTCCTGTTTTCTGTAATTTCTAACGGTTTTGAGTGATTGTGTCCTGCTCAATTCTTTTCTTTAGCTATCACTGATAAGCTTTTCTCTCTTGACTTTGGTGAAATGTTGTCTCTTCTCTCTTTACAATCTTCATTTTCATGTTTCTTTGTTTAAATAAGCAAATTCCAATATCTGGGATTTCATTGTTGTTTCAATAGGTATTGATAGTCGACTTGGTGTCACCATAAATGATCTGTTCTGTATGTTTTAGGCACCTTTTGATTGATCAACCTGCTATTCAAATCACATTTTAAACTGAGTTAACTGGCTGCGACTAGTTCTTTGAAATATGTACTTACTTGAATTTAAGCAGATGCCAATTGTACTTCGGCCCTGTTACATTGGTTAAGTAGATTGGTGGCAATTACCTTATTGTTGTACGAATGATGGTCCCTAATCGCTCCTCTGGATTTGTTGATCCGGGTTGGGAGCATGGAATCGCTCAAGATGAAAAGAAAAAGAAGGTTAAATGCAATTATTGTGGGAAAATAGTTAGTGGTGGCATATATAGATTGAAGCAACATTTAGCTCGAATTTCAGGAGAAGTTACTTATTGCGACAAGGCTCCAGAGGAAGTATATTTGAGAATGAGAGAAATCCTGGATGGTTGTCGTTCCAATAAGAAACCAAGGCAATCTGAAGATGATGAACAATTATATTTGAACTTCCATTCCAATGAAGATGACGAAGAAGACGGTTTTCGTGAGGCTTATAGAAATAGAGGAAGGCAACTGATTGGAAACCGGAATGTTGTTGCTAACGTGACTCCTCTAAGGCCATTAAGGTATGTTGACCCCGGGTGGGAACATGGTGTGGCTCAAGATGAAAGGAAGAAGAAGGTAAAGTGCAACTACTGTGAAAAGATAGTTAGTGGAGGTATTAATAGGTTTAAGCAACATCTAGCTAGAATTCCTGGAGAGGTAGCTCCTTGTAAACATGCTCCTGAGGAAGTGTATCTGAAGATCAAAGAGAATATGAAATGGCACCGTACTGGTAGGAGACATGGACAGACGGATGCCAATGAGATTTCGGCTTATTTTATGCAATCGGATAATGAAGAAGAAGATGAGACAGAGGAATCCATGCTGCATCATATTAGCAAGGAAAGATGGATTGATGGTGACAAAAGATTGAGCAAAGATTTGAGAACTACTTTCAGTGGAATATCCCCTGGTGGTGGATCTGAGCCGTCGGTTAAAAGATCAAGGTTAGATTCTGTATTTCTGAAAACCAGCAAAAGACAAACTGAACAGGTGCACAAACAAGCACTAGTCAGAAGAGGAACCAATCGGAGGTCACGCAAAGAAGTGATGTCTGCAATTTGCAAATTCTTTTGTTATGCAGGAATTCCTTTTCAATCTGCAAATTCTGTTTACTTTCATAAGATGTTGGAGACAGTTGGTCAATATGGATCGGGCTTTGTTGGCCCCTCATGTCAACTGATCTCTGGTCGGGTTTTACAGGAGGAAGTAGCAACCATTAAGACTTACCTGGATGAGTTGAAGGCCTCTTGGGCAATTACTGGTTGTTCTATATTAGTAGACAGTTGGAAGGAGTCAGATGGTAGGACGTCTATTAACTTATTGGCTTCTTGTCCCCGTGGGGTTTACTTTGTCTCTTCGGTCGATGCCACTGAAATAGTAGATGACCCTTCAAACTTGTTTCGAGTGTTTGATGGAGTGGTAGATGAAATTGGAGAGGAAAATGTGGTGCAGGTAGTTTCTTTTCTGCATTATGTAGGGGATTCCAATTTTAATTACCCATATCTTTGCAGCTAACTGTTTTTTTTCCTCCATTATTTTCTTAGGTAATCACTGAGAATACTCCCAATTATAAAGCTGCTGGTAAAATGCTCGAGGAGAAGAGAAGAAATTTATTCTGGACTCCATGTGCGACCTATTGTATTGATCACATGCTTGAAGATTTTTTGAAATTGAGATCCGTAGAAGATTGCATGGAAAAATGCCAAAAAATTACGAAGTTTATTTACAATAGGAGCTGGTTGTTAAATGTCATGAAGAATGAGTATACTCGGGGGTTAGAACTTCTGCGACCCTCAGTTACTCAGAATGCCTCAAGTTTTGCTACTTTGCAGTGCTTGCTGGACCACAGAGCCAATCTACGGAAAATGTTTGTCTCCATTGACTGGACTTCTAATAGGTCTTCTAAATCTGGTGAGGGAAAAGAAGTAGAGATGATTGTATTAAATACTTCATTTTGGAAGAAGGTGCAATATGTTTGTAAATCTGTGGAACCAGTATTGCAAGTTCTTCAAAAAGTTGATTGTGTTCAAAGCTTGCCAATGTCATCTATATATAATGACATGTACAGAGCCAAGTTTGCTATAAAATCCTTTCATGGTGATGATACCAGAAAATATGGACCATTCTGGAATGTGATAGATAGCAACTGGAGTTCTTTATTTTGCCACCCTTTACATATGGCTGCTTATTTCTTAAATCCATCATACAGATATCGTCCTGATTTTTTGGCGGTATGAAAACAACTATTTGTTTCTATCAAAAAAGAAAACAACTATTTGTTGGTAATACATGATCACAATGGTCTCTTTCTTCAGCTACATTTCCTTTGTTTGTGCAGCATTCGGAGGTGGTCCGTGGGCTTAATGAATGCATAGTTCGGCTAGAGTCTGACAATTCTAGAAGAATTTCTGCATCTATGCAGGTAAGAGATGGGTTTTTGTGAACCTGTTGATTATCCTTGCTTTTGTGTTATCTTCACTACTTTGATGTTGTATGTTCCAGATTTCTGACTATAATTCTGCAAAGTCTGATTTTGGAACTGAGCTGGCTATTAGTACTAGAACAGAGCTTGATCCAGGTGATTGTCGCATTATCCTTAAGTATGAAATATCCGATGTCATGGATTAATTTGCATTCGTTTATCAAAGTAATAGAAAACTCATTTTCTGTTTTGAAATAGTTGAATTGAATCGTAGTCATAGATTTCATTTTTTTCTTTAATTAGCTGCATGGTGGCAGCAACATGGAATCAGTTGCTTAGAATTGCAACAATTAGCTGTTCGTGTACTAAGTCAGACATGTTCATCTTTGTGCTGTGAGCACAACTGGACCCCATTCGATAAAGAACGCAGTCAAAGGCACAATACTTTGTCTCAGAGAAAAATGGCTGATTTGTTGTATGTTCACTACAACCTGCGGCTTCGAGAACGCCAACTAAGAAAGCGATATAATGACTCTCTTTCTCTTGATAAAATTCTTATGGAACATTTATTGGACGAATGGATTGTGGAACCCCAGAAACAAGGCATGCAAGAAGATGAGGTATGTGCTCATACTGTCTTTACCTGCAAAGAGATCATTATATGTGTGCCAGCTTTAGGAGACAACAAATTGTTTAGTTTTCTATGTGGGGTTAAACCCAAAAAGTTAGGATATCTCCAAATATCTAAAGCCTATACCACCAGATTACCCCCATTGAGTTTAAGTGTTGAATTTCGAAATCATTAGCCTGAAAATCTGGACAGATTAAGTTCTTGAATATGCGGTTCAAGTTTCAACACATGAAAAGAGTAATCTGGGAAAGATGTTCTAGAATAGTTGAGCTGAGTTTCGCTGTTTTAAAAAGCATGAACCTTATAAGAACGCCTCAGCCGAAAAAAGCCCTTGCTTTTTATGCAACTCGTTAGCTTAAAAACTTCTGCATATTTTTTTATATATAATAACCTAGCTATCAAATCATTGAGAATAGAATGAAAGAGAATACAACAGAAGGGATTACAAAAACCAAAAAGCCCTCCTAAAATTAGCTGAAACCAATCTAAAAAAACGGCCTTTCAGTTATGTAAGAAGATTCCTAACGATTACAAAAGATATTAGACACCGAAGCTTGGAAAGAAACACAGAATCTAACATCTTGAACCTATCTTTCTACTATTAAAAAATTCTATTGTTTCTCTTTCTCTCCCCCCAAAGACTCCACAAAATGGTAGAGACAAAAACTTTTGCATTTTAGTGCACCTCATGCTTTTAAAAACACAGGTGGGTCTCAAGAGCGTTAACACTACGAACACGATACGGGAGTCGGATGATCATTAGATTATCTAGATTATCAACAAGTCATTTTTGCGTGAGCTGTTATTCATCGCATGTGATTTGGAATTCCAATAGAATCATCATTTTAATATGGCATTTGACATCATGGAGTAACCTAGTGGTCAAGAGGGCCTTGGGGAACCTAGGAGGTGAAGGGTTTAATTCATGGTGGCCACCTACTTAGGAATTTTCTTACGAGTTTTCTTGACATCTAATAAAGGGTCAGGCGGCATGTCCTATGATGATAGTCGAGGTGCGCGCAAGCTGGCTCGGACAGTTACAAATAAAAAAAAAAAAAAAAAGCATTTGACATCATTATGGAGTTGGAAACTCACACTTGCAGTATGTCAGGAAATCCTCTGTCCCGGAATGGAGCCGCTCGATGCATACGACAATGATTTGATTGACTATGAGGATGGAACTTTAGAGGGCCGGAAGGGCTGTCTTCAACTGGTTGGTTTGACTGATGTGGAAACATTGGATGTCAATCCCACCAATGGAGGTGCTTCCACAGAGAATGATGCCGATGTCAAGTTCTACGACGATGAGCTAAGTGACTAACACACGTATACGGCTTAACTCGACACTATCGGTTATATTGAAATGTAAAATGAGCTGAGTTCACCAGCCGATGTCTGGCCACATGATTTATGGCTTGACATTTTTGGCTTTGTTCTTTATAAGTCAAGTCAGCTTTAACCTGTGATGGGTGGTGCTGTCACTGAAATCCAAACCAAAAATTGTTTGAAGTTAGTTCTGTTCTCAAATTCCTTGTGTTCTCATTGTGTGAGCTAGATTTTATTTTTCCCTTCATTCTTTCTTTTGGTTCAACAGAAATCAAAATTCTTCCCTTAGTTTCTTGCCCCCCCCATCATGAGTTAGCTTTGGCATAGTGGTTAAAAAGATTTTGAGGAACTAAGATGTTATGAGTTTAATTTATGATGGTCACCTACTTAGAAATCAACTTCCTTTAAATTTTTATGACATCAAAATATTGTAGGGTAGGGTAGGGTAAGGTAGGGTCATACGGTATATTTCGTTAAAATAGTCAATGTGTGCATAAGTTTAGGGTTTAAGAATAGGTTAGGGAATTTTAATATTATATGTATTAGGCGTAATAATAATTAGTCATTAGTGTCTTAGTTAAATAGGAGAGTTAGGGTCTTCAGAAAGGAAGTGAATATTTTTACATTGTCTTGGCAAAGACTTTGGTGAGAGAGACATAGCTCTCTTGAAAGGCTATTGGTATGGTATTGTAATCTATCTAGTAGGGTCATACGGTATATTTCGTTAAAATAGTCAATGTGTGCATAAGTTTAGGGTTTAAGAATAGGTTAGGGAATT
>JBBMKA010000021.1:6883490-6903454 GCA_037833695.1 Sechiopsis laciniata | reverse complement strand
TTAATATAATATGTATTAGGCGTTATAATAATTAGTCATTAGTGTCTTAGTTAAATAGGAGAGTTAGGGTCTTCAGAAAGAAAGTGAATATTGTTACATTGTCTTGGCAAAGACTTTGGTGGGATAGACATAGCTCTCTTGAAAGGCTATTGGTATGGTATTGTAATCTATCTATTATCTTAAATATAGTTCTCTTTTGACTTTGTAATTCTCTTGTGTATGTTATTATCGGTGTCTTAATAGTTTGCTCGGACACTCACAAATATATATTTCAAAGCACTTAGATTTGAGAGAAGAAGGATGGAAATGATTATGAGAGAATGGTTATCTATTATTCTCTCTATAACCTCATTCTTCATAACTACTTTTTATTTTTTTCACAAATTACTTTTCATTTCTATAATATTTATTCTCCGCATACCATTTTTGTTATTTTCACCTTAAACACAAATAATTGTTTTCTTCATAACCACTTTTTCCATTTCAAACACTGATAATCATTTTTTCTCATACTCTCCTAGTTTTCATCTTTTTCATAATCATTTTCATTCTTCTTGCGCCAAAGTACTAACATCCCATAATTTCTTTGGTTGTGAACTTTAACTAGTTGAGCATACACATGAGCTAGGTTTTATCTTATCTTAGGTTGCATTAGATTCTATTGTTGTGTATATTGGACTCTGGTGACTGGTATTTGAGATAATGCATGGAATAGGGCGTTTTGCTGACATGCCATGTTTTAAGATAAAACAAGATTTATATTTTTTCCTTACAATCCTTCTTTTGGGAAAAAAAAAAAAAAAAAACATCATTTTGTTGTTCTTTATATAGAAAAAGAACATTTAATTTAAACTTATCCAATAAATTGTGGGCCCCAATCGTCGTCTCACAATTGGCTGGGTGGCTTAAGATTATTCTTAGACGAGAACCACTATTCATCGAAAAGGTTATTTGGTAGGTTAATTACTTATAATTTTTTTTTTATATATATATCCCTTAAATTTGATCTTTTTTCAAAAAAAAATTTAAAAAAAAAAACCTCAAGTTATTATGCGACGATTTAAATCGCACTATTCTGTACCGAATGGTCATGATCACTATTCTATAAGTATTTTTGAAATGTTTACGAAAAGTTAACAATATTGTTGTAATTTTGAAAAGAAATTAAAGTATTGTTTTCAACAAGGGCAAAGTTTAAGACAATTTAAAAAAGGAAACAGAAAAGTTTTTTAAAAAGTTTTTAATTAAAAATAATAAAGCAATGTTTTATTTAACGACTGTATCTTGTCACTTTATTTACAATCAATCTAAAATTGGATGGAATGACTAATGGTCTTGAGTGTATTTTTTAAAAGTTTAAAAACTTATCCAAATAATTCAGAGAAATAATTCAGTTATTAATTCTCTCCCACTTATTGCATAATATATATTTGACCGAAATAAATATAATGATATATGATATGAACCGAATGTTGACATGGCAACAATTTTTTTGTACTCATTAATGTTTATTTGGGCAATAATTTTTTTAAAAACCTTACCACAAAATTTAATGTAAACCCGACTCATAAATACCGCATTCATCATCAAGATAACATTAATACTATTGCCTTCTTTTTTTTTTTTTGTAAAATTGAAGTTTCATTGTAATGGAGTAATAGGTAATTAAGATTTTGAATAAAAAATTTTATATTGTCACGATTGAGAATCCATAGAGATGTTTGTTTGAAGTAATTAACGAGTTATTACAAATGAATTTTTGCAACTCATTCAAATAATGACACAAAAGAGTTATTGTAATCACTTAAAATAATTACACATTTCTAAACATTCAAAACAATCACTCATTTCTAACTAATCATCATTCATTTTTAACCACAAATTTCTAATGATTCATGTCTAATCATTTATTTGTAACCACTCATTTCTAATTTCTTAATATAATCATTCATTTCTAAATACATTCAAACGAGCTTGCAACCTTTTTATAAAAACTGTCATCCAATTAAGTTATTAACTACAACCTCTCTTCTTCTTATATGGGTTACCTTTTTTTATAACTAATTGATTGGGAGAATCTCACATTTAAAAATGAGGCATACAATAGTTTATTGGTACAAATAAACGAATTTATAAAATTAAGGAAAAACTGTAAAATTCAAATCTTCCCCACGAAAATTCAAACGTACCAAATTATCCCAATCTCTGACCACCCCTGTTAGTCTGGGTTTTCTTGTTCCATGTGAAAAACCCATTAATAATAATGTTCAAATTAACTTTGTATTACTTCAAAAAAAAAAAGAGAGAGAGATTTGGGTAACACAACTCTTATCGAGTTGCTCAATGACATTAGTGTACACTTAATAACCAAGAAGTATTAGGTTCATATCTCCCACCCTATCTCAAAAAAAAAAAAAAAAAAAAAAAAAAAAAAAAGAAGAAAGTCCTTCTAGTTCTTCAAAAAAAAACGTTTTTAAGTGTTTTCTTAGAGGACTTTTTTTTAAAAAAAAAACAACCATGATAAACTTTTTAAGCTCAATTACCACTTTTAAGTTTAAACTTTTTAAGCGTTTAAACTTGTAGACCTACTAAACTCAGCCTAAGTAGTGTTTCCACTCAAAAATAACAATAATAAAATCAATTAAGTACCTAAATGTATAACTCATCCTTGTATTTAGTCCCAACATAATCTTACAAATATTGATGTTTGGTTAAAAACCTCTCATATATACATAGATATATTTTTAAACCATTTATCTTATTATTTTGAAGGAAAAAATTTATAACACCAAAAGTTAGTCAATGAAATAATGAGAAATGTAAGTGGGGAAATGCATTTTTTGCAAAGCCAGAATATACAAAAGGAAAAGGAAAAGGAATGGGAATCCATACTAAATTAAGTTATTACAGTTGGGTCAATCTCAGTAGGATTTGATTCTTCCTTTTCCTCATGGAAGAGGCTCTTGTGAATCCCCAAGACGAGACAGGTGAAGATATGCATCGGTTCCTGTGTATAGTTGTTGAACATTAGTTATCAACTAGAAAAATTAGCATATTGACGACGAATACAAACATGAAAGCAAGACAATAGTTAGAAGTTAGCCTTACAAACTCATTCATCAAGAAATTCAACCGAACTCATTCATCAAGAAATTCAACCGTTTGTCATAGATTAGACATAAATATACTCTCTATCAACTTTACAAGAGGCTAAGACATAAGAAAAAAGTCCTACCCTCTGCCCCCAACTAAAACTAAGTAGAAGGTGTAACAATAGTTGTTGTTTCAGTAGAATGGGTAACACTGATTGATATAAACTTGAAAATTAGACATGATTTAACTTATGAATAACGAGTTTGAATCAATAAAGTAAGAACACCTACCATATCCTTCCATGGAGATCACTTGGAGATCCCCGCCAAAATAGCGAGCATACAATCGGCTAACTGGAATGCCATAGCCATAGCCCGCCATTGTCACCAAATCTGCTATTCCCAAATCTGGATGTTCATCCAAAGGATTTTTTGCGGTTGTGTAGAGGTAAGTAAAAATTCTGTGAAGCTCGCTTCGGGGAATGCCACCGCCCTCGTCTGATACCTACATATTCACATTTGGAGATTGCATTAAGAAATGAAGTTTTTAACTCTAGTGATGCACAAGAATAATACCTTAATAGTGACATCCTCAATTCCATCGGCAACTATGATTTTAACCGAGGGAGCAAGTTTATCAGAATCCACGAAACGTTCTTGCACGGCACGTAATGAATTTTTAACCAACTCAAAAACCATAAGATGCAAGTGTGTTGGAACATAACTGAAAAAGTAAACAAGAAAATCATAAACGTATGTAGTGCCACAATATCCAACCCAGGAATAACTAGACAGGAAAGAATGCATGAATTTCGGTAGAGACACTCAAAACAGAAAAAATAAATTCTAGAAGAGTAGAAGCGCTATAGTAAACAACACGTGAGATCGAAAGAACTTACGGAAATGTAAAATTGGGATCTCCATAGATTTGGATGTCAGGGGCACTTCCATACTCACGTAAACAAATTGTACGAGCATCATCACTGGCACATCTTGCTACCTCCATAGGGGACATTTTGGTGTGTATGTATCCTACACAATTAGGAGGGGGATTGGGATTGTGTAATTCCACATGCTGCCCTGAGTGACAATCCAATTTCACATGTTAAGCCCCACAAAACACAACATAATAGCATTATTATGGTTTTCAAGGAGAACATAAAAATACATAGACAAATAGAGAAGTGGGGAAGTCGGCAAAAGATCGAGACTTCAGACTTCTAACTATGAAAATTGAAATTCGACTAACCAATGAGCATGCGAATCCCAATTCTTGACATGTAGAAGCGATCTAGGAACTGATGGATCTCATGAAGATCTTGATGCCCAATGTCATTTAGACCTAGGCTTTTCTTCAGCTGTTGAACACCTAAAGCCATTGTTGGAACCACATTGTTGTGTCTAACCTTTACTGCCTTTATCATTTGTGTAAACTCTTGTTCATCCTCTGAAGTCTTTATCTCGGGAAAGGACCGAAGGTCGCGAAAAGAATCCAAATACCAGTCGCGAACCTATTTTTTTTTTTTTTTTTTGAAGAGTTAATATGCATCCCCTTAAAACATAAACACAACTTCAAAAGGACCGTACACGGTTGTGCTCATAATTATACACAGAATTCTGCATTTTCAGTTTTCATACACCTAAAAACTCAAATAACTATAGGGCTCCTATTTGGAAATATGGTTAAAAAGACAGTTCTCTGTTCTAAAAAAATGTAATTAAATTACTTATATCAGCTCACATTATTGTGCACATTGAAGTCACTCTTCACAAGAGTTTAATTTTGAAACATAGACACATTTTAGAATATCTTTTAGAAACAATCACCTAAAAACATTTTTCCATAACTCATATTTTAAACAGCAGAAAACTGTTTGAAAGACCCCCAACACACTTAAACATTTCGAATTCTTAAAAGCATGCCTCAAATATAGCCCTTCATATAAAGTACAACAAAGATTCGAACTCTTAAAAGTAATAAAAAGAAAGCAATAGCAGATAACACTTAACCATTAAGAGCGCTTAGGATGTTTCAATCAAAACCAATCTTCTAATACAACAACAAATAGAGAATAATCATATAGTCCTCCAAGGGACGGCTTAGGCTTGAGGTTTCCAAGGTATACTCTCTTTGAGATCTCAAATTTGAAATCCACAAATAAGCTTAATTGTAAATTTTTTTGTTGTATTTCGGATCCGAACCTTGAGATGGCGTGGATGCCCTCAGATCTGTAGTGGGGAAGCTCTATTTCTTGGTCTTCACAAAAAAAAAAAGAGTACAGAATTAAGCTGCCCTTCACTTACTTGCTGTATAATTAAATAAACCAACCGCCGTAGGGTTAGCTTAGTGGTCGAAAAGACATTAAGAAACCAAAAGGTTGTATCTATGATGATAACCTATCTAGAAATTAATTTCATACGAGTTTCGTTGACATCTCAACATTGTAGGTCAGACAAAATGTCTCATAATACAGATACTACTAGAGGTGGAAGTAAGGTGGCCTGGACATATAAAAATAAAAAAAAATAAAAAAAAAAAAAAAATAAAAAATCAAGCATGTACAGTTATTCCCTGTAGGAAAAAAGATGTCCATCCTAAACTGAAAATCTCAAACAAACAAGCAAATAGCCAACAGAGAAAAGGGCTAAGAATTTAAAGAAAATGCACAATAACTGATGATCAGAAAACAGGGGTTTTCCAATGTATGCTCTTCATCTCAAGTTCGAGACCCACAAATTAATTTAATCGTAAAATCATTTGTTGTGTCTTACATCCCGGCCTTGGGATGGGTGTGGGTGCCCCTGTATAAAGAGTGGCAAAGCTCTAATTCCAAATCATTAAAAAAAAAAAAAAAAAAAAGCAATAAAAAAACCCAGGAACAAAAACACCACACCGATAAAAATTGTCCACAAATTCGAGAAATCACAACAAATTGAAGAGAAAAAAAAGAACCTTCAAAACAGCAGGTTTGGCAGAGAGGCCATAAGGAAGAGTTTCAAGATCAATAGCTCTTCGAGCAATTCGAACAGGAAGTTCCTTATGAAGAAACTGAGCAGAAATTAGCAAATTCTTATCAGTTGGCTTCGAACCAAACTCCATCATGTATCTCAAGCTAACCCCATTCTGTTTCAGACAACCCCATTTCTGAACCTCCTCGAACAGGCTCTTCGAAAAGCTTTCACAAAGGTTCTTAGCCGCCATGCTTACAACAACGAACCAAATTCCAAAAACCCACAAACAAAAATGTATGAAAAAACCGGCATGCAATCCCAAAAACTCTTCTTCTTTCTTTTGCTTTTATTCTGCTGAAACTGCCTTTCTTTGTTTCTAGAGGAATTCACGACGCAATTGCTTTTGTTTTTGTTTTTGTTTTTTGGAGATTATAACTTTTTAGGGTAACAAATTTTAACCACATCAATTGAAACAACGATGAATTTGGAAATGGGGCTCTGTTCGTTTCTGATTTGGGACCAGTGTTTATAGGGAAAATGGGAATTTTTGTTTTTTTTTTTTTTTTATTGGAGGGTGGATAATTTAGTGTTGGTTTATTGTACATGAAGTGTTTGTATTTTTAGAAAAATTTATTTTGCTCTTGCATTTGCTTGGTTGGTTATGTTTTAACTATATTTACAATTTTATTGGATTTAATTTAAATAAAATTCGGTTAGAAATAATTATGTGAACCAATTAATGAAGCATTGGTTTCAACTAACTATCGGAATGTCTGAATTGGTTTTTTTTTTTTTTTTTTTAATGCACTTAGCCGCAAGATCAAACAAGTAGAAAATGTTAAAATCGTAATAACAAAGTAATCAGGCCAAGTTTTATTTATTTATTTATTTTATTTTATTTTTAACTAGGCCAAGCTAGAAAGAGACATTCAACACCTAAATTATCAATATTAAGAATAATCGTAAATTTGTATCAAATAAGTTTAAGTTCCAATAAAAAAATCTATCTTTTACATTTTAATTTTATTTTTGAACTTGTGTTTCATAAGCATCATTGAATGATTTAGTAGTCAAGAAAATTTTAAAAAACTAAAATATTATAAATCTAATTTATGATTTAGTAATCAAGAAAATTTTAAAAAACTAAAATATTATAAATCTAATTTATGGTAATCATTGAAATTCATTTAAAAAAAAAAAATTAAGTACACTTTTTTGGAACAAAACTTATATACTTTTTTGGAACAGGGTGTGATTGGTTGAACCGTAAAATCAAACTAAAATAACGTGAGTGACTTATTATTCATATTTTGAAAGACGTTAAAAAACTTATTTGAGTCACGATCAAATTGAAATGAAGATGTCAATTTAAAATAATGTAAAAGTTAAAGCATCCATTCTATCAGGTGGGAAGTGGCCAGTGGGATAAGAAAAACATTAGTTATCATATATACATTTTTAGTAATGTTTAATTAATTTCAAAACAATAAAATCAAGTTATTGTCTCTTTTTTTTTTCCTTTCAAAAGTACGAATGATAACATAAAATTTGATATTTTTACCAGTAAAATGTAAGGAATATGACATTAAAAAACTAGAATATTTAATTAAAAGTTTAATTTTCATGTAATTTATTTAATTTAAAAGCCACGATAATAAGAACCAAGAAATTGTCACCCACACTACTTTTTCCGCTTAAGAAAAGAAAAGAAAGCAAGAAATATTTATTGAATGCAAAATCATCTTTCCCTCAATTGTTTTTTGAAATAGCGATTCAAAAATAAACTTTTTGAAAACTACACTTGTGCATATGGATTGATTGTTCTTGCCAAATATAGATTTTATAACATTTGAATGTCAAGAAAATTAGTAAAAAATTATTTTCTGAATGATTGGTTACTATGTATTGAACTCATTACCTTTACATGATCTTATAACAAATCCATAGAAAATTATTTTCGAGGTATCATTATGAATGAACCTATCCATCTTAGTTACTTATAAGATTTGGATATTATTTAAATAAAAAAAACTAAGACAATCTTTTTTACTCTTCATTGTGAAAAGAATGCTGATAATAAACTTTCACTATATAGTATTTGGATCAAAGACTGCAAAGCTTACTTGCTACCCCCAAAGAAAGGTCTGGTTCATTCAAAAAAAAAAAAAAAAAAAAAAACAGCAATTACATGACTTGGTTAAAAGAATTTCCTAAAGTATTGCATTCCATTCAAGGGCCATAACAACAAGGCTCCCAGTCCCAATACAATATCTCTATTGGATTCCTAATTGCCTTCTAAACCTCACAAAACATTCTCATCTCATCTTATATGAAAAAACTTGCATTGAATATTTCCTATTTCTGTTCTTTTCCCTTCCTAGTGATTCATATTTATTTATCACTACTGGTTGTGGTTACCAACCTGCATACGACCGATATGCGACAATCTTGACGATGCAAGTAAAGGTGCGTCTTCATTCACATTCATGTCGGACGAGCCATTTCCACCATTGCCATTGTTGCCATTTGGCGTTATTATTTCCAATGACTTCTCTAACTTCCGGTCCTGTATTAGGGCATCAAAGTTCCAGTTGAGAAAATATTGGTAGATTAAGACAACAACCTACTGATAGTAACTAAACAACATACGAAAGGAATAAAGCCACCCTCCAAATACTAGCCAAAAGAAATACTCATAAATTATATATATCCCCCCAATCTAGGTGTTTTATTTAAAAAATGTACAAGTGTCTAATTATGATAATTATTTTTTAAAAAATCACTACTTTTTTAATATATGAAACAAAGAATATTATACTACCCGGATTCTTTTTCATCGAAAGTGTACAAAAGGAAACACAAAAGGTCAAAAGCATTTAATAAATGGTCCTGATATTTCTAAGAAGCTTCATTATTATTTTTCCGTGGGTTTCCAAGAATGATAAATATTTTTCACAGCAGTAACTTATCACTACAAGTACCACCTTTATAACTACAGGGCACGGTTGCTAGGTTAGATCCCACATTGCGTTGAAAAGGTGGAGAGTTCTTCTAGCATATATAGAATAGGTGGGTTACTTCTCTCATCACCAATTGATTTTGAGATGGATGTCCACACTATCTAATGTTAAATCGGAGCCCATTAAACTCAAAAGGATATTCAGTCCAATAAAAATGAAATTGAGATACGATTCAAGATAGGTGAGCCATAAAGAAGCACAATCTTGAAGGGGCATGTTAGGATCCCAAATTAGAAAGGTAGAGAGTTCTCCCAACATTTATAAAATACGTGGGTTATTTCTCTCATTACCAATTAGTTTTGAGATAGATGTCCACACTACCTAATATCCTCGAACTACAATGTATGATACAATGAAAACTTGCAACAAGCTCAAATTATTTAGCATATAGCTCAATCAACTTTCAAGGTCGAAATATAAGATTTCATTAAGATAATGTTTGCATCTAGCTCCTCTATTCATGACTATAAAATTGAAATATAAGATTTCATCAAGTGAAGAAGGGAAGGAACCACTTTAATGCCATGAATTAAAGAATAATTGAGAAACTAACCCTTGTGATTCTGTCTGGAATGCTTTCAGAAGACAATTGAGCTGCACGAACATCCTTGATCTTTATGTAATTATACATGAGAACACCACATAATGCTGCATGGAGAGAAGGATTGGTAAATTGAAGATCATGTTAAATTAGTAAGACATAATAGGAAAAACCCTCCACTTGACAGGGATTACCAATTGCATAGCCAATGATGTTCAACCCTGTTATCATAGATTCAGGAAATATAACAGTTGAGAGGGCTATTAGTATCCAGTCTTTGAGAACACCAGCAACTCGAAAAGTAACCGCTCCAGTTCTTCCAATTGCTAAGAAAATAGAGAAGTTCAACGCCAAGGCACACAGTGCATTTGAAAAAAAGATCCAGAAGTTGGACTGAATTTGGGAAACATGCATTTCTGATTGCTCTAACAAGTACCAAGGAACAGTCAGGAAAGCAAAACTGCATGTATAAAACACAAAGAGTAAGCAGCTAAATCAATTGACCACCATTAAATCAGAATCTATCTTTTGTCACATTTTCGTTGTTTCCAATAAAAGATTGTCACTCTTGATCAAAACGAAATACTAAGAATCAATTGACAATTACACAAACAACTACTTTCAGTCAAGAAGCCACACTTACCTGCATGGAGCAATGTAATATAAGCTGGTGATAGGATTTAGAGTCAAGCCCCTATTTTGTAGAAGGACCTGAGTCAACACCAGCCTGAGAGCTTCTGCAAGGATGCCCACCATCTGGTAAAGCGTACCTACTACATTGAAATTGATCTCCCCATATGAGGAAATGATAACCCCAACACTGATCAGCACCATGTTGAAGAAAACATCACACCTTAACTTGTCGGTACCACACGCACCAGCCACTAAAAAAGTGGCTACTGGCACTGAAATATCAAATATAAATCTAATTATTTTAAATTTATAACGAGACTCATCCTGAAAGTAAGAAAAAGAAGAAGTTAAGCCTCCATACTTGAAGCCTTAAGCATCTGAATGAAGGCCACAGATATGTATAAGTAGGCAGTGTTACCAAACCTGAAATATCAACAGTTAGTAATAATGAAGCCATCATCAACATGGCGCACAGTGAACTGTTCCTCAAACAGTCTTGCAAAATAGTATGAAAATCATAACGTAATTTGAAAACCTTTACATGTTAAAGTAACATATACGTAAAAACCTTTCATTTATAAGAGCTTATCAAATAAAAGAAACAAGAAAATACTTAGCATGATACAAGTGAACAAGTTTTCTTGAGCTAGAAATAACAAAAAAAAAAAAGAAGCAATATTAATAGCTTATAACTCATGAAACCAACGTATCTAATAAACACCATTTACAAAACCTAAAAAAAAAACCCATACGGACTAATTTTACAACTTTGCTTACCAAAGACTTGATGCAAAAAATGCGCTAATTGGGATGACACATGATGCATATCTGTCAAACAAGAAAGATCTATATTACACATTAAAAGCAGATAGATACTACACCCCCCAAAAAAAAGATGCAAAAACAATTATACCACAGTTTTACATTTCTCAATGCACTTACATTTCAAGAGACATATTGACTGGAGATACAACCTGCAGATTTGAAATCAACATTTAGTACTGTAGCTACCAAAATATGGAAAATAATAGATTAAATCGATGAAATAGCTACCTGCTGATAAAAAAAAAGAAAAAAAAAAAGATCGGCACAGACTGTGAGGATGTAGAACAAAAGTGGCAGACACTAAAACCCAAAACACACAAGATCTTTATACTTTTTCTGCAAATATGATCAAAAGAGACTATCTCTAAGGAAGACAAAAGTGGCAGTCACTAAAACCCAATCTAACAGTCATCTCTTTACCCAGGGAACAATATGACAAAAAAAGAACCAGTAAATTGAAGAAACTAGAAAGTCCCTGAAACTCACATATCGAGTTCGGGTATAAAATTATACCTTGAGTACACGAACAAGAAAGAATGCAACAGCGGCAGAAAACCCCATGTGAATCATTGTAAGTGAAATAGGAAAGGGATAATTGAAGTGTTTTGGGGAGAGAACCCACTGCAATATTAGAAGAGCAAACAAAAAGCATCAGCAGAAATCCAGCAATTAAATTATGATTACTACTAGTGCCAGTAACAAAACGAGATAATGAAAACTGGAGCAAATTTCAAATATAAAGAAAGAAAGAAGTCGAACTACCTTGTTGTACAAAATAACTCCAGATGAGAGCAAAATGTAGAGGAAAAGATACAGGTAAGTCAGTACAAGTGGTCTGTTGATCATTTTGGCTGATCTAAAACTTATCTTATCCCTGAAGTCTAATTCATCTTATTGGTTACACCAAACTGGTGCAATACCTAAAACTGTATATCCATGCAAGACAGCACCTGAATCAACGAAAATAAGCAAGTTCAGAAACAATACATTCCAACCATCTAATAAGGAACACGATTCTTCAAAATCATCAATCAATCAGAACAGGGAGAAAGAATCTAGTGCAAGAACCAAACTCGAGCCATAACGCATGTTAGATGCAAAATAAGCAAACAGAAATCAAAGCCAAATTCGATTAGATCTGAAACTATGCGGCAAAACAAAAAAAATGATGGAAATTGAATTGCAACAGAAGACAAGACGAGCAGAATGCGATGAAATGGGAGAGGCGGAAGAAGAGGATCTCACCGAAACCCTAATCTGAAGGAAGAACGACGCTCGAAATTTGCAGTGAAACCCTAATCGGCGGTGAGAAATGAAGAATTGGGAGGGTTACTGCAAGAATGGAGGAAGATGAAGGAGAACTGGTGTGAAGAAACGGGTGGTTCCGTACGCGGCAAAAACTGCATTTATAGCTTCCGGATTTCTATAATTTTTTCTTACCAAAATCACATTTAACCGATATAATTTGTTTTTTAAGGAAAAATAAAATTTTTAAAAGGAAATTATAAATTGAGTTTTTGAAAAATTAGAATTTAGTATTTAAATCAAGTACGTATAGTTTTAAAGGGTGAATTATAAATTGGATTTAAAGTTTCCGATTTGTAAAGTCACTATCATATATATATTTTTAGGTTGGATTCAATTATATCATTAGTTAGTTATTTTTTATTTTAATTCAAATATATTTGAATAACTTTCGGGACTTCTGAAATATTTTAAAGAATTTTGGAAGGTAAAAAGTTAAAAAATAATAATTATATAAATTAAATAAATAATAAATTTGAGTTAGTACAATTTATCTTAGCTCAAACTAATTTTAGGCTAACCCAAAAATCAACTTAATCTACAAAATTTTCATTTGTTGATAACTCAACTTAACTTATCAAATTGGATTAATTTGGTTGAATTATTCAAATTGTCAGGTTTTTATACACTTATATAAGTAGGACTTGAAAGTAAAAATATCATACTATAAATAAGAGAGGGTGAAAAAGGATAAGAAAGTATTGAGATAATGAATATTTAAGACTTTAATTTCAAGATAGAAAGTTCAAATATCTGTTTCAGAAAAAAAAAAAAAAAAAAAAAAAAAAAAAAAAGTTCAAATATCTCAAACATTTTGAACTATCTTCTATATTTATTATCTTTCTATTATAATACATGTAATGCCTTTGTATTTTCTTTGATTAATTTTGATTTGTTTATTTGATTTTTAAAAGATATCAAATTTAATAAAGATACTCAATTAATGTTAGACGATTCTATCAAATCAATTAATTCTAAAAACATTTTTTCTAAATCTTTTGCTTTCCTAAATTCTTTCATTTTCCATTCTAATTTCTAATATAATTTATTATAAGTAGATTTCTTGGAATCCTTTAGAATTCACACTACTACATAAACCCTTCATTTTTTATTTTTACATACTACATGCTAAACAGTCTCCCATTCGACTTGTATTTTGTGCAAACTAACACGTCTTTTTTCTCTTTGATTTCCTAAAACTTCCATCTCGATCTAAGATTAAAAGGAGAATTCTCGACAAACTGGCCACAAATTTAGAATCTCAGCAACCGGATGAATCCAAGAAGTAGTGACTTGCCTAACTTCTGACGAAACGTTATCGCCTTGTTTTTGCATGTCATCCTTATTTTTTGTAGTTTAATTAATAATAAAAAAAAATCAAGTCGTCTCTCAATGTGAGAAAAACTAACTCTCTTATACTCGTTCGTGAAAAACTTGTGTTTATCAGTGCTTAATATTTTTATTAGATTAAGTTGATTAAATATTATTGTTTTGATGTTTGTATTAGATTACATCGTTCTTAAGTTGGGATTGTATGAAATTGAACTTAAACGTTAGAGAGGATTAAAAAATTAATTTAAGAGATTGGCGCAAAGAACTTGCCATTCGGGATTTGGCCGTTGATTATTATAGTTATTAATACTTAGTTCATTGTTGGAATTAATTAAGTTTGCCAAAGATTTTAACTACTAGAATTGAATCTTAAAATCTTTGCTAAACTTAATTAATTTCAACAATGAACTAAGTATTAATAATTATAATAATTAACTACAAAATTCCAAATTTATAGCCTCAATCTTACGACTACAAGTTCTTAATGCCAAACTCTTAAATTCTCTTCATAATCTCTAACGTCTTAGAAGCTCGCAAGAACTTAACTAATTAATTAAACAACCAAGTTCAATATCATAAAACCTCAACTTAAGAATCACACATGATAATCTAATACAAACATCAAAACAATAATATTAATCAACTTAACAACCACATATGATAATCTAATAAAAATATTAACTAATGATAAACTACGAGTTTGTCACAAAACACATATAAAAGAGTTAATTTTTCTTACATTGATCGACGACTTGAGTGACTAAATCAATCCAAGCAATAGACAATGATGACATGCAAAACAAGGTGGTAACGTCTTGTCCAAAGCTAGGTAAGTCACCACTTGTTGGATTCATCTTGTTGATGAGATTCTAAATTTGTGGTCAGTTTGTCAAGAACCCCGTCTAACGGCATAAATTCGAGATGGAAGTTTTAGAAAATCGAAGGGAGAGAAGAAGTGTTAGTTTGCTAAAATACAACTGAATGAAAGCGAACGGTTGAGTATTTGATGTGTAAGATGAAAAATAAAGAATGAATGATTTTATGTAGTTGTGTGAATTCTAAAGAAATTGAAGATATCTATTTATAATAGTTCAATTAGAAGTTGGAATGAGAAAAGGAAAGAATTTAAGAAAATGAAAGATTTAAGACAAATCTTTTAAGCATTAATTGATTTGATAAAATCCCACCAAATATAAAATTAATTGAATATCTTAATTAAATTTGATTATCTTTAAAAATAAAATAAAATTATAATTAATTAAAGAAAATATGGGATAAATAAATGTAATCATATGAGATTCAATCTCGGCATCGAATTTGTGACGTCGGTGTTGAACTAATTTACAATCAAACAATGAAACCATTGCACCACTGACCCATTCGGTCAATTGTGCTTTTTAACTTTAGAAACAAATGTCTAAATTTCCAATTTATAGGTTATTTAACTTTTGAAGTATATAATGAATTATTTAATTTATTCTTTTATTTAAATCATGTAACTTTCAATTTGTGTTAAATAGATATCTAAATTATCCTTTTAATACGTATTAGATATAAAACTAAATCTGTTTTGAATTCAATTTGTAAACTTTGAATCTTGTGTCGAATATGTTTGGATCAATTTTTAAAAAAATTCTTAAAGGTTAGGGATTTAATTTCCACAAAATTGTAACTTTAAAGGCTTCGTGGGATAGTTTATGTACTTATTAGACACAATAAAGAACTTAGAAATGTATTAAATATATATTAAGTTTAAGAAGAATTAGTTAAATAATGAAAACTTCCAACTTAACCTATTTTTATAAAAACAAATTAATTGAGGTTTGAAATGGGGTAGATTCGGATTAACTTTTTTAACATACTATTTAGGATGGAAGATTTAAATATACTATTTAGGATGGAAGATTAACTTTTTTAATATACTATTTAAGATGGAAAATTTAAATACGTGATCTTTTGATCAAAGTACCACTTCATTTATATCGATTGAACTATATTTATATTTTCATTTATTTGCATAATTTGATGAAATGAAAAATGTCTATAAATATGGATGAGATGAACAAAAATGTCACGTAATATAAATATGAGTATCAACCTTTTTAAAATGTACAAACTTGTAGAAGTATATTATACTTATTGATTATTGCTATAATATTGGTTTTCAATGATTTATAATGAAATACATGACATCCACATGTTAAAGTATGAGTCTACCTTTGCCAAGTCCCTCTTTTTGTTTGGAATCACATTAGGAATATTTCAAAAAAATAAAAAATAAAAAAATAAAAAATCACATTAGGAAGCCATTTTTATTAAATTACACAACTAGCATTTCGAAGGTGGCCAGCAAAATATATTTCTAGTGATATAATGTGACTTGTTATTGAGTTTAAATTCACTCCAATGTGATTGAATAAAAAAGACATTTAAATTATAAAATAAAACTATTCAATAAAAATAAAAGTAGATGAAACACTTTTTTTTTTCTTCTTACAATAAACAATATGCACTCAAGAGAAACTTATATGTATAGAAATTGATTCGTGAGTAAAATACATGGATGAACTATTTTACCCTTTAACAAAATGCTTGTTCTCGTCAATTACAATAACTCAACGACATCAATGTACACCTATAAATCAATAAGTTATAGGTTTGATCCCCATTCTGTTATTATTATTATTTTTTTACTTTTCTTTTTAAATTGAGAAATCAGAGCTTCACTCTACTATACTCGAAATAATTATGTCTGTCACTAAGCCAGACATCGGAAGATATCGAAAGAATGAAGACACGAAAGATATCTATAAATTAATTTCACATGTGAGTCTCAAACCTCGGACTGATCCCCACCCAATATTGAACCAAAAAAAATAAAAAAACAAAGAGCTTCTAAACATGGGAATTAAAAGAGAGAATTTGTCAACATTATATACCCCTTCATTTTGAGTATATCCATCCATAACGTATTCATGACAAAACGTGAATAATAAAAGAGAACCTCACTGAGTAGTAACAGTTTGATATATTGTAGGTTCGAATTCTCAGCCTCAAATATTGTTGTGTTGTTGCACTATAAAAGAATAACTTAATATGTTTGGATATACCTCTCCAAAGTCATAGATTCAAGCTTGAAGGTTGAAAATTTAGACTCTGTTTAATAGTCATTTTGTTTTTTGAAATTTAAGCATACAATAATTATTTTATTATATGTTATTTCTTAAATATTTACATATTACCTATATTTTTTAAAATCAAATCAAAATTTAGAAAAACAAAAGTAGTTTTCAAAAAGTTTTTTTTTTTTTAAATTTAATTAGCAATTCACCTACAATCTTAAGTAAAGATAAATATATCGCACAAAATATGAAATATATGGTAAGAAATTCGAAGTAAAAATAAATTTCAATTTAAAAAATTAAAATAAAAAAAAATAAATATGGTTTGTCATTTATGTAAATGTAAGAATTATAGTTCTTACATATTTTTTCGTATTTGGGAAAAGCCTAGAACTGTACTATAAAAGTAGGGGCAACAAGGGAATTATAGTTTAGTTTTTTTTTTTTTGAAAGGTAAAGGGAATTATAGTTTAATCTTCTGTTCCTCATGAAAGAACAATGACAGAAACACCCTTGGCCTTCTGCTCGAAGCAAAGACAACGCATCTGCAAGAAAACACAATTCCGATTCCAGTATCTTCCAGATTTCGAAGCATATAAAACCTCACCGCCAACAGAACAAACCGATTTCAAAAAAACCCCAAATCAAATTTCGCAAAGAAGAAGAGAACACCGTTACAGTGAGGAGCAGAATCATCAACAATGGCGACGGACACTTCGACGCAGGCCTACGGCGAGCCCTCGTATTGGAACGATCGCTATTCCAACGATTCCGATCCGTTCGATTGGTACCAGAAGTACCACGCCATGGCGCCGTTGATCAATCTCTACGCCTCTCGCTCTCATCGCATCCTCGCCGTCGGATGCGGCAACTCAGGTTTTCTTCGATTGGATTGATTCTTCTTTACCAGATCTTTTACTTTCTGCTATCGCAAATCCAAATGCATTTTGAGTCTCTTTTGTGTGGAGAGATGTGTTTTGCTTGGATTATTACTCTGTGGTTTTTGGTGCAGAATTTAGTGAAGGCATGGTTGATGATGGTTATGTGGATGTGATCAATGTGGATATCTCCTCTGTTGTGATCGAAGCAATGCAGAAGAAGTATTGTAATCGTCCGCAGCTGAAATGTACGTTTTTTGCATTCTTTTTACGGTTTTATCGAGTCCAATTCTTGTAGTTGGCGGAGTACGACGAGCAACTTAAACTACGCAACCTAAATTGTAAGGATTGTTTAAGTTTTTTTTTTTTTTTTTGATATCCGTGACTGTCCGGGCCAGATTTCGCGCACCTCAACTAATGTCACGAGGATACCGCCTGACCCTACAACATTTGGATGCCAAGGAAACTTGTAGGAAATTAATTCTTATGTAAGTGGTCACCATGGACTGAACTCACTACCTTATGCACCCTTTGACCACTCGAGTCACTCCATGACGGTTAGGATTGTTTAAGTTATAATTTTCTTTGGGTGGTTTCGGTTGTAATTTTATAATTTTCTTTGGGTTGGATTGGTTATTGGATTTGCCAATTTTTGGCACATTCAAGGCAACCCAAACTTAAAATAATATTATATATATGCGTGTAAGATTAATTAAAAATAATAAGTTTTTAACATGTTGTTAGGCATGTACTAACAATATGCATGTCTTGAATTTGAATCTTGTACCATGCCATTTTTTTTAGATAGCTATGGTATGGGCCTAGTCTTATAGAGGAAATATGAGAAAAGTTCAACCTGACAAACCAAACTCAACCTAAAAACATATGAGTTAGGTTGGGTTACTCTAATACTTAGTGTTAGACGGGTTGGCAAATTGACCAACCCGAAACTTTGGGTTCATCCAAAAAGTCATCTTAACCCAACTCAATTCAGACCAGGTACATCCTAAGTCTAACTGTAGTTTGGATTGGAATTTTGAGACATAGTTTGTGTATCTAGATGGTGCAGAAGAATGAGCTACAGAAATCTATTCTATACTTGTGTATTTTTAGCATTTGGTTTGTGGGTTTATGTAGCTTGGAAAGTGGATTTACTCATAAATTTAAGCTATACATACTTAATTTGTGAGCCAATTGCTCCACTTGAGCTGTCTTACAATGAAGTATTATGTTTCTCTTTGAAGTTGAATGATATTTTCTATATGACTAAATCATTATGAATTGAATTAGACTGTACGTGATGTAAATTTTGAAATTTAATTTGTGATTCATGTATTCATTGATGACCCTTTATAATCAAACAGATGTGAAAATGGATGTTCTTGATATGAGCACATTTGAAACATGTTCTTTCGACACCGTTCTTGATAAAGGTGTAGTATTCCATCAATATGATTTATAATTCGTTATCCATTTTTATCTGCTTTTCTGGTGTGTGTCCTCAAAGAGTGTGTTGTTTTCCAACTTTCTCCCAAAATTTTGATTGTTTCTATGTGATGTTTCCAGGGACCCTAGACTCTCTCTTGGTGAGTGTTGGGTGTTTTGTTATGTTTTTCTTTTCAGCATTAATTGCTTATGGGGAACTTTTAATTTTAGTGCGGGCATAATTCACTACAAAATGCGACTAAGATGCTTGAAGAAATTTGGAGGTAAATCGTAACATTGGACTATACAATTATGTTTCAGTTCTATATTTTTCGGTATAAATTTTCTTTCTTGATCTGTTCACTACATATTGAAGCAGTTGATGACAAACTATAGGGTCCTAAAGGAAAATGGAGTATATATTTTGGTAAATTCTGTAATTATTACCCTTCCCAGTTTTCTTGAATTTGTTTGCAAGTGTTATTATTATTTTTTTTTGAAACCTTGTTTGTAAGTGTTATTATACAACGAATAATCACTCTGTTTTGGTAGTTCTTATGGTAATCATAAATCTGCAGGTTACATATGGAGCTCCCATCCATAGACTAACTCTATTGAGACGTACCTTCACATTGATAAAGCTTCATGTTATAGGTTTGTACATTCTACTCTTCGACTCAATTTGATGCGTCTGCCTCTTACTTTTTGCATGGGGTCTTATGGTTCAAATATTGAATTCCTGAACTTCTTAAGTGTCTAGGTTTGGGGGGGGGGGGGGGGGGGGGGGGGGAGGGAGGGGGGGGGGGGGGGGGGGGGGGGGGGGGGGGGGGGGGGGGGGG